>CM067216.1:122388832-122768832 GCA_034190945.1 Octodonta nipae
ACCCGACACGGCAGCAAAGGAGGCGGAGTCAACACCGACCAATTAGGCGCGATATAACCTCCGACGGAGGCATATAAAATAAAAAACTCAGGTAGATCACCTCTCAGTTCACCGTAACAACGCATTGAGAATGCCAAGTGAGACCTTGGCGAAACGTCTGCAGAATTCAAACAGGAATCAATATAACGAACGGATGTATTCCCGGATAAATATTTCTTCATATTGTTCCATCCGTGAAAGCCTACGACTAGACATATATTATATATATATATAATATATATATATATATATTATACATATATACACATAAATAGGTAATGTAACGGCTGAATTAAACTATAAAAGTTAATTAACTGGGAAGCAGCCAATGGGTGTTAATGAATACTCTTTATTTCTTTTGAAAAGCTTTCGGAACAAATGCATTCCTTCTTCAGTTCAAACTGAAGTTACATAATTAACAGTAGTAAGTTAGATTTAAATTAATTACAACTTACGATATGTGAGTTTTGTTGTTGAAACTGGTAGAATCCAGAGGATAAAGGGGAGCATATCTTACGAGTTCATATTAATAATAGATATAACAATTATAAAGCTCTCATAATTTTAGACGTATTGTACTGCATTATAATGATTTAAGTCAGTTGATATTAAACTATAGTGAGTTGCAAAAGATAGATACCGGATGCAAAATGTTAAAAACATAAAAAAAATTAATAAAAAAATTATTTACTGATTAGATTATTCCAAATTTTCCAGAAAAATTAATTTAGTAATAAGTTATGCTTAATCTGCTGTAAAGGATAATAAATGTGTAATGAGACATTCTGTGAAATTTGGCTTTCTTTGTCTAAAGGCCACAATAGATAATATTTAATTTTTGCAATCGGTTCTCTTGTTTATGCTATTAGATTGGTTGTTAATGTGAACCATCTCTAAAAGTTTCGTTTAAAAAGTTTTTTTCTTGTTCTAAGATGCTTTACGTTATCAAAATCTGCGGTATGGTTGTTATTATGGCAGTGTATAGCAAGAGCACAGCTATCTTTGCCAGTCTTATGTCACTTTTATGAGAAATTATTCTTCCTTTGAGATTTCTTGATGTTTGACCACATATTTAGCTTCACAGTTATTACATTTATACAATACACTACATTTGACTTTTTTCATTGGGAGTTTTCGTCTTTTATTTTGGAAAATAATTTTGAAACAGTGTTTGATTGATTTATGGCCAATAATTATATTGTGATTAATGTTCAGATTTTTGCTATCTTTGAAGAAATTTCAGGTATATATGGTAATGACACATGTATGGTACTGTATTAGAGTTAGAGATGTCTCCTCTGGGAAAAGATTGTGGTGTACTCACATTAATATCTCGTGGGAAATTAAAATTAATATTTTTAGCATGTTTGAAGGATATGAATTCTCTGTAAACATTGAAATAGATATGCAAGTTTTTCTTTTTTCTCTTAATTGGGGTGACTGATATTACAGATCCTTTTTTTAACCCAACAATCAATGCTCTTCATTTTTATTGGAGATTTGGTAATAGTTGATATATCTACCGGAACTAGATGGTTTTTCTGTACCAGTCTAAATTTTCAGATGGTTATCGGAAGTTCTTATTATTCTTGTATCTAAGAAGGGATACTAAATTCAGTATCCCTTCTTCTAACGTAATTGAATATGGGAGTTGTAGTTATTAAAAGTTTGTAAAGATCACTTTTTTTGTCTGCTGGTAGCAAGAATGATATCATCAACAATTTTTTTAGGAAAATGACGTTAAATTTTAACTTTGTAGCTTTGGTAGACAGTATTAATGACCGATACTTTCGTTAAGGCCAATAGTCTCTTCCATCGACGCTCCAAATTTCTGGAAAGCTAGCTTACTAGTAGACATCTTATCAAAAGCGTATAATAAAGTAATCCTTTTTACATTGAAGATTCCTTTGTTTTACCAACACATTTAACGATTATTTATACCTCCAAACCATATTTTAGTAAGTTTAGATGTTTTCTCTCCTTTACAAACATTCCTTTAGATTTAGTGGAACTTAGTATTTAATACTCATTGGACGACTATCTCTCAACACACTAATATTAACATGAATACTTTTAAAAAACTTTATAAAATTTTTTTTTGATACCATAGTATTTTCATTTCAAAATAAATATTACAAACAAATTTGGATCTCCAATGGGCTCCAGACTTTCCCCATTATTTCCCAATATGTTATGGATGATTTGATTAATGACTGTCTACCAAAGTTTAAATTTTTCATTTCCTAAAAATATGTTGATGATACATTTGTTTGCATACCAGCAGACAAAAAAGTGATCTTTACAAACTTTTAATAATTACAACTCCCATATTAATTTACGTTAGAAGAAAGGATACTGAATTTAGTATCCCTTTCTTAGATACAAGAATAATAAGAACTTCCGATAACCATCTGAAATTAGACTGGTACAGAAAACCATCTAGTTCCGGTAGATATATCACTATTACCCACATCATCCAATAAAAATGAAATCAATTGATTGTTGGGTTAAAAAAAAGGATCTGTAATATCAGTCACCCCACTTTAAGTAAAAAAAACTTGAATATCCTATTTCAATTGTTTACAGAGAATTCTCATCCTCAAACATCTAAAAATATTAATTTTTAATTCCCACGAGATATTTATGTGAGTACACCACAATCTTTTTCCAGAGGAGACATCTCTAACTCTAATCAGTACAATACATGTGTCATTATTACCATATATACCTGAAATTTCTTCAAAGATAGCAAAAATTCTGAACATTAATCACAATATATTATTGCCTAAATCAATCAAAACGTTTCAAATTATTTCCAAATAAAAGACGAAAATCCATGAAAAAGTCAATGTAGTGTATCTATAAATTGTATAACTGTGAAGCTATATGTTTGGTCAAACATCAAAAATCTCAAAGGAAGAATAATTTCTCATAAAATGACATAAGACTTGGCAAAGATAGCTGTTGCTCTTGCTATACACTGCATAATAACAACCATACCGCAGATTTTGATACGTAGTTAAACAAAGCGGTTTCTGGAGCGGAAGTGGGCATAAAGGTAACCAGTCATCGAGTTCTCGCCGGGAGCTGCTGCCGAGCTGTTGGTAGTTGTTGTTTGGATAAGAAGAAGACATTGGGAAGAAGAAGAAGAGATTGGGGGGGTGGTCGTAGGGGTGCGCGAAAGACATTTGGGTGTGTCGCAGAGGTGCGTGCCATCTGTTGTTAATAAATGAAAGCAATTGTATTGTGGGTTGCGTGGGTTGCAGAGTGCACGCCATCTGTTGATGGTTGTGGTGGTTACAAAGAAAAAAAGCTAAATACTTGGCCGGGTATCGAACGCGGCTTGCCTGATTACAAAGTCAGGTGTCCACGAGCTGCGCTAATGCGGTTAATCGAGAAATGTTTATTTGAAAAGGTATAGTACATGCCCGTTGGGTGGGCGCGGGTTTTTGGCGTTGTTCGGTTAGATATTGGGGCTGGATGGGGATATGATATTTTGTTGTCTGTAAAAAATTTAAAATCTTGGTATTTTGTTGTCTGTAAAAAAATTTAAAATCTTTTGCTTAAGCCTGCATGCGCGAGAACGTCCACTCCTTCGAGTCTATAGTTATCGTAAGCGACCGCCTACCTGCGCAAGAACGGCAACTCCTTCGAGACTCTGATTTTGTCGGATGATTCAAGGCATTGAACGCCTGCAGGCGCAAGAACGTCCACTCCTTCGAGTCTATAGTTTCCTAAGCGAGCGCCTACCTGCGCAAGAACGGCAACTCCTTCGAGTCTCTGATTTTGTCGGATGATTCAAGGCCGAGCGTAATAATTTTGAGACTTGGAAAAATTTGTTTCAAGCGTCTGAAATTTAATTAAGGTGAAAATAATGGATATATTAAAACTAGACAACTGTTTAAATATCTTTATTAGCATATAGTATATTATGAATTTTCAGAGCATCCTTAATAATTAAAGCTATATTTTGTTTTGTTTTTGTACAATATATAGTAAGGCCGCCATCATCCAACCACATAGTCAAATCCAAAGAAATACCATCAGAACAAAGCTGGCAATCATCCCATACAGTGTCAGGTTCATCCTTTCCATGTGAAGGATCGTTATGGAAACCATATGCAAATTCCAAGTATTTTTTAAGCACCGTGTAACTCTCCACCGTTAAATGTATAATTGTTTCACCAATTTTGAGAGTGGTCTCGGTATCGGTAATATTAATTGTTAAAATTTCTGGTACTGCCGCATATATGCAAGTGCGTCCGTTGTAGGTAATCACAGTTGTTAAAACGTCTGGTACCACGTAACATCCATTTTTGGGATTTAGCTTTCCAGTTAAATCTTTCGGTTGTATAGTTCTCGTTGACACTGCACTCATATTAAATCTTACTTGGTCATCAAGTAAACTTTCCAAATTCATGACTGGATTGTTACAGCTTCAACTCAAGACTGAATAAAAGAAATAAATTCTTTTAACTTATTGTCGTGAGTGTGTGACGACAGCAAACACTACAAATATTAGATTTTTGTGGCTATAGGTGCAGTCTTATTCAATTCACTATGAATAAAAGGTGTGGAATATGTTTGAAAGAGATAACTAATAATTTTGGGCTATTGCCAAATTGTAACCATTGTTTCTGCTTCCCATGCGTAAAAAGATGGTATCAAAATAAAGACTTTGAATTGAATATTCGCAGAGGCTGTCCAGAATGCCGTATTGTGTCTCCTTATGTCTATCAATCTGAGGTTTATTACCAGAAAGCGGAAAAAGATCGTTATATAGCTGAGAAAAACGAAAAAATGAAGAAAATACGATGTAGGTATTTCCGAAAAAGCAAACCCAAATGTCCGTTTGGAAACACTTGCTTGTTTAGCCATCGATTACCAAATGGGGTAGAAATAGATATAGGGCCACCTCAAATGAAACGTGCAGGTATGGGCGGTCGTACTGATTTCATAGAGGCTCAGTTCACACGTGGAGGAGGTAGAACTCAGCGCCCAGCAATAGGAGGACTCCCAGATACTTTTAGTTTACTCCTGGTGGAACCAGGAATTTTTTACGTCTTGAGAGATGAATAAAAACCTATATTTATTTAAAAATTCATGCCAATAAAATCATAAATGTATTTAAAAATTCCTGATAATAAATTCTCAAATCATAAATCTGTATTTATTTAAATGTAATGTTAATAAAATCGAAAAATAATATAAATCATGAATCCGTGATTATTTAAAAATTCCTGATAATAAATTCACATTATATCTGGTATTTTAGATATCAAAACCACAAACCGGAAATTTCCTGATAATAAATTCACATTATATCTGGTATTTTAGATATCAAAACCACAAACCGGAAATGATGACCGCAGTGAAAGGAAACTGTCATATCTTGTTTACGCTAAATGAAACCGAGCTAAATAAATTTACAGGAAGCTGTGGTTTGATTAGGTTATCATGTTGTTTGCAGCAACAAACTTTTGCAGGAAGTTCCCATATGATAAGCATTAATTAGTTGTTTTTCTAGAACTAACGGAAATTTCGTTATACGCAAATGACGTAGTTCGATGCTGATAAAATAATTGCGAATTTTTATTTCATTGTTAATTCAACTCTCAAAGAGATTACATATCAACTACAGTGATTGTGTTTGTGCTTTGTGAAATTAACTGTTAATTCAACTTGCAAAGTGTATCTAGTGATAGTGTGTGTTGTTCAAAAAAAAAAAACATTATGTGAGTATTTACTTAATTTCATTTATGTTAATTTGCTTTTAGTATTTTGTGACTGCCCTTCAAAATATTTGAAATTAATAGAGTATGTTTTTTGAATTGAATATTTTCTGCCCGCTTTTCAATTCAATGTTCTAGTTCCAACTTTTGTTAATTTGCATCTAATATTTTGTGTGTGTCTTTCAAAAATTATTAAGAGTGTTTGGATTCATTATAAATTTGTAGTTTTGTTATTCGAATCAGGTAGTTTCTGTCTGCTTTTCTTAAAAATTTCAATGTTCTATTCCTAAATTTTTGGTAATTTGCTTCCAATATGCAATTTCAAAAATTATTAGAGTTTAGACGCAACCAAGTTCATAGTATTTAATTTTTGTTATAGAAAATGGATTTTTTGAAAGAACTTAATGCAGTTTCCTCCGCAGAGATTGACAACAAGCCGGCAATAAAAATTCAAGACTTGCAGCTTAACCAGAAGTATCGAATTCTGGCAGCCAAACTGGTCAACCCAAGATACGGTGAAACCATCTTACTTGAATTAGAGGACCACGTAACCTTCCTGCCGAAACGGGTCACTCAGGTATATAAACCACACCTAGACAAATTTGGCGGTGGAAAGTTCCACATCGAATTCATCGGGCTGCAGCAACTTGGAGGCAAACTACAACCCCGAGTGCTTTTTCAAATTTCTGCGGAGTGAATATAAAAGAATTTAGTTGTAAGTTTTTATTTTAAATTTTGCATGCTTCAGTTATACTTTTACTGTTAATATTCCATTGATATTTCTCAAGTTTGTAATAGTTTATTATATTGTTATACGAGTAAAAATGAATTCAGAGGCTATAGCGAATATTAGTACCGATATTATTAACAAGTTTAGATTAGCATCAAATATAATTTTCTCAAAGAAACGTTGCTCTCCAGAGCAAATATCTAGCTGGCTGAAATTAAGTAAAAAACAATTAATTTTATGTAACAGAGCTATTCGTGAATCAGATTTACATATAGGAACTTTGAATAAGCTTCAGTCTGAAATTAGTCATATAAAAAGATTTAGAAATGATTTGAAAAATTATGCTAACATCAAAAGGGGTGGGGGAATTGGTGAGAAGTCAAAAAGAAGTGATCGCGTTAAATGGTATGATGTAGAGTCAGCGTTTCGCTCACGTGTTCGAACAGGAGTAATCATTAATCTCATTCATATCAATATTTTTAAATTTTTAGATGATGCATTTTTCCTTTTTAAGGCGCGCATAAATAATACTTTGAAAACAATGCCTACTCTTAAAGTAAATACAACCTTTTGTGGTGAATTCATAAAGAAATCTGGAATGGAGGAAATTATGGAATATAAATATTTTAATACGAAAAACGCGATAATAGATAGGGGTACAGATTTGAATGGGTGGTTCTATGAACACATTCGGAATGAAATTTTACGTAAATTAGAGGAATTTCAGGAAAAGGCATCAGGATGGAGTTTGTATAAAGTTCTAAACTTAGAAATAAACATAAATAAATTTGAAATTGGAAATGGAGCCTCATCTTTCATAAGATTACCAGAATCAATTTCTAAAAAACATGCTGTAATCAATATTAAGAACTATGATGATGATCTTTGTTTTTTATACAGCGTTATTGCTCATTTGTACCCTACAGCCATTAATGTTGATAGAATATCAGCTTACCCCGAGCCATCTACTGTATTAAATCTAACTGGTTTGACATTTCCTATGACTTTACAGCAAATTACTAAGTTTGAGAAACTTAATAATATTTCTATTAATGTATATGTCTTAGAATTGATAAAAACAAAAGATAATGAGTATTATCAAACAGTTCCAGCTCGAATCACTAAATGTAAGTTAGACAAACATGTCAATCTCTTAATGATTCAAAATAAATATGTTCCTAAAATCAATGATTTCGAAAATGTAGAAATAACAGCAAACGACGTGGAAATAAAATATCATTTCTGCCTAATTAAAAATTTATCACGTCTTGTTTCAAATCAACTTAGCAAGCATAAAAGTAAAAAATTAATATGCGATCGTTGTCTAAATTATTTTAGTGACTCCAGCAGCCTTGAGAGCCACATTGAATATTGTAAAAATGTAAATAATTGCAAAATATCTTTTCCTAAGAAGGTGGTAGTTGAGTTTAATAATTTTTCATTCAAGGAAAGGCTTCCTTTTATTGTTTATGCAGATTTTGAGTCGATACTTTTACCAATTTCCGATACTACTTCTACCAAAACTCATAAATATCAGCAGCATTCAGCCATATGTGCTGGTTATTATTTCAAATGTTCCTATGATGACTCTTTTTCGTACTATAGGAGCTTCACGGGCTCTAACTGTATGGAGTGGTTCACCAATGAAATGGCAAACTTGACAAAGTTCGTGCAGTCCAAACTAACCGATGTTGTACCTCTCAATGTGGAGGTTAGTCTCAAAGATGCATCTGGCACATGTCATATCTGTGAGAAGCCCTTTTTACCTCAAGATAAAATCGTTAGAGACCACTCTCACCTTTCCGGTGCATTTAGAGGCTATTCACATAATTATTGTAACCTCAGGTACCGAGAGTCTTTCATAGTTCCAGTAGTGTTCCACAACCTAAGTGGATACGACTCCCACTTTATAATTAGAGATCTCGCCAAGCATGATCAAATAACTCTTGTACCAATCAATAAAGAGAAGTATATTGCCTTTACTAAACATGATAAGGACACAAAAATAAAATTTAGATTTATCGACTCATTTAGATTTCTGGGATCTTCTTTGGATGAGCTGGCATCCACTTTAAAAACCGATCAATTTGTTAATTTAACTTCAATCTTCAATCATGTGTCGTTAGCGAAACTAAAGATGCTAAAACGAAAGGGAATCTTTCCTTATGATTATGTTGATTCATTGGAAAAATTAAGTGAAACCCAATTACCGCCTATAGAGAATTTTTATAATAAATTGAATGACCAGAACGTTTCTCAAGCTGATTACGAACATGCTAAAAGAGTATGGGATTCCTTTGAATGCCAAACCATTCGCAACTACATGGAGTTGTACATGAAAGTGGACATTCTTCTTCTAACTGACGTGTTTGAAAATTTCCGTGATAGGGCCCATCAAACATATGACTTAGATCCAGCCCATTGTTACACTCTACCTGGATATTCTTGGCAGTGTATGCTCAAGTACACAAGTTGCCAATTGGAAATTCTTCAAAATGTTGACATGCTGATGTTCATTGAACGTGGAATACGTGGAGGTATTTCCCAATGTTCTAATAGGTTTTCCGAGGCGAATAACAAGTATATGCCCAATTATAATCCTAATAAACCCTCCAAATTCATTTACCACGTAGACGCTAATAATTTATATGGATATAGTCAAAGTCAACCCTTACCCTACGGGGGATTCCAATGGTCTGCTGATACCAACATCGATGTCACTCAAATTCCCGATGATTCAGACATTGGTTATTTTTTGGAAGTTGATCTGGAGTATCCCAAGCATTTGCATGATCATCATAAAGACCTTCCCTTCTGTCCGGAGCGCCGCACCCCTCCCGGCTCTAAACTTCCCAAACTCATGACTACCTTGCATGACAAGGAAAAATATATTATTCACTATAGAAATCTGAAACAAGCTCTTGAGAATGGCATCATTCTCAAACACATTCACCGGGTGTTGAAATTCAAACAGTCTCCGTGGCTCAAGTCCTATATCGATCTAAATACTTCCCTAAGAGCTCAGGCGACTAATGATTTTGAGAAGAATTTGTTCAAATTGATGAATAACGCAGTCTTCGGTAAAACTATGGAGAATATCCGAAAGCATCGTATCGTTAAACTAGTCAACCATTGGGAAGGTCGATACGGTGCTAAAAATCTTATTGCTTCCCCAGCATTTCACAGTCGCACCATATTCGATGATGAGTTGATTGCAATTGAGTTAAACAAAACTGATTTGCTCTTCAATAAACCTCTGTATATCGGGTGCGCAATTCTGGAACTTTCAAAAATCCTAATGTATGACTTCCTCTATGATTTCATTTATAAAAAGTACCCTCGTCATCTAGTCAAACTTCTATACATCGATACTGATTCATTTTTGCTTGAGATAATTTCTGATGATATATATGAAGAGCTCGTCAAACCCAATCTCCATCGTTTCGACACATCAGACTATCCCCCCGATAATATCTACAACATCCCACTAGTTAATAAAAAGGTGCTTGGTTTAATGAAGGATGAGGCTAAGGGCTACATTATTTCACATTTTGTAGGCCTCCGTTCGAAAATGTACACCTACCTAATCCTAGGAGGAAAATGCATCAAAAAGTCAAAAGGCGTAAAATACAATGTAGTTAAAAATAGTATTACGTTTGATGATTACCTCTATTGTTTGCAAGAAAACCAGCAAACTATTGCTTCCCAACGCTGTATTAGATCATATGCTCATAACATATTTAGTGTAGAGCAGACAAAAATTGCCCTCAGTCCTTTTGATGACAAGCGCTATCTGTTAAAAGACTCATATGATACTTTACCCTGGGGCCACTACAGCCTCTAAATTAATTTTTACTTTCAAGATATATGTATAAGTAATATTTGATGTAGTTATGTTAGTAGTCTATGTTTATTTATTTTAAATAAAACAGCATATTGGTAACTTTGTCTTTTATTTTTAGCATACATATATTTTTAAATAACCTGCAATTTTACGTCTACATATGCAGCAATGATCTATTTTCAGAGAACAATCAAAGCAACTAGCAAAGTGTCTGCATGGCATAAAAACAATTGTCATTTCATTAGTTAAGCAAATTTTACAAGTATTATGATTAGAGTCAGTGTGGGGATTTGGTGGGCAGTCTCTAAGCAATAAACATTTAGCTGATCCCTTTTTGTGAAGCTCTGTAATATCATCACAAGGTAAGAGATTCTTGAGCTCTAAGCCACAGCAATGACAAGTGATCCTGTCACCGTAGCCCGTGTAAAAGAAGCCGGCGTTGACAAGCTCAGTGGGTGTCTGCTTCAAGGCAATAGGCCAGTCTTTGAACGTCTCAAGTCTGCTCTCAAATGTCACTTTACTTTTATGTCTGATAGGTCTGGTGATGTGGTAAGTGTCATCAAAATCAAAAAAGCGACAATATGGATTCCAGTCCAGATGATCGGCAACAGGGTCATCACCATCTTCCCAGTTGAAACCACGTGTATCACAAAATGGACATTCAACAGCATCATTTAAGCTGCCATCGGATTCTATTGCATCTTGTCGGTAGATAAACCCTGCTCTTGCTAACTTTTCAGCAGGGAAGTTGGAAGGCCAGTTTTCAAAGGTACGTAATCGATTTTCGTATATTTGGAAGTATTCTCGACACTCCATGGTGTAGAACTGATGAAATAAACAACAATGTTTTTAATTTACAAGCATTTATTCAATTTTTCTAATGTCAATATCTCTTAAAATAATGTTTTTATAATAATAAATATGTTCTTTTAATGCAATACATAATGGAGACCTGTCATCTAAACAAAATGGTTTTAACAATTTTTCAATCGGCAAACGATTTAGTAAATTTGACCATAAACATATTTCATCTATTATTTTATAATAAAAAGTACAGTAATTTAAGCGCTCCAAATAAATTATTTTACTTGAGATAATAGGGTTAATAGCTAAGAGTTCAATCACATCACTATAATCCAAATAGAGCGCGCAAATGTTTTTCATCACCAACACTTGTTTGACGTCTTCATACTGGATCTGGGATAGATGGAGACAATCTCCGCAGGTCACTGGGGCAGCAAACTCTGGAGGTGTGGCATTTTCAAAAAAGTTTGTTTTCAGGAGCTTGAGCTCAATGATGACATCCTCCCACTCGTACATAGTCATTACAATTTTCGTTGGTGTTCCAGCGGCTACAGGTGTTTTTTGCAAGATAACCACTGGAGAATAGGATCTTGCAGGACTGAGTGCACATTGAACATCATACTCTGAATTCAGTAATGGAAATCTCGAATGCAGCAAGTAATAGTCTTCCTTTTTCGCAGCTTCATCATACATTTGTAACACTCTATCCAAGTCCGCACTGTAACTGATAGAGGAATCACTACTATAACCACTATCCATGGTTTCAAAACTGCTGATACTACTCATTTTCACAAATCACTCGAGAGGTAAACTGGGACTGGGAATATATGTAGGGAATTTTCACAATTTTATAGTTGTACCCCTTCCACTACCTGATTGCGGTTGATTTCAATTATGTGTTCCTACGCCAAGATGGAAAAGTAGATCTCTTGTTGCTAATGGCTCCTCTGTTCCCCATCACCATCATCATATATGTAAGGCTTTTAAATATTGCATCACTTGTTGTTTTTCACAATAAAATTTGATATCTTTCTGTAATCGTTTAAGTTTGGTGATATGTTGACTTAAACTTTTCGAATACTTTACAGTGATGTTTTCACCCTGAGTCTTCATTTTGCAATGCAAGCACATGTCTATATTTATGATAATTTATTATCAATTTATGATTGACCTTGGTGTTATAGTTTGTTTTCAGTGCCAATCCAACTGTCGTGGCTCGAATCAAACCCAAGCCACCGAACTTTAACCTTGTTGCCTTTTCGTTGCAAAATTTTCTCAACGAGATACACATCAGGATAGGCAGCCTTTTGCAATTCTTCTTCGTAAAAGCTCCCTTGAATCGGTGTACCAGACATATCTTCCAAACTATACGTAACTGGATTAGTTATTTTAACCTGCGTAATTTTAAACAATTCCGTACTCCAGCTGGGAAGGTAACCTTTATCAAAAACGTGCTTGGTTTTACTTATTCGCACAACATCTCCAACTTTCAGTTTTCTTGGCCCAGCAATTTTCAGGTTATTGTATACTTTAATACCTCGAGCGTTTTTCCTATTAATGTCCACAGGTCTCATCTTTGTCTTGGAATGTTTTTGATGGTTGTAGTGCTTAACGATTTCCTGTAGAATATCTATCCATTTGTAGGTGCCGTTCAAACTAAAGTACTTGTAGAGCCGTTCTTTCAGCGTTCTAATTACTCGTTCAGCTATTACGGCTTTCAGTCCACTAAATGTACTATAATGATTGATTCCGTATGACTTCATTAGTTTCTGAAAGCAACTATTGTAGTATTCCTTACCCTGGTCGGTTTGTAGATTTTTCGGGTGCCGTCCTTCCTTGAGAATACTCTCAAAGGCACGAGTTACCTCTTCACCGGATTTCGTTTTGAGCGGTCTCGTCCACACGTACTTTGAAAAGCAATCAATCACCACGAGGAAGAACTTGAAATTACGATTGGATTTTGCATAGAGATCCATTTGTGCGAGGTCCGACTGCCAGGAGTCATCGAAACCTTTAATTATTACACGTCGGCGAGGAAACTTTCGTCTCACAGGTCTATGCAGTTCCTTAACAACTTGAACTTTTTCTTTGGAATGTTTCGCTATAGGAGCCATCTTGTATACTGCTTAAAAATAGACAAAGGCATGTTTTTATTGATCCTAATGATGCTTTTTAATTGCAGCAATACTGTCTGCGATTGCTTCAAGTTTTTGATTTTGGTCCAAGATTTGATTTGCAATATCATCATGTAGTTTTTGCATGTCTCGGTATAGCTCAGGCACTACTTTTGTCATCTTGTCTCTTAGTTCAGTTAGATCAGAAAGATCTTTAGCCTTATCCTTTCGAACAATATTTAATACTTCTGCTGCATCAACACCTTTAGGAGCTTGTTTCATAGAAAGTTCCAGATCGCTTATACGTTTTTCCTGTGATATACGGTTGTCATTAAACGAGGCTTCAAATTTTGTGATGATTTCCTTATATTCTTTCCGAGCAGATTCCAACTGAGCTTCTAATGTATTGACTTTAGAAATGAGAAGCGATATATTTTGTAGTTGGGTTTCCATAGCTTGTTCGGTTTTCAATATGCGAGTATTCATTGCAGCAAAGTTTTGAGCTCCACGTTCCTCGCTAACCTTTTCGTTTTGCTTAAACACAGATAAGGTTTGCTGAACTTCACCAGTGTAGTTGCTGAAAGCTATTTGAAAATCACTATGTATTTGCTGAAGTCCGTTTGCTATTTTCTTATCAACGTACTGCTTGTTGGCGGCATCCATAGCCTTCGTCGGTACTTCGACATTGGTAATTTTCAGCTTCTCAGCATCGATATTTCCCTCCGCGGTAAAAGAAAAAGGTACTTTCATAAAAGCTAGGTTATGTGATGTTGATGACCTTAGTTGCTGATGGGCACTACGCCCAAACTTGTTTAAAGTCATCGTGAAACTGACATGTTTGCCATAGGATAAGGAATAATATACACTTTCAAGTTCGAAATTTATTTATCTCGTATAATATTAGCTTCCTTAAGTTCATTTAAAATGGCAATTATTTCGTTGTCGTGAGAGGTGTTGCCTGCTTCCTTGGATGCAATCAGTAGTTTCAGCCGTTCAACCAATTCGTTGGGATCATCCCAGTAGACGTATTCCATTGGCTTGTTATTGTAAGTTAATTCCATACCAGTTCCAGCAAAACGTTGCTTTTTTGTCAAGGGAGGAAACATTGGCTTTATAATTTCAGTATATTTATATAGACTTGAAGCTTTCAAACGACCTGCTGCATTCTTGTGTGCTGATGTCATTACCAACACTCTTCGGTAAGCTTCTAAATCATCGGGAGCATAATCAGGTGACTTGTAAAATATTAGTTGATATAACCCTGGAGTACCTCGAAACTGTAACCCATCAACGATAATGTGACCTGTACTACGACTGAAATTGATTTCCTTTTGCCCAAGAAACCATTTGGAACTTGCAGCGTCATATATAGGTCCATATATGTTGTCAATAACATCGCTTTTAGTGATATAGTCTTCAAGATATTTGTGTGCAACTGGAAGATACTGATCCATGTAGTCCTCTATTGCTTCTTTAGAGAGATTACCGGGATCCTCGTAAAAGGTTTCGTTCTCCACCTCATCATCATCATCATTGGTGTGCATACTAGTTTCAGCGATTGGTTCTTCATCGAGGTATTGTGTCTCTTCCAACTCATGTTTTTTGACTGATGGCAGCTCCTGCACTTCTTGTTTAATTACCTCACGCTTAATGGTCTGTGTTGGTATCTTAGTGAGAACTTTTGCCGTAGTTGAGGCAATATCTTGTAGCGGTGTCATTACCGGTCTAAAAAGTTTATTCAATGTTTCATCATGTTCCGACTTTCCCAGCTTCAGACTAAGATATTTCTTGCGAATAGAACGTGCCAATTGCTTGATCTTTTTCTTTCGAGCAGTGGCAGCAATGTTGCTACTCAATGAAGACATTTTTATCAACTAACAGCAATCATCTTTATTGAACCTTTATATATTTATCGAATCCTTTACGGTAGCGGCCATCATTCAAGTTGAAGTCCTTAGCTATTGTAATAAAGCCAAAACGATTTTGCCAGCATTCCGAACACATTGTCTTAAATTTATCATAGTCCATGTCGGGAGACACGTGCTCATCAAAGACGTGCTTCAAATTTACCTCATCTTGTCTGAATATGACAATTACGTTGCAATTGTCTCGAATCAGTTGTTTAGGTATTTTGCTATACGTTTGGCATAAATATATTGAATCGATATTCCTGTGCCTTCCCATCGAAAAATAATTCTGAATCTTGTTTTGTTTATCACCATTCACATCATCGAAAATGAATACTGAACATTCGCGTGCCTCACTCAGATCAATTACTTCTTCGTTGTCTTTAAAGGGAAAATACGATACACCTTTAACCAGCTTGAGAACGTCTTGTAAGAGCTGGTACTTTGGTTGGTAGAGTGACTTGGAATAGATGTAGACGTTCTCGAATCGTAGGCCGTTTTCATTGAATAGCAGTGATAACGATGCGTTGGTCTTTCCGCAACCACTAGGTCCGCAGAATGCTGCTCGTAGGGAATTTGGTAACAATTGTCCGTGTCGACTTGCTGATGATGGTGATTCTTCGACAAAGTCCAAATTTTCGATAGGCAGTTGGACATCTTGTTGCTTCATATACATCTTACGATATACTGACATCATCCTTATTGTGTATACTAATTAAATACAGCAGTCTATCTCAGTTTCAATCAGTGTCATGCTAACTCCCAAAGGAGGTAGTCTACTGAATAGTGCAATCAATAAATTACCATTTGAACTACATCTACCTGGTTATCAGTTTTGTGGACCCGGTACAAAACTTCTAGACCGTCTCTCCAAGGGTCAGCAGGGAATCAATAAGACAGACGCTGCTTGTCGAGCGCACGATATCGCCTACAGTAAATACAAGTCTTTGGCGGATCGTCATAAGGCTGATAACGAGTTGGAAAATCGAGCCTGGGAGAGATTCAAGTCAAAGGACGCTTCACTTGGAGAAAAAGCAGCTTCTTGGCTTATAACTACAGGCATGAAGGCTAAACGCAAGATGGGGCTTGGAATCAAAAAACGATGTGGAAAAAAATCTTTTCGACAGAATGTGGTTCTACCAATCAAGAGAGCTATTGCCGGATCTGGAAGTGATGTCCGTAAGACATCGTTATTGGCGTTGAGAGCAGCCCGAGCAGTCATTAAGAAGGCAGGTGGTCGCAAGAAAATCCATGTACCTCGAGTCATTACTTTTGAGTCGAAAATTTTTGGTTTTCTCCCACTAATACCCCTATTTGCGGGGTTGTCAGCACTAGGAGCTCTTGCCGGGGGAGCCAGTGGAGTAGCCAAAGCCGTGATAGATGCAAAGAACGCCCGCAAGAAGTTGGAGGAGGACCAGCGCCATAATCAAGCCATGGAAGAGCTTGCAAAGAAAGGAAGCGGTATTTTTCTTAAAAAGTCCCGCAACGGCTTCGGGCTTTACTTAAAGAAGCAAAAAAACTCCCAATAAAGCTACCCAATCGAGCACTTTACAATCACGAGCTTGAGCAATATGCCAAACATTTGAAGATCCCCTACTTTAGGGGAGTATTTATGCGAAACACCTTACCTAAACATTCACAAACAAAGGAGTCTGCCATCGTTAATTTGGATACCAGCAGTCATCACGGTACGCATTGGGTAGCTTATGTGCGAAATGGAAACACCGTTCAGTACTTTGATAGCTTTGGATGTTTGAAACCACCCCGAGAATTAGCCAACTACTTTGGCAATGGAGTGAAAATCCTCTACAACAATGACTCTTATCAGACGTACAATCAATCAAATTGTGGCCATTTATGCTTGAAATTTCTCTATAATAAAAAATAAATATTTTGCATTATTGTTGTTTTACTTTAACCTATATTAGCAGCTAACAAGCGGATAATTATCAGTCATGTCTGTGATCATCACATTGAAAGGTCGCAGCCCAATACTGTCGATTGATTTTCAACCACCTATTCAGTTGGATTCCAACTACAACTACGGACTAGCTTTATTGAGTTTTCACTCGTACAACAGCATCCCAAACATTGAGAGAGGTGACAAGATCTACCTGTTTGACGATCAAAACACGCAAACATTCATCGACTTGCCCGAAGGTTCATACGAAATTGGTGACATCGAAGCTTATATTAGAAAGGCACTTGGCATTCATTTGGCAAAGGACGTTGAGAATATTTTCTCATTGAAACCCAACAACAATACTCTCAAGTGTGAGCTTTTCAGCAGCAAGTACGCTGTGGATTTTCAACCGCAAGACAGCATCGGTGATATTCTGGGCTTCTCTAAACAGCTGCTACCACGCAATCAAGTTCACAGTTCCGATTTACCAGTGAACATTATAAAAGTTAGAACGATTCATCTCGATAGCAACATCACATCGGGAGCCTTCTACAATAACACTCCTTCACACACCATTTACGAGTTTGCCGTTGCAGTTGATCCTGGTTTTGCCATCGACGAAACACCTCAGCATTTAATCTATTTGCCGATTAACAGAAGCGAAATACATAACCTCACATTGCAAATTTTGAATCAAGACTCTGAACTAGTGAATTTTCGTGGTGAAGAAATCATCATTCGACTTGAGCTGAAACAACTACAATAATAATGGGTCGACTTGTATTTGATGAAGAACCATATAAGAGGTTAACCGCTCCTCGTCCACCATCAGTTTCTATGAAACCTCTCAAGAGATCACTCACGCTCTCAAACAGATTGTTTCTACAAACGCTCGGCTACCATGTCAACTCCTCAAATGTTCGATATCTTCCGCAAACCAAATTTTGATGATAGTGTAAGACGCGAGGAGTTGCGAACCTACTATCCATACGTCAAGTCATTCGGCAACAATGATATCGTTGAAATCACCGTCAATCAAACAGATTGTTGGTTTTCCATGGCTGATTCCTGCATCTCAATCCAGGGACAAGTGGTGAAGACAGCAGGCAATGAAGATGTTGTTTCTCTATCACCAAATGCTGGAGCTTTCTTCTTCGACAGCGTTACGTACGAGTTGTGCGGCAAGGAAATTGAAACCGTGAGAGACCCTGGTCGCGTGAGTACAATTCGTGGATACTTGTGCTACGACCCCAACAGTTCAAAGGACCTATTCATAGCCGGGTGGAATTTTCCACATAAAGCGTATATGAATGCCGCCGATAAAACTTTTCACATGTACATTCCATTGGGACATTTGTTTTCCATCTTCAACGACTACAAGCAAGTGATGTGTGGTAAACAAACAATTCGTCTGGTGCGAAGTCGTAGCGATGATGATTGCCTTATAATCACGGATGCTGCTACCAAGGGTAAAGTGACAATAAACAACATCGAACTCAAAGTCCGTCACATTTTTCCAAACGATGACGTTAAATTGGATTTACTGCAAGCCGTCAAAGCGGATTCCAGTATAATTTTACCGTTTCGTAAATGGGAGCTAAATGAGTTGCCTGCTCTCAAAACAGGTGCTACTCGTGAAATTTGGGCTGTGAAGACGTGTGCCGCACTGGAAAGCCCTCGTTACGTTATCTTAGCCTTTCAAACGGATCGCCACAGCAACATCAAAGAAGATCCCACGGAATTTGACAATATTCACATTTCCAATATTCGTCTAAATCTAAACAGCGAATTTTGGCCTATGGAGAGATTTGATTTAGATTTTTCAAAGAGTGAGTACGGTGAGGCGTACAAAAGGTATACGGACTTTTATCCCAGCTTTGGTGGCGGCAAACACCCTCTACTGGATTATGTTGCATTCAAGACGCACACCCTATTCGTCATCGATTGCTCCCGACGTGAGGACACCATGAAATCCTCGACTGTAGATATTCGCTTGGATATTGAAAGCCAGACGGGATTTCCCGATAAGACCCGAGCCTTCTGCATAATTATCCACGATTGCCTAATGGAATTTCTCCCACTCAGCGAAATTGTCCGAAGCTTATATTAGATCACTCAGCTGTTTAGAAAATCAGTTTCGTTATAGCTTTTCAACGGTTCACAATGGAAATTGCAATTGTCGACATTCAAGGTTTCGAAATCGAGGGAAGATTTGTTCCCAAGGAATTGGTTATCAAGACACGTAAACGCACAGGAGTGTTTTTGTTTAAACCACCTAAACCGTTTAACTATCTATCAGCAGCAGACAAAAGGCAAGTACGATATTTGGAACAACGGCTACATGGACTCCACTACTCTGATGGCCACTATGATTTGAATACTATGAACGACATTTTGAGAATTTTCCTAACCAAATGCACGCACATATATGTACGAGGCCATCAGAAATATGACTTTTTATTTAACAAGTTATTTGAAGAGCTGAAAATCAACAATTTGAGAAAACTGCTTAACGAAGATGAGGAATCACACTATCACCTAATCAATCTGGAAAACTTCAATGGCGCTGTTGAACTGAAACCTTCTGACTCTCCATGCATTTTTCACTGCCGCTGCAATGATCCAGTACGATGTGCAAAAGAAAATGTTGATGTAGTTTATTATTGGCTTCTGAATAGTGTTTTACATAAATAAAACATTGTATATAACTATGTGTTTTAATTATTCATTATTTTCCTAATACATTTCACAATTAATTTAAGTAATAATATTGTAATTGTAGAGAGTGTTACACAAATAAGAATTAGCACTTTGTGGAGCTCCTCTTGTAGGTTAGCATCACGTATAGTCATTGAGCTGTTGGATAGTAAAGTTTTTTCATCTTGGCATGAAGCTGCTGAAATCCAGTCAGTGTCACCTTCAGTGTCATCAGAAAATATCAGCTTCAGTTTGAAATTTTTTGTTGTGTTTGACAGGCGAGCAAAATATACAGGCAGCCGTCCATCGTTTAATCTATCTCGAGCCATCAATGTGTAGTTGGAGCGGTTCAAACAGTTCCCTGAAGGGCATACAGCCATGTCCTTGGTTCCATAAGGTATATTAACATACAAGACATTTTTCAAAATTAATGTGAATATTATAAAACTTGATTTAAGTAAAGTCATTTTTATCGATCTGCATTCAACAGTAGTTGGTGAGACACTATGCTCATCTTGCACCTCTTTCGTTACTTTATACTAAAAATTATTAGCAGACTACTAGAAACCATAACATCAAATTCTTGATTCATCATTAAAAATTTTTCCAAGTCTCAAAATTATTACGCTCGGCCTTGAATCATCCGACAAAATCAGAGACTCGAAGGAGTTGCCGTTCTTGCGCAGGTAGGCGCTCGCTTAGGAAAACTATAGACTCGAAGGAGTGGACGTTCTTGCGCCTGCAGGCGTTCAATGCCTTGAATCATCCGACAAAATCAGAGTCTCGAAGGAGTTGCCGTTCTTGCGCAGGTAGGCGGTCGCTTACGATAACTATAGACTCGAAGGAGTGGACGTTCTCGCGCATGCAGGCTTAAGCAAAAGATTTTAAATTTTTTTACAGACAACAAAATACCAAGATTTTAAATTTTTTTACAGACAACAAAATATCATATCCCCCATCCAGCCCCCAAATATCTAACCGAACAACGCCCAAAAACCCGCGCCCACCCAACGGGCATGTACTATACCTTTTCAAATAAACATTTCTCGATTAACCGCATTAGCGCAGCTCGGTGGACACCTGACTTTGTAATCAGGCAAGCCGCGTTCGATACCCGGCCAAGTATTTAGCTTTTTTTCTTTGTAACCACCACAACCATCAACAGATGGCGTGCACTCTGCAACCCACGCAACCCACAATACAATTGCTTTCATTTATTAACAACAGATGGCACGCACCTCTGCGACACACCCAAATGTCTTTCGCGCACCCCTACGACCACCCCCAATGTCTTCTTCTTCTTCCCAATGTCTTCTTCTTATCCAAACAACAACTACCAACAGCTCGGCAGCAGCTCCCGGCGAGAACTCGATGACTGGTTACCTTTATGCCCACTTCCGCTCCAGAAACCGCTTTGTTTAACTACTGATAACGTAAGCATCTTAGAACAAGAAAAAAACTTTTTTAAACGAAACTTTCTAGAGATGGTTCACATTAACAACCAATCTAATAGCATAAACAAGAGAACCGATTTGCAAAAATTAAATATTATCTATTGTGGCCTATTAGACAAAGAAAGCCAAATTTCACAGAATGTCTCATTACACAATTTATTATCCTTTACAGCAGATTAAGCATAACTTATTACTAAATTAATTTTTCTGGAAAATTTGGAATAATCTAATCAGTAAATAATTTTTATTAATTTTTTTTTATGTTTTTAACATTTTGCATTCCGGTATCTATCTTTTGCAACTCACTATAGTTTAATTATCAACTGACTTTAAATCATTATAATGTCAGTACAATACGTCTAACATTATGAGAGCTTTATAATTTGTTATATCTATTATTAATATGAACTCGTAAGATACGCTCCCCTTTATCCTCTGGATTCTACTAGTTTCAACAACAAAACCTCACATATCGTAAGTTGTAATTAATTTAAATCTAATATTACTTACTGTTAATTTTATGTAACTTCCAGTTTGAACTGAAGAAGGAATACATTTGTTCCGAAAGCTTTTCAAAAGAAATAAAGAGTATTTCATTAACACCCATTGGCTGCTTCCCAGTTAATTAACTTATATATATATATATATATATATATATATATATATATATATATTAGGGATGTAACGAATATTGGCATTCGCATTCGCATTAGCTAATATTCGCATGTTTTTTAATATTCGCATTCGCATTCGCGGTTATACATGCGAATTTTTTGCGAATAATATTTCTATGCAATTACCAAGAGTTAAAATTTTGAGGTTTGTATTTGTACTTTATGAAACATCTTCTAATTGTGATACAGTCTTGATGTTACTCGTTAGATAAATTGCACACTGTTTAATGATCATTGATTCTTACTTGCCCAAGCAAGTACCTCATAAACTTCATTATAACTTTAATAAAAAATATAATTCTTGTATTTAGATGCACTTAAATTACATTTTAAATACTAAGGGCCGGTATATTCACCTAACAGTAAAGTGTCAAGTAACTACTTGTCAGTTAAATTTATTGGCAGGATTAATTTATATTGGGTATGTTCATGCAAAATATTCTGTCAGGTAAGTAGTTGAAAGAATCTATTGTTTCTCTCTGTCTGGTAATATGAAATGCATATGTTAGAAAAAGAGGACATCATTTAAGTTTTTTTTTTGTATTATGTAGATTTTTCAGAAGGAGCTCTTAATTTTACAGAGGATAAATGAAAATAGCTACAGATAACAAATTGATTCAAAATGTTCACATTGCTGAAACCTATTGCGTGTAATATATTGACGCCGCACATGTTATATATCTTCAACAATCATAATCTCTTCTTTAATAAGTCAATAATATTTTATTCAGAATTTATAATTAAAATGTTTATTAAAAACTTATATAATTCTACGTAATTTCTGACATTATGTTTCCAGTAAATATTTACTTGAATCTGAAGTAAATTATCCTGTCAGTAGGTGCCACTTACATTAAGATTACTTTTACTAGGGATGAATATCTACTTAAATAAACTAAAAGTAAGTTATGTCAGTTTCATTATGTATAATATGTAGTTTCAATTTGACTCATACACAAGATATTTATTCTGTTTAATAAAAACAACAAACTTGTTTATAATATTACGTCATGAGGTAAACCAAAGGTTTGGTTTACTCCATAAAGATGACAACATAGAATTGTTAAAACGGCGTTGAGTGTTTTAAATAAAGGTTTGATGTTAGGATGCACTTGTCTCATAAACAATAAATATAAATTTCAACATAAATATCTAGCATTTCTTCTTTAAAACATACAATTTATTTACTGGACTTAGTAACTAAATTTTAGTTTTGTTTTCAGTTTACTTTATGAATGTGAGAACTTAGCTGTTAAAACAGCGTTGAGTATAAAAAATAAAGGTTTGCAGTTCAGGTCCAAATCTTTTTGTTTCCATATCTGGGACACCCTAAAAATACCACTGCTCTTCTAGTTTTTGTACTAAGAATATAAAAACTGATTTATATAATTCCGATTCACA
Organism: Octodonta nipae; assembly: GCA_034190945.1. Taxonomy (NCBI): domain Eukaryota; kingdom Metazoa; phylum Arthropoda; class Insecta; order Coleoptera; family Chrysomelidae; genus Octodonta; species Octodonta nipae. The sequence goes on from CM067216.1 coordinate 122,412,132, forward strand.
ATTTATGATATATTTTTTCATGGAGCCAAAATAACTAAATTTTATTATATCGGGTTCAACATAATCAGTCTTAAATATACGATTTAAATGTGTTTGTGATTCCATAATTTTGGCACCATATTTAAAAATTTGATATTCGCATTCGTATTCGCGAATATTGGTACTGAAAATTCGCATTCGCATTCACGAATGTGGAAAATCGGACATTCGTTACATCCCTAATATATATATATATATATATATATATATATATATGTTTTAGGTGGTTTCCGGGAATTCATCCGCGTAATTGATAACTGAACCCTGCCGGGTTTCGGCAGAGTCACATCTCGCGGCTCGGCGCCTATTGGTTGGCACCGTGTACGGCTGCGTGTGATTGGCCCTGGGCGCTCAGTGGGCGCGCCTCCCGACTGCTGATTTTTTATTTCCGGTTGAGTTGTTATTGGACGGGTCCGGGCCGGTACGGTATTTAATAGAATTTTCCAACAATTCCATAAGTTCTGGATTTCATTGCGTGCGTTTAGACTGTGAGGCCTCTTTGCTATTTCAATTGCCTCTCTTACGAGTCTTGATTTCGGGTGTTCTATATTTGCCCGTACTCTGGTGTTCTCAAAGTCTATCCGGTGTGACGTCGTGGTGGCGTGTTCCGCAAAGGATATTGTTTTTTCCTGCTTTCTTATAGCATTCTGGTGTTCATCACGTCTAGCTTGAATTCTTCTGTTAGTTTGCCCCACATAGGTTTTATGACAGTCTGCACATAGAATCTCGTACACTCCCTGTTGTTCTAAAGGGATCCTCGTCTTCGGAGTCCTCAACACCGTGCTTATTTTTCTGTCTGTGTAGAATTCTTGCAATACTGTCCGTGGTACCCTTGACATACGGTAAATAAGCCTTGGTTATTGGTGTCTCATGCTCCTCGTCTGTTCGTCTCGGTTTTGACTTAAGGGCTCTTTGAATATTTCGGTCTGTAAATCCGGTTTTTCTCAGAGCTGTTTTTAAACTGTCCATTTCCTGTTTGATGTTGTCCTGGTCAGCTAGTCTTTGTGATCTGGTTACTAAAGTTTTGACGACGGCTTGTAGTTGGGCTGGGTGATGATGAGAATTAGCATGAAGGTATCTGTTGGTGTGAGTTGCTTTCCTATATACTGTATGGCCAAGGGTTCCACCTTCCTTCCTATTTATGAGAACATCAAGGAATGGCAGTTGATTATTGGCTTCAACCTCCATGGTGAACTTTATTTTGTGATGCCATTAAGGTGGTCTAAAAATGTGTTGAGGTGTTCCCTCCCATGAGGCCAAATCACAAAAGTATCATCCACATATCGCAACCATAAACTGGGTTTAAGAGTTGCTGTTCTTAGTGCCAGCTCCTCAAAGTTCTCCATAAAAAGGTTCGCTATAACTTCCACTTGTTTGTATCGTTTGTTCTCGTAAACAAAAAAGGTGTTCATCAGGCAGTGCCTTGTTAAGTCTACAAGGTATTGAGGTGGTTTGTATTTTTCTATTATGATATCCAAGGCTTCGTCGATAGGGATGTTGGTGAATAGGGACACTACGTCAAAACTGACCAGAAGACACTCAGGTTGTAAAACCGTTTTTCTAAGTATTTCGATGAAATGTGTCGAATTTTTGACATATGAGTCTGCCCCCTCTGCAAACGGTTGAAGTTGTTGGGCTAGGTATTTGGCTAGCTGTTGTGTTGGGGATCCAACTGAACTTACTATTGGCCTCAAAGGTGCACCTTCTTTATGTACTTTTGGCAACCCATAGAAATTCGGACATCTCGATGACTTTTCACGCGGAATGAGTTGCAGTTGGAGATTTTTGTCGATCCTACTTGCTTGGATTTTGGCCTTAGTTGTTTTCTACAAATAAGTTGTTGGGTCGGTAGTAATTTGTTTATATGCTGGATCTTGTAGCAATGTTTGAATTTTGTTTGAATAATCCGCTGTATCTAAAATTACAGTCGCATTTCCTTTATCCGCAGGTAGAATGACAATGTCCTTGTTGAGGCGAAGTTGTTTCAAGGCCTCATTTTCTTCTCTAGATAGGTTCCTTTTGGGTGGTTTAGACTTTCTTAGAACATGTGACACATCTTGTCTAATTATTTCAGCGGTGTTCGCATCTAATTTTGAAACTGCTGTTTCCACGCCACATATTATGCTCTCTGTTGGTATGTGAGAGGGAGCAATAGCGTAATTGAATCCCTTAGCCAACACGCCAATCGAGGTAGAGTTCAATTGGACCGAAGATAAGTTATAAACGGTTCTATTCGTTACCAATTGCCTTGAGGTTAGACGTTTTTGGGCTTCTGTTGGAGCTTCATTTTGTTAAATTTTGTCTGTTTTTGCAATGTTGTCAACTCTGCATTCGTTTCGGCCCTAAATTCGCTAATTTCATCGAATTTATCCCATATTATCGGGTGGAGTGTATTGCTTACCTGTAGGTGGATATCTAAGAGTTTAGTATTAAGAACATCTAAATCTCTTCTGACATCACGTATGGCTTCCCTAAGTAGGGCACAACTAGCTTTCCATAAGATATCCTGTGTTTTTCTGTTGTTCTTCCAGAACTTTACCGTTATGTTTTTCAGAATAACTCCTTCATCGCGGCATCGTTGTAAAAAATGTAGATCGCACACAAGTTTGCTTCTTTTCGCGCGTAATTTCTAAAATGTTTTACACAAATGAAAATGATGAACACCTATTTTGTTTACGAGAACCAACGATACAAACAAGTGGAAGGAGCTCCAATGGGATCGCCACTCTCACCAGTTATAGCGAACCTTTTTATGGAGAACTTTGAGGAGCTGGCACTAAAAACAGCAACTCTTAAACCCAGTTTATGGTTGCGATATGAACACCTCAACACATTTTTAGACCACCTTAATGGCATCCATCACAAAATAAAATTCACCATGGAGGTTGAAGCCAATAATCAACTGCCATTCCTTGATGTTCTCATAAATAGGAAGGAAGATGGAACCCTTGGCCATACAGTATATAGGAAAGCAACTCACACCAACAGATACCTTTATGCTAATTCTCATCACCAGCCAGCCCAACTACAAGCCGTCGTCAAAACTTTAGTAACCAGATCACAAAGACTAGCTGACCAGGACAACATCAAACAGGATAGGACAGTTTAATAACAGGTCTGAGAAAAACCGGATTTACAGACCGAAACATTCAAAGAGCCCTAAAGTCAAAAACGAGACGAACAGACGAGGAGCATGAGACACCAATAACCAAGGCTTATTTACCGTATGTCAAGGGTACCACGGACAGTATTGCAAGAATTCTACGGATACACAATATCGATACTATTTTCAATACAGACAGAAAAATAAGCACGGTGTTGAGGACTCCGAAGACGAGGATCCCTTTAGAACAACAGGGAGTGTGCGAGATTCCATGTGCAGACTGTCATAAAACCTATGTGGGGCAAACTAACAGAAGAATTCAAGCTAGACGTGATGAACACCAGAACGCTATAAGAAAGCAGGAAAAAACAACATCCATTGCGGAACACGCCACCACGACGTCACACCGAATAGACTTTGAGAACACCAGAGTACTGGCAAATATAGAACACCCGAAATCAAGACTCGTAAGAGAGGCAATTTAAATGGCGAAGAGGCCTCACAGTCTAAACGCACGCAATGAAATCCAGAACTTATCGAATTGTTGGAAAATTCTATTAAACACCGGACCGGCCCGGACACGTCCAATAACAACTCAACCGGAAATAAAAAATCAGCAGGCGGGAGGCGCACCCACTGAGCGCTCAGGGCCAATCACACGCAGCCGTACACGGTGCCAACTAATAGGCGCCGAGCCGCGACTATATAACACCGTGCGCGCCCCTGAAAATATCAGTATTCGAGTAACTAGAAGCGAAAGCAGAAGGCTACGAGAATTATGCGAACCGACCTGAAGAGGGCAGATGTGACTCTGCCGAAACGTCGTCATTTTACCATCGATCCCGGCAGGGATCAGTTATCAACTACGCGGATGAATTCCCGGAAACCATCTAATACATATATATATATATATATATATATATATATATATATATATATATATATATATATATATATATATATATATATATGTATATATATATATATATATGTATATATATATATATATATATATATATATATATATATATATATATATATATATATTAAACTCAACTAAAAGGTTTAAAATAATTTTTCATACCCCATAAAGATTTAGATATAACCAAAACATGTTTCTAACAATTTACATCTAAGTGGTAGGTACTTGGCATAAGTTGAGGCAAATCAGCAGCTTTCCGCTAGAAATAAATCAGAGTTAAATATTAATAATAAGGGAAGGGTTTATAAGCCAGATTGTGTGGGCATTTCACTCCACTCTCTGTGTATACAGGGTGAGTTTTTTTGATGATCAGTATTGGCATCTCGGAAACTAGCGGAGAGCATTGGTTAAATTGGAAAAGATTTGCAGTTTTACTGGCCCAATTTAATGACACCTTGATTTTTGTAAAAAGTCATGGCTTACCAGATATTTTGAAAAAAATGAAATTCTGTCGATTTAGTCAAATCCCTCTAGCTCCTTTGTTTTTGATTTTATAAAAAAAGTGTAAATACCAAAATTGAAGGGAATTGTATCCCGAATATGATTGTCATGTCCTCGTTTGTGTGACAGCTCTCGTTTTCGAGATATGACACAACCTTATCTTTGTTTGAATGGAAACGTGAGTTGGCTATGACCTCAAAAAATCGGACATTCTTAGAGCTTTTCAACGATATAATACTCGATATAGTTATTCATAAAAATAACGGAGTTATGGATGCTTTTAAGGTAGATAGCCATGAAATAGATTGATTTATTAATAACTATTCCAAAAGACATTAAACGATTTTTTATTAGGTATATCAGATATAACGAAAAAACTAAATAAGTAGGTACTTACGAAACACTTAGGAATATAAGTAAATAATAATGGTTACAATTTATGTTAGAAAAGTCCACCATTGTTATTTAGACAAAAATTGCATCTTTTTAAGATTGACATTACCGGTTTCCTCACAGACCGCCTATCAATTTCTTCAGTTGCAGAAATCCGGAGTGATGTTATAAGGGTATCCGTATATTGTATATACGGAACTCTAAAAATGGCTCCTCCACTTTTTAGGAAGAAATGATAGATAAATACGCTATCGACTTTTTTGGGTTACTTAAAATTGGGCTAAATATGAAATTCGTAAATCTTGAGAATTTACGTCAACGAATCATTATTATAGTTATCGCCAAAATTATCCGTATGAAGGCAGTATTCCACTCGTTACAAAAAAATAGCCTATTGTCCAATAGTCTACGGAACACAATTCAGCACGTATTGCAACGATACAAGTTTTACTTGTGTCAATTCAAAGACTTATGAATCTTGCCTAAAATACGATCATGAATAAGTCATGCATCAAATGACTATTGCCTTTCCCTACATATAGCCTGCTTTGAACAAGCAAATCTTATCTTTACCTCAACCAGTGAATTTTAAGACGTATTGCAGAAAAATGCTTCGTTAGAATCTCTAAGTTTCCGATTTAAAAACTTGTTCACTCTTGGTTGGGCCTTAAAGTGCAACATCAAAGTCCAATTCTAGTTCACTAATTGATACCCCAGAGCGCAACTTGGTAAGTAACAATGTTTCTACGGCTGCAATTTTCAGCAGTATTACGGAACTTTTGGGATGTGGAAAATTGACCTCGAGAAAGTTTAGAGGTTATTCCTCAAGGACTTACCTGGGGCTCGCTTCTTAAAGCCGAGGAAACAGTTGATCACTAAAATGATGATGTCAGTCGATTGAAATCTGACACAAATGAGGTTAATATATTTTTTGACGGTCTAGTAGGAGACAATGCTAATTTGGCTTCAGTAGAACACACTTTATATCTTTATATACGGTTGCAAATACGTAAACAAGCAATTAGGCAGTAAACTTTTTAGATCTTTCTCTTTATGGGTAAAAAATTCATTGCCTTTTCAACAACAAAAGGTGTAAGCCAAGGTCAACCCCAAAATATTTGTTAGATCTCCTATAATTTTATTGTAACCCAGTGTTATTGTTTAAAAACGTGTTTGCTTGGTTAAGAATGATTATGGAGAACACATAGACGATGGTAGGACAGCAACTCTGATTTGTCTTACATATAAGAGACGGTAACTGTTCTTTTCCTATCGGTAACGGAATTCGTACAATTCTGAATAAACACAAGACAAGAACTACTTTCGGTTAGATGGCTCTTCAAATCGTAACCTTATGGTTCGAGCCACGTATCAATCTACTTAATTGTGTTGGTATTTACGTCCTCGTTCCTGTAACTCCTTGATACACTACCGCAATTAAATCAGTCTATGTAATTAAATCAATAATGGCTGCGTAAAATTTTAAAAAATGTAATAGAACTTTTACCTTTAAACAGTTGATTTAGCTTGCCTGATGAGTTAAGCATCAAAAGCTATCTTAAGACCGGATAGGCAGGTGAATCCATATGTCAATAGTTCTTTGGTGAGCACAGTAGGTAGCTGATACTGCTAGCATATAAAAAGAGAGCTTAAAACTTAAAATGTTGTAATAATTTCTGTGTTTAGTCCATATGACCGTCTCGCCATCGCAATTGCTTCTCTGATCAGGATTGATTGTGGGTGTTCTATATTTGTTAGTACTCTCCTGTGAGATTCTGGTAGTCAGCTATGCAATTGATGCTGTTTTTTCTTTGTTGCGTACTAGATCGAGAGATCTGGATTAGAAGTTTAACGATTTTCTGAGTCCTGCCTTCTGGAGTACTGAAAGGTTCTTTGAGGTAGTTACAATTCATGGAAAAAATCCTAGAGTTGCCGAAGGGATTTTCCTGTGAAAATTTGATTTTCCAAACAAAAAAAGTAGGTGTTGCGACGATTTTCTGAGTACTGTCATGTTAATAAAACGATTTTACCAAGAAATTTTTCTTGGTAGGAGGGTATTAATGGGTCTAAGGTTGAAATCGATATAAAAACATGTAAGGAAAATTATTAATTTTGAATGATTTTCTGAGTCCTGCCAACTAAATTAACCAAACATATTTATATCGAAATGACCAAAAAAATTGGCATGCCATCTCCTAGGGGATAAATGAATTTTCATCTTTATTCTGTTTTTCCAGAAATGTCCCTAGCAGGCGACATGCCAATTTTTTTTGATCATTTTAAGATAAAAATTTTTGATTATTATAGTTGGCAGGACTCAGAAAATCATTCAAGAATTAAACATTTTCCCTAGATGTTCATATATCGAGTTCAACCCTTAGACCCATTACTACCCTCCTGACAAAACTTAAGTTTTATGGCACTCAGTAAATGCACTCTTTTTCTGCCCGTCTAAAAAGTAGGGTGAATATTGTGGTATTGTAAATACTTTAAATTCTTTCAATGTTGCATGTGATGTTTTTATGTGGTAAATAGGATTTATTTATTAAATATGCATTTAAAATATTTAATACACCAGTTACTAACTAAAATAAATAATTATAGGTTCTATTTCACTTAACAGGATCCGCCAGTGATCGGCAAGAGAGGTCTAGAACGGACAACTGCCCACCCCCTGCCCCTGCCTGGCGACGGCTTTGGTGTCTAGTTTATCAAAAAATAGTGCTAAACTCAACATAGGGGAAGAGGCCGCAGAATTCGATTGCATAAAACAATGCAACAACATCAAGGAAGCGGCTATTGCATAAGTGCGACCAGGGTGTGACTATAGTGTTTGTACCTGGTATTCCTAAAGTTCGGCCCTTTCCAATAATGCAAAAATGAATGAAACTATTGTTAAAAAGGTTCATACCCCTGTTATCGATTTTCACAACACAAAAAATGTCAAGTTGTGATTACGATATTTTTCATTGCGAATTCTTTTAATTTTCTAATGTTTTAATGTCTTGTTCATTTTGTATTAATACCATTGAAAACGGGTCTGATTTAGATCTTGAAACGTTTGGAATTTTGAAATATACAGACTTTCAAGTTTATGTGGTGTTATTTCCAAAGAACTCAGAAAAAATAAATAATTTGGTCAAGTGCGAGTTGGACTCGCATACCTAGGGTTCCGTACCACCTTCAAGATTCGAATATTCCAGTTTCAGATAAGCAGGGAATGCGTGCATTTTCATATATTTAGCCTTATATCTTTTAAAGGAAGCGTTTTAAATTTATAAAAAATATACACTTCGATTTTCCACACATAGACTTTTTATTTTATCTGCTTTAGGATTCGCTTGATTTTTATCACAATACATATGTATTTAATTTTCTAATTTGGCCCCCAAAAAGTAACATTAGAGTTTTATTTTACTAATAAACTTTCAGAGATGCCTTTTATAATCTACTGTCTGAGTTTTGAGGCTCTGTAGATTGGAAGAAAAACGGCAAAATAGGTCAAAGTTTAAATTATAAATTATTAAATCTGTTATTCAAATTATCTAAAAATATAAATAAAATATATGTTTCAAATTTTAAATAGTGTAGTTTCTAAAGTGGGAATTAAGTCGATGTTTAATATTTTTGTTAATATCTTTTATACAAATGATTTAAAAATATGATATATTTGTAATTCACATAATGAGCCTTTTATCTGATATATTACATGATGCGTTTGAAAATTGAATCTTTATTTTCCATTTAATTGTATAATTTGTCCCTAAAATTACTATGGGGGTTTTCTAATAATTTATTTTCCGTTGAATTCTATTATTTGGAGGCCAAATAATAGAATTAGGGATTTTTCATATTTTTCCTATAAACAAAAAAATGACGTCTTAGAGTTTGGGGAATAACGGGGAGAATGGGTAATTTTTTTAAATATTTTTTTAATATATTTTAAAATATTCATTTAAAAAAAAATAAAAAAATATATTTGTATTCGTCATACTGAGCCCTGGGATTTGATATATGACATGACCCGTTAGAAACAATTATAATTTTTTATTTTCCATTTAATTCTATAATTTGCCCCCAAAATGAATATTAGGGGTTTCTCCTTATTTTTCCAGTAAAGTTCAGTTGAGGGGCTATACCTCCATTTTTTTTCAAAATTTTCCAGCTTATGGTTTCGGAGATGGGGGAGGATGGGTAAATTTTTTTATATTTTTGTTAATATCTTTTAATTAATTTATTTTAAAAATATGAAAAAAATATATTTGTTTTCGTCGTAATGAGCCCTTTCATTTGATATATAACATGATGGGTTAGAAACAATTTTAATTTTATATTTTCCATTTAATTCTGTAATTGCCCCCCCCCCAATAAATATTAGGGGTTTCTTCTTATTTTTCCAGTAAAGTTCAGGTGAGGGGCTATACCTCCATTTTTTTCAAAATTTTCGAGCTTATGGTTTCGGAGATAAGGGGGGGGAATGGGTAAATTTTTTTATATTTTTGTTAATATCTTTTAATTATTTTATTTTAAAAATATGAAAAAAATATATGTTGTCGTCGTAATGAGCCCTTTCATTTGATATATAACATGATGGGTTAGAAACAATTTTAATTTTATATTTTCCATTTAATTCTGTAATTGGCCTCCCAAAATTAAAAGTAGAGGTTTCTCCTTATTTTTCCAGTAAACTTCAGGTCAGAACCTAAAAATCTATTTTTTTCAAAACTTTACGTTTTATAGTTTCGGTGATAAGGGCGGGAATGGGTAAATTTTGGTATATTTTCGTTAATATCTTTTTAAATAATTTTTTTTAAATATGAAAAAAATATATTTGTGTTCCTCAGAATGAGACCTTTCATTTGATATATTACATGATGTGTTTGAAAATTTTTTTATTTTTATATTTTTATTTAATTCTATAATTTGCCCCCCAAAATTAATATTAATGGTTTCTCCTTAATTTTCCTGTAAAGTTCGAGCGACGCTTTATATTTCCTATTTTTTTCAACATTTTAGGCTCAGTAGTTTTGGAGATCAGGGGGGGAACGGTCGATTTTTTTAGTTTTTCCCCCCAGAAGTACCCCTAAAATCAAAATTTTTTTCTTTTACGATATGTACTCCTGATCTGGTCACCAAAGTATATATTGATACCAAATTTCAACTTCTTCCGTCCAGTAGTTTAGGAGAAAATGGCTGTGATGTGACAGAGGTAGAAATCCTGAGTGATATTATAAGGGTATCCGTATATTGTATATACGGAACCCTAAAAATGGCACATCCATGCTGAAAGCTAATATAAAAGAACAGGAACGACAAATATCTCTGTTGAGAACTTCCAATAGAGTCCCATACAACACTGCAGATTTTGTAATAGTTTCTATATGCTTATAAACAAGGCCGTAGCCACAAATTTTTTTCGGGGTGGGTTGGGCAAATTATTTTCGGAGGGGGTGGGGGGTGGATATATATTTCTTTGATTATATTTTTGTTCATATAGTTCCACGATATACAACATTTTATAAATATAAAATTTATTCTTATGAAAAAGAAGAATAATTGGTTAAAATTGAATCTTGAAACCCAAAATTTCAAAATTGAAATTGAATTTGAACCCTCTGGACTCACCCCGCTGGCTACGGCCTTGCTCTTAAACACAAAGTTTTTGTATCCTAACACCAAACCTTTATTTTTTCACTAAACGCCGTTTCAACAGCCAAGATGTCATCATCATGGAGTAACTAACTGCTGTTGAAACGGCGTTGAGTGAAAAACATAAAGGTTTGGTGTCACGGTCGACATAAACTCTATAGAGTTTACGGACCCTTGTTTGGTGTAAAACTTTGTGTTTATACGTCTGTGACACACTACAGGTTCCAGTTTCTATATGCTTTTTGTCTGGAAATTAAAATTTCCAGATAAGTAGCATTTTTGTGCCTACCGGAATCTATTTGTTAGACCAATTTAGCGATTTTCCCATAAAATTTTTTTTCTGGGAATCTATGGGATTTTTTATAGGGACCAAGTCAAAGGCTTATGTTAACAATACGAAATGCTTAACAGCATAAAAAGCTCTGTGTTAGTATCATTTTACTGATGAAATTATATAGTTACACCAAAAATTACTTGAATGAGCCACCACTGTTCGACACTAATAACCTTTGAAGAAAATAATGAAGAACCCAATAATGCAAGAATGGTATTTACGGCTTAGACAAGACATGATTCATTGTATAGAAGACTTATAATCACAAAAAAATATACCTATTATGTACAAAGAAATATACTTGTTATACCTACTTTTTAACTATAACTGATAAAGTGATACAATTTATTATTTCGTTCAATTTTAATAGTTTTAAAACGATATTTTTATAAACCACCTAGAATTTTCCATGGGGGCAGTATTTTATTGACAATCTAGTTTACTTCTGTGTTGTCATTGGTTTTGTTTGACAAATTGTTAAAAGTTACTTTTTAAGAGGAATGTGTAGTTAAATGAAGAGTTAATTTAAAGGTAAAAAGTGTGTTTGTATTTCCCGCTAGAAAATTTATGACGTTCTTTCCGTGTTTTTGCACTCTTCCCGTCGTTTCGTTCGGCTTCCCCCACCTATGTGACAGACACGTGCGAATTGTATTTTCTGTTTCTGCTACCGTCAAAGTTCCATTTGCATATCCATTTTGGTTGATTATTAAAATATACGAGCCATTCGATTATTGACCTTTAACCGTGTAATTCTCTAGTCTAATTGTTTCTTAATCTTCAGATTCTTTCTTATTGTGGTAAGTATATTTTAATAATTCAGTGACAATAACTTTCGTTCAATGCAGATAGGGTGGGGCATTGCTATACAAATTTCTGCAAATTATATGCCACGTGTTTAATGTTTTTTATTTTCTTTTGCTTATTAATTTATTCGTTTTAATTTTAGATATAGAATGGTACAAAACGAGTCAAGCGAACTTTCAACAGATGATGGTTCAACCATTCTCTTACCAGATCAACCTGCAAAAGGTATTCCCTCAGGAAAATATCGTTTAGTTGGATGGGGAATAGACACCACTGGAAGTCGTCTGATCGACGAAATTATTCATATTGCATCTTATACATCTGAATCCAAATTCTCACAGTATATAATGCCATATGCTGATATCAATCCAGTATATAGCCGCAGACATGGAATCAAAATTATAAATACATTCCGTTATAGACGTCTAAGAGATGTTCACTCAAGAATATACTTGAAAACCAAAAGTGAAATATCTGCATTGCAAGATTTTTTGCACTGGTTAGAAAAAAATAAGGGAGATGATGCTGATGGAGTCCTGCTTGTCTATTATGAATTGCGTAAATTTTCTCCTGGTATGTTTCTTGAAGCATTGAAACGGCACCAACTACTTGAGAGGTTTTCCAAAATTGTAAAAGGCTTTGTGAATGGGTTTAACATTACTAAAGCAAAATGTGCAAATACAACAAAATCTTATAACATTCGTGTTATGTCCAAAGTTTTGTTGAATATGGAGTTTGAGAATTATGGTAATGCAGCTGACAGAGCCCATGCTTCATTTGACATTGTAACACATTTAGCCCAAAGTGAAAGACAAGATTTAGAAGGAAAACCTGTAAGTGACTACTCTGGTTTGGAATCCCATATCATTGACTTTGTATGCCCTTTTGCAAATCCAATTTCAGCTGAACAAGATGAAATTGCACTGTTTAAGGTTAGTTCATTTTTCGGTATTTACATTTTTTCTTCTATAATATGATAAAAAAAAATTTGTCAGTTTATCTGCTAAAACAAGAAGGTATTTCAAATTAAAATAAAGTGTAATTTTTTTCTGTAAGGACTCAAAAAAATATAAAAAATTGACTTCACAATGGAAAAATATTACACATATGTATTACATTTGTGTATATGTTATGAACAAATGCTATTTTTTGACATTTATAAAATAAAAAAATAGTTTCATCAAAAAATTTTTTTCTGATCCAAACTGTTATTTTGTTTTTGAGAGTTTGGATATTCTTAGTGCTGTTAATTTTTCCCATTTTTTTTTAATATTATATGTAATTAATAACAGACTTACATTAAGGAATATTTGAAAATAAATGCAAATTGCATTCAGACAAGTGTTATTAATTAAAACTGAAATCTAAATAAAAAAATAAACATTAAATTTAACAAAAAGATTTTATTATATTTGTCTTTATTGAGCATGAGTTATTTTTGCATGCAAAAAGGAAAATTGCAAAACCATTTCATCTGTAATAAACATTAAAAGAACAATTATCTGATTAATGTCCAATTCAGTTATTTGTATTCAATCAGTTCAACATAAAAAATAAATTTTGGGTCTATTATCCCAGAAATGTTAGTATGTAATAAATCATTTACTCTGGATAAGTTGAGAGCCATTTTGTTATTATTAATACCTTGTAGTATTGACTAATATCAACGAATATAGACTCTTATAGAAGCACATGTCTTATGGAGAGAATGTCCTCTGTTTACATGTTAGTATGTTACCCTCGCGATAGGGGCACTGGTATTTCAGTTAATGTGTCATGTATATACAATATTGAAGACGTGAGATGTAAGACCGACATCTAGGATGTTCAAGAGAATCAGTATACAGAGGTTCCGAATCTGGAGCCTTTCCGTGTAATTGCTGTTCTCTCTTAACTCCTAGGACAGAATGTCACGATAAAATTTTTCAGGTTACTTCACCTGTCAGAGATATTGAATACTCTCTTCGAGGTGTCATTCCTTTGTACGCAATATCTCTGACAGGTGAAGTAACCTGAAAAATTTTATCGTGACATTCTGTCCTAGGAGTTAAGAGAGAACATCAATTACACGGAAAGGCTCCAGATTCGGAACCTCTGTGTACTGATTCTCTTGAACATCCTAGATGTCGGTCTTACATCTCGCGTCTTCAAATTTAACGAAATGCATCAAATGCATAAAGAAGTGTTCGAGAGGACATTCAATTGTGGGAAGCGCAACTGATGAAGGTTTCCGACCAGAAACAATATATATTATATTTGTATATAATATATATTGTCTTGCATACAAAGGAATGACACCTCGAAGAGAGTATATACAATATTATTGAAATACTAAAAAGTTGAAGCGATAGCTGAGCACTTAAAGTGCTAGGCCACTAATCTGGTGTTCCCGGTTTCAAGACCCAAGAATAGATTTTTTTTTATGGTTTTTAAATATATGTCTACTACTACTTTACTGTTATTATTAAGACATCTATTAATTTTTTTTATTCAAATTTTGATATAAATTATGTGAAAGAAAATCATAAAGACTTTTTTCAAATTGATGAACCCTGTAATTTCCACAGGAAACATGTAATTCAATTTTTAGTTTGTGTACATATATTTTATAAATTAAAATGGTTGAACGCAGATAGGAGGACCAAAAATGTTCAAGAAGACACAAATCAGATAATACAACACACTCTAATACATTAGATATTTGGAACCACAATTAAAATCAAATATTTGTAGTTTATATTATTCATAAATATATAGGGTTTTTAAAATAACAAGTCTATCTTTAAAAAAAATTCGTGCATTTATTGATTTGATTTGCACTTCTTTAAATATCAACAATTGTAACAAAAATACTAACCGTTTTTTTCTTCCCTATTAATAAAAACCTTATTCCTTTTGATGATGACCTGCTATCTTCCCGCTTGGTTTCCATCGAGTAGTATAAGTTTACATAGTACATTATTAACGATAAGGTAATCATGAAATTAATTTCAAATTTAATTAAAATATTACACATTTTTATAAACTTATATTAGCCAAACTAGATCTTTTTTTTTTTTCAAAACATATTTTTTTATTTATAAGATAATTGGGTTTACGAAAATATGTTTTATATAATATTTAGTATTTTGGAATTGCTATAACATCAGAGACACATAACATTTATAAAAAACAATAAATATTACATATACATTCAACGGTAGCAACAATTCAAAATTTTTAAGTTCTTATTTTATGTGATATTAAAATGAGTTTTATTAATTTATGTGAATTGAAAAATGAAAATACTTAAAAAAAATAAACATGTAGCGGATTCGAACCCGTCAGCCTCAATTAAAAACCCTGTGCCTTATTCTTTCGACCACCAGTCCCTAACTAAATTAGTTGATTTTAGACGGTAACGACGTTGTTGATTTGTAGTACATCAGTGCTCCTATCGCGTGGGTAACATACTAACATGTAAACAAGGGACATATTTTACTTAAGGCGTGTCCTTCTATAAGAGTCTATATTCATTGCTAATATATAATTTGTTTTATATTTATCATCTACTTACATCTTTGTGATTCAATAACTTAATAACTAAACTTTTAGCAATGTTACATATCCAAATAATGCCCTTGTGATATTAAAAAAAAAGAATGTTACTGTTCACATTTACTTCTTTATAATTCAATGGCTTTTAATAACTAAATGTTTGGCAAAGTTACATATCCACAGTTACTTCCTCTTCTTTACATATATCTGTTAAGTAATTATATTTTTGATGCCCCTCTTGATGCCTTTTTATTCATTTTTTAATATACATATCTACCATTTTTGGGCATTGGCCATTGACCAATCCAAATATTTATCCATATTCTCAGTGTCATATATGTTTTGTTCTTTATTATCAAGATTTGAGGCCAATTATTTATTAATAGCATAATTTATTTTTGTTTAGTTTTGGTACTCTCATTATTAATTTATTAAATTGAAGTAGTTTGATCACTGTTTGATGTTGAATATTGTGGAATATATTGTTTTAAAACAAGACTTCATTCATATAATACATATTAATATAGATTTCCCTGGACAATGTTTAAATTATTATATATTATGGATAATTTAAACTAAGTTTATGCCTATTGTTATTTTTTATAACTTTCTTTTAACACAATAATCAAAAGAGAATTTGTAAAACAGCATATAAGTCAAAAATAAAGAAATCAAAGGACAAATTCCCTGAGATTAACTATTTAGTGGAGAACACAATACTAATGGTACCTCATTGAGGCTGAAGGTTATGCTCCTGAGACAAAATACATGAAATGATTTTGAAACCATAATAAACAAAAATAATTGCATGTTAGTCAAAGAAAATGTTTGCCTATTATTTCTATTCCTGTAATTTCAGGTTCTTAGGGGCATGATCTCTCCCATTGTTTTTTCAAATAGGGAAGGTTATGTGATGATACATTATTTAAAAAGCATTAAATCCCCAAAATGGTCATATATTTTTTGTTAATTTTAGTTTAGAAAGATTCTAGCAAGCCACAGCTCTATTTTATGCATTACCTGTATGACAGTTTTTGTATAAAATGTTAGCTGCTAGATTTGTCAGTCAACCAGAATTCTTTAAGATTTATGTAATTTCATAACTAATATTTGTCAACAATTCACATCAGATGTTATTCACATCTCTGGGATCACTTTAATCAGTTCTATGGTGGTTAATGGCAGACATTTTGAACATTTCGTAAAATTACTTTACAATTAATTTATTTCAAAATATAATTTTTCATTACCATGTATCTTAAATTAGAAATGAAATGCCATTTTAAAGATCTGATTGAAAACATTTATCACAACATAAATATGTGCTCATTTTTTTAACTTATAAATAAAGAGGCTATTTCAATGATGATAACATTAAAATTAAACTATTGATTTCCAATTGAGTAATATTTTGTTATGGTTAAAATTAAAGCTTTATAGTTACGTAGATGTTGACCATGCAATTTTTAACCTTTGTTTGAGTTTTGAATTAGTAGCAGTAAATAAATTTGGAATACATTATATTATGATAATCACTAAGCCATTGGCATTATCTGTTATTCTATTGCAATTCAGAACATTATGCTTTTATCATTATTTTGTTAAATGAAACTATATATATGATGCAATAATCTCATTATGAACAGGATATGAAGTGTACTGACTGGGTAATTTCATTTTGTATGTACAAATTTAAATTTATTGCTTTACAGTTAAAGTTTTTTGTAAAAGTTTTATTGAAAATGCATATTTGTACAAGAACTTAATGTTGAATTTATAAAGGGTTATTCAAAAACAAGTTACAACACTGGTACATAAAAAAACAAAAAGTTGTCTGAACTTTACAGGTGATACATGATTTCCGATTTATTTTTTCCTCCTGATTATGATTCTGGTGTCAGGCACATTACACATTACAAAGTTTTTATTAATGTCAAGAAACATAAAAATAGGTCAGATTCTGATACCGGATTTATGATCAGGAGGCAAAAATTCGTCAGAAATCATGTTTTGCATGAAGAGTTCAGACAACTTTTCTTTTTTGTTTTGCTGGTGCAATCAATTGCTTTGAACAGTCATAAATGTCAAATTTTTTTCTGAGGTGCAGTTGTGGCATCTTCTACTTAATATTTATGGATTTTGGGAAAATCCCCACAGTTCCAGAACAGTTTTAGGACAGTCCCCCATTATCAATGGAACTATAAAAAATGTAATTTTAACATTGTAGTTAAATGAGATTTCAATAAAGTTAATTATAATACATTTGGTTTATATTATTACTAGGAAGATTATTGAATTGAATTCTCCAGGTTGAAGAGAACTGTATCAGTGTGTAGATAAATATTTTTTTATAGTTGCATTGTTAAAATTATTCAGAAATTGGAAAGTATTGGTACTAATCTTCAAATATTTTAGGTGCTGTTAGAAAGACAAAATACATTCCGACCAGTGTTTGGTGCCTTAATGAAAGCTAGTCGGCAAGAAAGACTGCATGCTAGTCATTTGAGAAGACTGTTGGCTGAAAATAATATTAATTATGATAAATTGAAACAAGCTTATGAATCAGATGCCAAAGAGGGACTTGAAACTGTTATCAAAAATGAAGTAAGTATGGTTTTAGAGAATCATTTATGAAGAGATCTTGCAGTTATATCCTAATTCTATTCTGAAGCTTTTTTATATACTTGTTATTGTTATTATGTTGTATCAGTATTTATTTCCACCCTTAGCCTACCATGCAATATTTATTATTCCATAGTTCTAGAAAATGTCCAATGCTTGTTGTTTTTGATTAAATAATTTTGAAGTTTCAGTGTGTAGAAGCACACCAAGTTAATTTTCTTACAATTAAATCTAATGTCATAATGTGAATAATAAAAAACAATCCATATATTGTAAAAATATCTGTAACAGTCTATATTCCTTTCTTTGTTTTTCTTGCTAACCCCTATGTGAGTTCATTATTCCCGTTTTTTTTTAGTTTTTGTTATAAGGCGATGCCCAATGACTGGATTTAGTTAACTTACACATGCCCTGTTTGACCTAGACTATTCATCAACTTTCCTATGTTGTTGAATCTTTAGATATTGTAAAGCGTAGGTCAGGGATAGTGAAACTTTTGAGTTCAGAATGTCAAAATTTTGAAAAATCAAAACATAATTTTTGTAGCATGTCACATCCCAAAAATAAAGACTAAAAAAATAAAAATACTTATAATTTTTGTAAGTTAATTATTTGTTTAATGCCATTTAACATAAGTAATAATATTAGCATTAATAAGATGCGTATCACCAAAAATGAGCTTGCGTGTCAACACTGACATGCATGTCATAATTTCGCCATCACTGGCCTTGGTATTTGAATTTAACTGATGCTTTTGTCCATCAAGCCATTTTTTTTGTTTCTCTAGTTTGCAGCATGAAACTCAGGTAGTCCTGCTCTTGGACGATGATTACCTGATCGTCGGCGAAATTTAAATTATATAGGGGATCATTCCCAATTTATATTTCCGTTCATTTTCACTTTCTCTTCTACGGTCTTAATGTGTTAAGTAGTTTCTGAATGATTGAGGAGGTAAATAGCTATTTGGGTTGTTCATTTAGGTTTTGACTCAGAATTGTTTCTGAAAAATACAGAAGTTAGTTAAGTAAAAATTAAGCCTAAGGGCGGTTTGTGGAAACTGCCTGGAACATTAGTTGCCTTCTTCTAGAAAACCTGCCTCACAGGATCAACAGAGAAAGTAGTTCTATGGAATTGTCAACTAGTTTTTCTGTAAAAATAGTTTGGATGTATTTTGTGTGTGTGTACTGATCTGTATGATGTGATGATGTTCAGATTCCTTATCAGGACTTGTGTCAAACAATGTTCTTTGAAGCAACTTGTAGAATATACATAGGCTTGACTTTTTCATGCAATTGTCAAATCATTTATTAATTGATAATTTTTGTTCTTCATTTAGTGTTTTGAAGAACATTCCGATTTTCATTGACCATAAGTTCTCAGACTCACATTTAATTAGTTCTGGTGGTATTCCTCCAGGTCCTCTATGTTTCCCATTCTTTAATGATTTTATAGCACGTTTAACTTCCGGTAGTTTTAGGCTAATCTGTTCATCTTCCTCTGCGGATAATTCTTCCTCTTATAAATTCGGGTGTTGCCTCCGAGACTATGGCTGTTATTTTGGGGTTGTCGCTGTCGATTTTCCATTGTATGTATAATGCGGAACATCATTTTTGCTCTTACTAATCTATTACAGCAGTCAATAAAGATTAAAAAAAAATAATAAAATTCAACAGCAACTCGCTTACTTCATCACGTAAAAAATAATTTATAAGCCATAACTGAAATAATTTTAACAGACAATTTGTGAAGTAAATTATTAGAGCATTAAAGAAACAAAAATATATACATTTTTTTCGTTTTTTGCTTACAGTGTCAAACGTTCGCCTGTTCATAATGCCGCCAATAGAAAAATTGTAGAGAATCAGAAAATCTTCAAAATGAGTGTTTATAAATCTTGATCGCAGCATTTTTCCTAAAAAAAGGTAGAAAAACCGATATAAAGTGACTGTTTTAAAAAAATCATAACTTGGTTGTAATAACAGCTGGAACCTTAATATTCTCCTAATGATAAATTATAACATTTAGATTAATAATGCTCAAGATCGATATTGTCCGTTAAGTAGATATTGCAGAATTGCAATTTAAATAATTTGTAGAAATATTTTGCAGAAATATTTTGCAGAGCATATCTTATTAACCACGATAGTTCGATAGGGATATGCAAGATATGTTTTGAAAACTCTTAAAATGCATTTTACTTTGTATATTTGGATTTTTGTTATGTTAAATGTATTAATAGTTCTTGTGAATTTGACAGTGGCGGATCCAATCAGTGGAAAAAAGTAATTTAACTAATAACATTAAACAGTATACAAGTAACCATTAACCTAATAAACCAATGGAAAAATTTATCAAAAATCCTAGATCCGCCCATGAGCCTTGGCAGCTATTGTCAATGGTTCGCTGGCTGACTGTCGCATAGTCATACTTTTATTCCAGTATTTAATATTATTTTGACGTAATTTCCCAGCAAAATAACAAAAATCCAAGATAGACAAATTGAAGTGGAGATATGAACTTTCAAAATATCTTTAGTATTTCCCGGTTGGACTAGCCTCCTTAAAATGGTGGGCTAAGCAAAATATCTGTCTAAATTATTTAAGTTAAAATTCTTCAGAAAATACTTATTCAGTTGTATCCAGCGTAAGCCTATATAAACATAGCATCGTAAACTATCGTTTTGACGAAGATTAATATGATAGAGTTTAAGTTACCAGATAGTTATCAATGTAAAAATCCACCTTTTTACCAGTTTTTCCGAGTTTACTCGGTGAAAAATTCTGCCATTGCGTGGAATAAACTCTCATTATGGATGTTCGACAGCGCTCTCCAGAAGAAGACACCAAACAAGCTATACTTTAACAGGGAAATTTAAAATCAGTACTAATCTGGAAAACTTAAAAATACCAATCCCCATTCACAAAAATGAAATACTTCCTATAGGAATGCATGTATTAAAAAATGAGAGGCAATATGGCAATGTCCCGGATTTTCCTTCTCTTTCTAATCACTGCCAAACATCTAGTTTTCTTAAAGAGCCATGTAAGTCTGTTTGAATTGTCAGTGTATAATGTAGGATTATCCAAATTGTGTTACTCGAAAATGGCAAAAAACGATCAAAAGGCAAGGTAAAGGATTACAATGGCTTTGAAGCAAATATCGTGCGGGATAACATGAAGGGCCGGCGTTTTGTTGAATTCGAGGAAAATATCTTTTAATTTGTTAGTTTATCTATATATAAATAGGCAAAGACAAAACGATTAGGTACCATTTTCTCCTCTTTCTCTCAACCGTTTTTCTTCATTTTTGTTTTGTTAAGTAGCTACTGACGACCTTCAGTGCAGAATGCTCATATTAATTCATAATATTGTTCATTCATTAAATGAAATATAATAAAAATTCATTATTTACGTCCATATTGTTAACGCCAAACAACTGACAGTGCCGCCGAAGCCAGTCGGTCAAAATTCCAAACATTGAGTAATTATATAAGGAGCGATTGTTATTCTTAGAGCATGTACTTCTAGAATTGTCATACAAGCGTTTTTAGTGTTTAGTGGTAAAATAGTCAATGTAGTAGATCAGTATTGATTTTTCGTACGCGTTGCAGTAACTTTCATATTAAATATTCTGTTTTTAATGTGAATTTAATTATTTGATTAATATATTATTATCACAACCTTCCCGAAGGTGTTGTGTGAAAAATTGTCAGACAGTGGACAATAGAGAATGTATTAAATAATTAAGTTCTCCTAGGGTTGTTGGTCCTCTCTTTTTTAAAAAATTCCTGAACTTGATAGAAACGACAAATGATGAAAACTTTTAGGTTGCAAAGAACAATCTTTCAATTATTATATCGAATATTTTGCCAGGAGCGGTTCCGGTGAAAAATTGGGGGGTCATTCATTTTTCAAAAATATTTCGAATACCGATATTTGATTACATTTTTTTTTGTATTGCAATAGATTTTTCAATATGACTGAACAATTTTGGTCATTACATCTACTTCTCCGATTTCTCCACAACTCTGTTTCTTATAAAAATATACTTTTTACAATTTCTTGAAATAGGGTCGAATTTCGACCACTGGACCACTAGTAAATATAAAAAAACAATGTATGCTGATACAATTTTTAAAGAAGAATTGGGGGAAAAAGCATATGTATTAAGTGTCATTTTCGGCATGATTTTTTAAAATTTTATAAATACTCATAGTTATATATTTGTAACAATTGTTGATTACGATTCCTAAATGTGTTATTAAATAAAAATTGCTAACAATGATTTAATACTAGTTACTGCAAAATTAAATATGCTCTAAAGAAGTTTTTATAAATGCCCAATACATTAAATGATTATTTTGTATTTTACTAGTTTCATAGCAATAATGAAATAATTCACTTTAATACACGCACTCCATATCAATTCCGCGCGGTTAGTGAGATTTTATTGCAACCAGTGGCATTGCAATTGTACTGTTGCCATATTTCACAGTCTCCTATTTGAATACGCACTGAGATCTGATAAAATTTGTGGAATTTTCTTTGTAATTAAATAGTGTATTTCGACGAATTTTCTGTTAAAATCTAATTATTTATTCGCTATAAACTGTTACTGATGTGGTGGTATAAGCAAATTGCTGTTTTTGTCCGAAGATGGGTTCAATTTTACTTTATAGACTGCTGTATATGGTCTGAAACACATTCTGCTTCTTTCTCATTTCTTGGGTCCATGTTTACCTATGGATATCCTTATAGTTAAACAACCCGTTTGTTATCTTGAAAGCAAGTATTTCGCATAACTCTTAACAATAGTTCTGCGGTAATCGTTCATCACTTCTGCACTAAACGTTCCTACTGTAGTAGTAGTTGTAATTTTTTCGCTATTTAAGCCCCCTGTCAGAATGAGTTCATGTCAGTTTTTTACCTTTTGTATGTCTAAATGCAGTTTATCCATAGTCTTTTTATTTTGTTATTGGGCTATTATTTGTTTGGCAGTATATCATTAATGTCACTTTTATTATTCGTTCATCTATTGGTGAATAATAAAGATACAGGAGGAGTGTGGCATGAAGATGAAATATTCCTCAATTGACTTTCTCTTAAAGTAAAACAATATCAATGACCAAGGAGAATTCAGAAGACGACCTGGCCTGGTCAAGAACGTTAAAGCTTTATAGTGCTAATAGATGACGAATATTTAAGGCTGTAATCACACATTTTAGAAATGAATTGTTAAATACAAGTCAATGTATCTGTCACAACAGTAATGAGGACACTTAAGGACGTCGTCTCAACTTAAAAACACCCAGTTTTGAATTTGCCAGAGTTACATACTAACTATAATGAAGATTGGCGAAACATTTCTATGTACAGAATAGTTATGGAAACCTGATGGGTTGTGAGCTTGCACAAAAACTTAGCTTTGGTGGTGGCTCCCTAGGGGAAGGTGTTACTTGGGAGGGTGACAGGGATGAATGCTGACTTGTATGTATAGAACATTCTTCAAGAAAATGTTTTCCTTCTTATCTACTTTATTGGATACGACAATTTTGTTTCAATGCATGGGAATACCTAATCCCTTACAGCAAAAACAATGATCAAGCACAATAAGGATGTCAAGATTGCAGTCAGTGTGTTGTGAGAGGAGGATCGTGGATCTACCCCGAAAATCATGTCAATTTGCCACATCTCGTCAAATAAAAAACAATATCAAAAATGTTATTCAAAAAGATTTTTTTAGATTCCACAAAACAATAATAGGACATGCTGAAGAAAAATACTAGCACAAAATCCAACTGCTAACTCAATAAGAGAATTAGGAATGGAGGATGAAGACTGTCATTAGAGCTGGAGGAGGAAATATGGAAATATTAAATATTAAGGTGTTATTATGTTTAATAGTCATTAAAGATGCATTTTCTAATTATAAGATTCAAGTAGTTTGAATAATTTAAGAATTTGTTAAAATCTTGAGTATGAATAAATGAGTAAGAATTAGCAAGGAATACACATCACAAAAAATTTAATAAAAAGATACAATTAATAATAAAGATATAAAAAAATATTGATTATTTTAGTCTATGACTGAATGGACTCAAATATTTAATTATAAACCAAAATTAAAGATTGGTGCTATAATATATTATTCTGGATAATCATCACCTGTTATAACCATTACTTGAATAATCTAAAATGAATAATACTTTGAGTTGACATATTTACTTTGAATCTAAGGTGCCTATTTTCTAGAAACTTAGATGCAGGTTTTGTTTGAGGGTCAGTTGTGATCAGTTAGTTACATTTAGAATTCTTTACAGCATTGTGCTTTCAGAATCTTTTGTTATTTGTGTTGTGAGATTGGCAGCTTCCTCAGAGGGCTGCCCACTTGACAAAAATACGTATTACATTATACCAAATTGTTACATTATGTAAACACTCACATGTATCTTGCAAATAATCTAAAATAATTCTTTTATTTCCTGTGAGTTATTGTTTTACTTTTTTTAATAATAGTTATAGTCAGTTTTGTGAAAAAATGTTGATAATCTAATCCTGTGATTATTGCGTTTAAATTGGCTCCCTAAAATCCAGCAGTGTTTCCATAATTTTGTAGTCTTGGAGCCTGGTTTTAGTTTATTTAAAATTATGTCCATCTCATTTTTTATTCAATTTTGTTCATTAAGGGAATATTGCTTCAAGTTACCTTTTTAGCTATGTTTTATGAATGTCATTATTCAATTTCAAGATACTAACAGGAAGTATGTATTCAAAACAACACAGATTGGCATACAATTGAAATAAGTCACCAAAGATGTTCGTCCTTATCCGCCGTTTTAATTTGATTGGGACAAGCCCGCAAATATAACACTTTTCTGGTGACTAGGTGGTAGTCAAAATATTGATCATTTTGTCACCAATAGTGCTCTTACTCCTTACCATCAATAATAGAAATATAAATCTTCAGGAACAACATGTATGTTTTGTTTAACACTTTGTTCTAAAGTCTCAAAACAATTAAAATTATTATACTTACTTATAACCCAAATAGAAATTTATATAACAAAAACACTGCAAAACAATAACAACCCTGTGCATTAGTGCCTGTGATATTAAAAATTTTAAATACCTATTCATGAATTCGTTGAAAATAAAACCTTCCGACTGAATTTTAAAATAATACCCTTCATCTCATCAACCAGACGGCTGCGGCTCTTTACTCTCCACTGCTCCGAGCCGAGGTGACTGTGCCAGTCGAAAGATTGAACGAGACAACGAGTCTCTTGTTCGTGATTGAACGTTGAATGTTCAGCACATCCTATGACTCTCGACTCGCTCGAGCTGAATGACTCTTTTAATGGCGAACTGAACGAGCTATTTGACTAAACTGTGCCGCTCATTCGTGGCACATGTAGAGGAGTCGTTCGTTTTGAACGACTCATTCACAAACGACCCAAGCCTATCAATATGCACCATAAAATAATTTAATGCCTAATATCTTCTCTCCATATTCCACATTCAAGTTTGTGAATAACTACAAAATGTTGGATCTCAATACTCCTATGGCAACTGTCATTGGATTTGCTAGTTTTCCTGAAGCCTTTCATTTTATGGGACACTTGTTTATTTGATAATATGAGCTTACTCTTTGTGTCTAATTAAATTTGTTGGTACTTTTGTAGCTACATGAATTCTGCTGTATCTGGTGTTTTAACCAAACTGTTCTTTTGTTCATTATGTTCTAAGGCTGAGGATTCAATCCTTGCACGTTTGATAACATTAGTTAATCTTTGTACTTACATAAGCTTGTCGACACTGTCGCAGCTTTATGAATTCTGCGATATATGGTATTTTGATCAAATCATCCCGTTGGTATTGATTGGTCCTGTTAGATGTGGATGGCTGTACTACAACTTTTTTCGGAGGTCCGTCCACTTCTTAGCTTATTTCAGGGAATCTCAGGCTGATACTAGCAGATAAATCTCCTTTTACCCGTTTATAGTAAAATACTATGCTAAAAATTAAAAAAATACCCATCTTTAGGTCTAAAGCTGCAAAATAATATAAAAAGAATCAAGCTTTAAGCCTGTATTTTTAGACTCTCAAACTGCTAGTCCTTTAATAAAAATATTGTTAAAGATTTTGAGTTTCATATAAATTAGCTGCTATTTTAACATTTATCAGTTGTTTATTTTTATGCAGATTGTCATATTCCATTTACAAACATTAGTCAACCTAACAAACACAAATAATAAAATATATGTTTATAATTTGTTCGAATTTGTCTCTATAGTTTATAACTTACTTCCAATGGGAGACGGGGAGTTAATATACTGTGTTAAAGATTAATTTTAATTACTTTAGCAGATAATGGTTTTGTTGTTGAGACCATAGATAAGAGATTTATATATGGTTGAGACTACATTTTCAGATAAATATATTGAAATATGTGCACTGTTTATTTGAGTACCCTCATTTGTTGATAAAGTTGATGATTTGTTTTAGTTTTTATTATTGATTTGAATTATTAATCTGATATTTTTCAGTTATCAATTAAAAATAGAGTTGTGATTATTTGTTTGTTGTTGTTAAGAATTTAAGATATAATTATAATGAATAATAATTGCATATTTTTGAATGTTTAGGTGGCCAACGCTAAAGAAAGAGATTTGGAAGAACTGTTAAATATTTTAGATTGCTTCTTTGACCCAGACAAAAAAGCTATACAGCCAAAGAAATACTTTCCAAGTAGTGGTTTCAATAATAACAGAAGGAGAACAAAGTCCTTCAACAGAAACAAGAAAATTTCATCTTCGGACAGTCAGAGTCCAAACGCTTCGACCGATAATCAAACTGATCCAGTAAGTGACACGACAACTCCAAGAAGTGACGAACCTGAGAAGACGACTGCTACAGAAGTTGCTGTTCAATGAGTGCCTTCTATATAGAAAAATTACTTCTGTCGTATCATGTATTCAGTATTGGTATATTTTCTGAGTGATACGAATGATCGGTAGAATTTTCTGTTTCTTTTTTTGATATAGCTTTTTTAACAGTTCACCAGAGCGGAATTAACTTTTTGTTTTTTTTTTGTTTATTTATCTTACATATTATGATTGTTATTCACATTTCAGGAATTATGTTTATTTAATGTTACTTAAGAGTTGATTTATATTTTATTTTTTGTGATTCTAAGATTATGTATTTGTAATAGACTACAAGTTTGTTGCATGTTTGTTATACATAATATGAGTTTAATAAACTTTTCATTCTAATTATTGCTACTTTCATATATCACATTACTTTGTGATTAAAGTATTTCAGTAAGTAAAGTATTAAAATTACTAGATGTAGGGTAAGCAACAGATAATCAAGTCAAGATAGAAACTTAATATTGGAAAAATTTTGACAGAGATGAATATTTACTGATTTTCAATACATCTTTAAAATCAAGTTAAAAAAGTATACAAAGTCAAAGTTAACAATTTTATTTGTAATTATATGGGAAAAATGTTTATAATGTTTGTAAACCATAAAATTTACAACCAAAAGGGTTTATTCACAATAGTAATCATGTATATGGTTAAAAGATTTTGAGACCATGCCGTGTCTATCACGGATTAGAAAATGTAAGAATGACCACATATGACAACTTAAGTACCTAATAATTTGTACATAGCTAGTTAAATTAATATTTAGAAATCTTAAGAATAATTATTTTCTGAAGGTTATTTGTGGCATCTTCTAGTTTCTTTTTGGGTTTCTTGGTAAATAACACCAGAATGAGGAAAGAGTTGTTTACTCAACCAACAACAATGAAGACAGAATAAGACTGAAATTTTTGAATTTTTTGAACTTACAGTTTTTTTACTCGAAGTGGTATTTCCCAAGAAAAGCAAAAAGAAATGTAAGAATCTATTAAATTATTTTTTGGTAGTTTGCTTTTTAAATAATTTATTCAATATTAAGTAAAAAGATAAAAAACTGCCCGATTAGGCCAGTTATTAGAAGTAAAACATATTTACATCCTTTAATTCTAAGCATTAAAGCTGCACAATATAAGTATAGTAATATATCACGAAAATATATTTCCAATTCCTCTCGAAAGTATAAAAGCATTTTTTGGCTTGGGCAAAAAACAACATCCTCTAAGTCAATGTTTAACACTGCAGTATTGTCTGTCATTATTGTGTTTGTCTAAATATTACTCTCTTTCTGGACACAGCAAGTCTCACATTTTATGTCATGTACAAAACTTACAGCATATACTTCTGGAGGTACCATGCAATTAGTCATGGGTAACATTAGGTTTGTTCATAGTAGCCAGTTGCCAACGATTCCAACGGTTTGAGAAATTCTACGCCAATCAGCGAGCTCGGTAGTTAACTCGGCGAACGCTCGATTGGAGTAAAATTTCTCAAACCGTTGGAATCGTTGGCAACTGGCTACTACGAACAAGCCTATTGTGAATTTTCCTGTGTAACACCGACACTGCTTTCTGTATCAACACATTGTGTCAGCAGAATTGTCTCATGACACAATAGCCAAATTTTTTGAAATGCACCGGGTTCGCTTACAGCGGCCGGTGTTGTATCCGTGTCAGACCGTGCAAACATTTTTCGCTTGGAAATAGAATGAGTTCATGTGCCAATGAAATAATTTTAAAATTCATAATCGTTTTTCAGAATTTATTTTTGGTCGACTGCTAAGCGAAATGTATATAATTATTACTGTTATATTACGTGGGTATTGTACTAACAAATGAAAATCAAGAGTAGATTGTCGGTAATCATATAAATTAGTTTCATGAACAACACATATATTGAACAACTGATTTAATTTTAAGCATGTTATAGTACCGGCGATAAGTAAATTTTGATTTTGAAAACCGAATGAATGTATGGATGAATAGATTTATAACACACCAGCCCAACCGATAAAACTTGGCACCGCTTCCTACAACAATGACGATGTTGTCATCTAAGAGTGTCAGTGTTATTACATTCATGAACGCAGTTTCAGTACCAATTACACACAAAGGTATCGGCACAAAAGTGCCATTCAATACAGTGTTACACACGACTACCTGCAATACACAAATATCGTGGCAAGACTAGAAAGAGAGGACAATAACTGGCTATTTCACTTTGTGGGTAGAAGCAGCCAATGAACTAAATGCTGGACAAATTTCATTTGAAGCAACTCCCTATCCAATTTTCATAAATGGTTATTAATAATTGTTGACCTGCTTCCCGAAGCAATATTTTCTCACCCATTTCATTTTGATGTGTACAAAAAACAGCACTCATTTTCCGCTTATTTAATTTAAATTTAAGTAAACCACAGTTAATTGAATGTTTCATGAAGTGTCTTTCTTCAGTATATAGTTTTAAAAGCATGAAAAAGTGATACCATCGTTTAATTTCAAATTCAAAGATATTAGGTTATCACATGAAGCTATCAACATCTTTCAATTTTGAATATTTTTTACATTGTCAAGAAACATGACTTCCTGTTGCTATAGACTATAACTAAGTGCTTCTACTTGTTCTCTAAATAATCTGATGTCCATTTTCTTATTTGTTTCACTTTAAAGTAAGCATTAATATGAAATTTGCGTAAAAGACATTGGGTGACGAGTTTACAGTATCGATTTGTACCTTTTCGGAGAATATTCGATCATATAGGTAAATCCGTACCTCTATTTTATTACAAGCTACAAATTCAGACTTCATTCTGTATTTTTTCCTTTTTTGCTGGTAGATTCTTTATTCTAATTCTTAGCTTTAGAAATATCTGCCATCTGATAGAGCACTGGGTTAAAAATAATTTCACATCAAGAATATTTTGCCATTCAATTCTGATCTTTAATTCCTCTGAAATTACCGTTTTTTTAGATTTGCGGTCATAACATTTACAATTTGTATAAATATTATGTACTATCTAAGTATAGCCTTAATTTAGAACATCTGGCAATAATTTGTGCCAAACTCTTACATTATGACCCTTAATATCGAGGTTACTTCTTTAAACGGATGACGAACTCTTTAATTTAAGAAATTCTGGTATTTCACATACAACAATTTTTGCTCCAGAGTTTAAAAACTTTGATAGCGGGTCTGTGTGTCTTGCATACTATTTTTTCTGCAGTATATATAGTGTCATGTGACAGTGGCCAATACCAACTTTCTTATCTTAAATGCAAGCCCCTGTATATTATTTATTATTTTTTGGATTCACCAGAAAATTCTAGACATTCATGTACAATGTCCTACAACTGTTTCGGAAATATTAAGTGTTTTCAGATTTATTACAAAAATTAACATAAAAAAAGAAAATTATTTTGTTTTACAAATTCCCTACATTACACTAAAAACCTAATAAGTAGTAATGCAAAATAAAAAAAAAATAAAAAAACATTAAATGTCAATGTAGGAAATGTTCAAAATGCTCGCCGCGAACGTCTTGGCAACATGCTAATCTGGTATAGAAATATCTTCTAACGTTATCCATCTGAGGTGTGACTGGTTTAATTTCATATACAGTACTTTTTACATATCCCCACGAAAAATTGTCCAATGACATCAAATCAGGAGATCGTGCTGGTCATTCTATCGATCCGCGCCTCCCAATCCACCGATTTAGAAAAAAATGGTTCAGGTACTGCAGGGCAGTGCTCCATATTGGCAGAAACTTGTGGCGTGGCTTTACTGGGTCAGGATATAAGTTTGTTAAAGTTGGCACGACATTATTTTGGGGCATTTCTAAATATTTATCTCCATTCAAGTTGCCATCAATGAAAAAGGGACCTACGATATGCTTTCCAACAATTACTGCCCAAATATTAAATTTTTCAGGATATTGCGTATGTTTCTCTGTCATCCAGGGAGGATTATCATTAGACCAATAGCGGCAATTTTGACGATTAACATGACCGCTCTCATCAGAAAACAAAACATCTTCTAATTGGATCACATTGTTATCTAACCTTACCATCATTTGTTCATAGAAATACGTTCTCCTATCGAAATCGTCTTCCATGAGCTCCTGAATCGGCATCATTTTATAGGGATGCATTTTTACTTTCCTTTAATATTCGAAAAATTGATGTGTGGCTAACGTTGAACAGTGGGGCTGATTTTCGACCAGATTTATGTGGGTTTTCTTAAAACTCAAGCATAATATCCAATTTCGTATATTATCACTTAGAGCATTCATAGCTACTTTTTTTTATGTGTCTTACATGACCAAGCTTGCGAAACTGTTTTTCTATTTTGCTAATTTTCCCTGGGATATAGGCGGCAAATTTGGAAAATTTTCGTGAAATGAGCGAGAAACTTCCAATTGTGTCTGTGTGTTATCTCCATAACCAATCATTGTAGAATAGTTATTTGTGCGTTTCTGTTAAATGAACCATTTTTCTATTATTACGTACAGTTAACGAAATTCAAACGACAATAGCACTGACACTGATCACCACTGTCATGCAAGCAGACAACAATAAACAAAACTTTTTTTTTCAAATCAGTAAAAAGGAACGCAGGAATGGTTTTTGTTACTATCTCAATATCAAGGGCTAAATGGGAATTAAGTATTGATTGTAATATAGCGAATTTGTGAAATAAAACAATTTTCTTTTTTTAATGTTAATTTTTGTAATAAATCTAAAAACACTTCTAAATCTAGAATTTTCTGGAGAATCCAAAAAGTAAATAGTATACAGGGGCTTGTATTTAAAATACTTAGACTTAACAACAAAGCACTGTCTGATGAACACCTATTTTGTTTACGAGAACCAACGATACAAACAAATGGAAGGAGCTCCAATGGGATACTCTCGCCAGTAATAGTGAACCTTTTTATGGAGAACTTTGAGGAGTTGGCACTAAGAACAGCAACTCTTAAACCCAGTTTATGGTTGCGATATGTGGATGATACATTTGTGATTTGGCCTCATGGGAGGGAACACCTCAACAAATTTTTAGACCACCTTAATGGCATCCATCACAAAATAAAATGTACCATGGAGGTTGAAGCCAACAATCAACTGCCATTCCTTGATGTTCTGATAAATAGGAAGGAAGATAGAACCCTTAGCCATTCAGTATATAGGAAAGCAACTCACACCAACAGATACCTTCATGCTAATTCTCATCACCACCCAGCCCAACTACAAGCCGTCGTCAAAACTTTAGTAACCAGATCACAAAGACTAGCTGACCGGGATAACATCAAACAGGAAATGGATAGTTTAAAAACAGTTCTGAGACAAAACGGATTTACAGACCGAAATATACAAAGAGCCCTAAAGTCAAAACCGAGACAAACAGACGAGGAGCGTGAGGCACCAATAACCAAGGCTTATTTACCGTATGTCAAGGGTACCACGGACAGTATTGCAAGAATTCTACGGAGACACAATATCGATACTATTTGCAATACAGACAGAAAAATAAGCACGGTGTTGAGGGCTCCGAAGATGAGGATCCCTTTAGAACAACAGGGAGTGTACGAGATTCCATGTGCAGACTGTCATAAAACCTATGTGGGGCAAACTAACAGAAGAATTCAAGCTAGACGTGACGAACAGCAGAACGCCATAAGAAAGCAGGAAAAAACAACATCCATTGCGGAACACGCTACCACGACCTCCCACCGAATAGAGTTTGAGAAAACCAGAGTACTGGCAAATATAGAACACCCGAAATCAAGACTCGTAAGAGAGGCAATTGAAATAGAGCAGAGGCCTCACAGTCTAAACGCACGCAATGAAATCTAGAACTTATCGAACTGTTGAAAAATTCTATTAAACACCGTACCGGCCCGGACCGGAAATAACCAATTAGCAAGCGGGAGGCGTCGCCATTGAGCGCCAAGGGCCAATCACACGCCGCCGTTCACGGTGCCAACCGATAGGCGCCAAGCCGCGACTATATAACAGCGCGCGCGCGCTCCTGAAAGTCTTAGTTTTCGAGTAACCAACCTGAAGGGGGCAGATGTGACTCTACCGAAACGTCGTTATTTTACCATCGATCCCGGTAGGGATCATTTATCAACTACGCGGATGAATTTTCGGAAGGAAACCACCTAATATATATATATATATATATATATATATATATTACTTAACTATACGGCAGTCGAATACTGAATGAATGAATGAAGCGCCAGCTATCCGTATTTATATATTTTTCTTGGAATTCTCTAGTAGGAAAACGAGCCATCGGGAAATGTTATTTCGTAGATTCGATAAAATTCGACGAATTCCAATTAACGCTAGCCGTCGGCCTCGGGGCGATAAACAAACATTTCGGAGTCCCAGATATATCGGACGAATGCCTATTCCACGAACTGTCGGAAGAATACCCGTCACATTGCCCCCTCCTTAACAATGTCCCCTCGGCAACGGGATGTCGGTGGAAGTAACAGTCGACTGTCTTCGAATCTGGGCGGCGAATATTGAGACAGCAAACAAGAATGTCGATGCCACTGAATCGAAAGATAGTTTCCATCATGCTGCTTACCTCTCTCCAATTCCGTCCATCCAACCCACATCATTATGATCCTCAACTCTACCAGAGTCTTCCAAAGACTGCTGTTGGCATGTTCTGCGAGAACGTTTTCGTTACCAAATAGAAGATATCTCTGGTGCCCACTGGTTGTTTATCTTCGAGATGAAGGACCTTCCCCACCCCTGGACCTTGCTCCTTTAACCTCTGGAAGTGGCCGTACTTCTTTGCAAACATCTTGGTTATTCCTCTGGAGATCTCGAGCTACACAATGAGCCAGGGCATATTCTATGGGCACCTCAAACAGGTCACGGGGTTCCTCTCTGGTCCCGTCGTGCTGCACTCTTTGCCCATCAGAGTACAGTGCCATAAACTGTTTGAAGGTCGTGTCGTCATCGGGTGGTTGGATGCTCCGGACTTGGGCTTGGTCAATTACGCCATCATGACTTCCGGCATAAGGGGCTAACCTGTTAAAATGTACCACCTTTGGTTTTCCTCGAGGTAGCTTCCTTATTCTGTAGACAACATCGTTGATATTCTTCGCAATTTGTTAAGGCAACTCCCAAGATCTTTGTAGCTTGAGCAAATAACCACGACGACGTTGCGGGTTATACAGCCAAACAAGATCATCAACTTGGAATTCTCCTCCGTCGGCTCTGATGTCATAGGCTTCCTCCATTCGGGCACTGGCATTCTCAATATTTAACAGGACTCGTTGGGGGATGTCGTTCATCTTCTGCCACAACTGGCTGACATAGTCTTCACCTGCGGTCTCTTCTCCTGGGGGACATCTAAACTTCAAATCGCCTGGTAGTTGTAATTTTCGTCCCATAATAACACTAGCCAGGGTCTGACCAGTGGACACCTGCACAGACGAACGATATGCCATTAGAAAGTGAAGATACTGGTCCCAGTCTCTCTGGTAGTCAGAGACTACCTTTGACAAATGGCGGTTAATGGTTCTATTCATCCGTTCTACCATTCCATCGGATTGCGGGTGTAATACTGTCGTCGGTGTTTTATTGATCTTCAAGAGCTTGTAGACGTCTTGGAAAGGGGTGGACTCGAAATTTCTACCTTGGTCTAAGTGTAACTCCAAGGGAACACGAAAACGGCTAACCCATTCCTTGGCAACGACATCAGCAACGGTTAAGGCTTCTTGTTTCGGCAAGGCATAAGCTTCTGCCCATTTACTGTAATAGTCCATTACCACCACACTGTATTTATTTCAGGAGTCAGATTCAGGAAATGGACCGACAAAATTAATGGCTACTCTTGCGAATGGACTGCCCACGTTATATTGTTTCATAGGAGCTTCTGAGGCCCATTACTTGCTGTACAAACCGTACATTTCCCGCACCAATCCTTGACTTCTGCTTGGAGTTTACCCAATAGAAGCGTTCTCTCAACTTCCCCAGGGTTTTTGTTACCCCCAGATGTCCATCATGTAGTTCTCACAAAACCTCTGGTCTCCTATTTTTTGGGGACTACAATCTGTTTTCTGTCCTTGCCCTCCTCTGGAGTTTCCAGGACGCGCTTCAATAGTCCATTTTCCAGGATGAGGAAGTTCCACTGAGCCCAGTACGACTTTATGGTTGGTGAGAATCGCGTAATCTCCTGCGACGTGGGTTTGCAGTCTTCTTCCTTCCACCGGAAACTTCTTTTAACTCTGGATCCAATTGGTCTTTCAGGATCTTCGCAGATTGCCAATGGTCATCGACGGCGGTAGTTCTAGAGAGACCAGCTGCTTTTTCTTCAGCTCGCTGACAATGTTTGCATTCATCAGGGCATGGGCTCCTCTATAAAGCATCAGCATTCCAATGGCTTGTTCCAGCACGATGTTCTGTCTCGAAGTCGAATTCTTGCAACCTCTCAATCCACCTTGCCACTTGCCCTTCACCGTCAATTGGTAAAGTCCTGAGCCGATGGTAAAAACAGTCTTTTCTCGGTCTTCTTTAGCAAGTTCCACATGCCAATAACCGCTCTTTAAGTCCAGGGTGGAAACAACTTCGATCCAGTCAACGTATCTAGGGTGTTGTCTATTCTTGGAAAGGGGTAGCTGTCTTTCTTTGGAGCGTGGCTTAATTGCCGATAATCCACTTAAAATTGGGTCGACCTATCTTTCTTTTTAACAAAGACAACTGGAGAAGCCCCAGGGCTATTGGATGGATCAATAACACCTTCTTCCTCCATCTCGCGGACTATGCTGTCGGCTTCTTCTCTTTTAGATAGGGGTAGTCTTCTCACCGACTGTCGAATAGGTTGAGCGTGCCCGGTATTAATTTTATGTTTCACCAGATCAGTTTGTCATCTTTTGCCTTTCCCTACATCGAAGATATCCTGGTAGTTTCTAACGATGTCCCTCAAAATTAGTTTCAAATTCTTAGATTAATCGGTGATGAGTCTTTCCAGTTCCTCAGATAGTTTACCTGGAGGTTTTCTGCATGCTGTGTGCTTCTGACTACAGAGGAAACTATTGAATGTTGACCCAAAATTGTTCCTTTCTGTAGAGCAACTGAGTAATGATTTAGGTTCATTACTCTTACCGGCACAATCTCCTTGGCACGAAACAGAGTCTTTCCCAGTGCGACTCCTCTGCCTACATTTCCGTCGTTAAGTTCGGGATCAAACATCATCTCTGTTCCAGCTTTAGCTTTCCCATTTAGGCAAGCATCTACAATGATTTTAGCTCTTTCCGGAACATTTACATCCTGTGCCAAGATTGCTCGAAGCATTATGTCGTCTTTCTCATGAAGCACCACTTCTTCGTCATTCACTCGCAGAATTCCATGTTTAAAGTTTAACTGGAATCCCTTGGAGCTTATGACATCCATTCCAATGATGACTTGGTCTTCGATGTCCGCCTCTAATGGCCGATGTTGAAATGCTGTATTTCCCAAGACCGTTTCAACCTCTATTTCACCATGGACTTTAGCTGATTCTCCTGTCGCTGTTCGCAGTTGCCACTTTGTTGGTTTTATCATTTTTTTTTCTAAAACAATGTTGGGCCTTATGACTGTTTTCGTCGCACCAGTATCTAGCAGCATTGCACAAGGAAGTCGGTAACCCGTTGCTCTCCTTGCAACGACTCTGGATATGTCCTACCATATGATACTTCCGACATCTCATTAGTCTTTGTTTTGTAAGGACTTCCTCTACTATCTTCGTTGCAGAGGCTTTATTAGTTCCGCCATCTTCTGATTCTGCATCGAGCCAGTGCATCCACTAATTGAGTGGGTCGAGCTAGAGTCAATGCTTGTCTGGCTTTGTGGTCCCGAAGTCCCTCCAAAAACGCTTGCACTGCTAACCTTTCAATCACATTTTCCGGTGTGGCTTGATAGGCAAGGCGAACCAAACGGGCAATATCAGCTTGAAACTCTTGTAGGGATTCATTCGATTTCTGATGGCGATTTTTCAAGTGGGAGTGATAAACGTGCTTCAAATGGGTTTGTCCTTACCTCAGTTGTAAATGTTTTACCAGTTGTTTGTAGTCTTATTGCTCCGAGGTATTCAACGGTTGCAAAATATCTGTAGCATCCCTTCTTAGGGCGAGGGTTAATGCTATTGCTTTATCCTCTGCTGACCATCCGTTTAGCTTAGCTGCAGCCTCGAATTGGTGATGATAATTAGTCCATAATGATTTTCCATCAAATTGTGGAGGTTTCATTTTGTGTCTTGTTCCCTGGAGGCCAATTTTAAATCCACTACCTCCGAACTGTTTCTGCTTTCGATCTTTGGTGGAGTTTCTTCCCTTTGTCTTTGTCTTTGCCATTGTATAATTTAGCTCTTCTATCCGCGTTTCATTTTTGACTGTCGTCTGCTTCAGCTCTTCGACCATGGTCTGCTTTAACTCTTCTATCCGCGTCTCATTTTTGAGTGTGGTCTGCTTTAACTCTTCGACCATTGTCTGCTTTACCTCTTCTATCCGCGTTTCATTTTTGATTGTCTGCTTCCGCCTGCTTTAGCACTTCTATCCGAGCTTCATTCTGGACTATGTTTTCTTCGAGCATTTCTGAATTTTTCTGTACAATGCTTTTCAAATTTTCTTCTAAGGATTTACAATTTTCTTGTAATTTATCCTCTAGTGATTTAGAATTTTCTTGTAATGTTTCTAGGGTCTTAGAATTTTCTAGTAATTTGTCTTCTATGGTATTAGAATTTTCTGGTAATGTTTGTACATCATCCTCTAAAGACTTAGAATTTTCTTGTAATTTATCGTGTAAGGTTTCTTTTAAATTTCCCATTTGTTTTAATAGCATACTTTTGCCTCCATTACCAGAAACTTCCAACAAATAAGTATGGGGATCGTTACCTTCATTTATTAGAGCATCTCGTAACCGTTGTATTAATTCAGTTTTCTTCCCACTAATTTATAAATCCCTTTCCTCCAGTTCTTTTTTAAAGTCCGTCACTTTCAATTGGTCCAAACTCACTGCTTTAAACATTGTTAGTCTATTTATTTTCCCCTTATAAAATTCCACAAATACATCTACACCTGACATCAGTGTAATGTTTTTATGTTCACACTGGGGTTCGATTCAGTTCTTGGATTTATTTAAAAACAGTCCATCTCACTCTAATTTATTTCCACTATTTTAACAAAATTTATATTCACAGAACTATTTAGAATTTATCTCTACTTAACTATACGGCAGTCGAATACTGAGTGAATGAATCGCCAACTGTCCGATTTATATATTTCTATCGGAATTCTCTAGTAGGTCAACGAGCCATGGGGAAATGTGTTCTAGAAGAACTATAAAAAAAGATTTAATTTGATCTCCAATTTCATAAATACAATATTGTTTAGTTGGAAATATATAATAGTTGATTTTTACAGATCACGTAAATATAAACCGGAGTAAAAAAAATAAAAATCGAGTCTATGTATCTTGAGTTTGCAGAACTTGTCTTCCTCTGATATAATATTCTTGCCAACTGTCACATGAAATTTTTGATATTGTGACGGGAATTCATTCGATAATTTGTGGAAGTGGCATTCATCCGAGATTGCGGAGAATTCGAAAAAAAATTTTTTGGGCATTCATTCAGTATTTGATGGTCGTATAGTAAAGATCAGGTGTTTAAAATAAATTGTAAATAGTTCTGTGAATATAAATTAAAGTAGTCGAAATAAATTATAGTGAGTTGGACTGTGTTTTGAAATAAATCCAAGAACTGAACTGAACCCGAGGGTGAAAATAAAAACATGACAATATCAACCCATAATAGTTGCACGAACATCTTGAAGTTGTTAATCCCGAGATAGCCCTCATTGCAGTCATGATTATTTCAATGGGTTTAAGCTCACAGTGATAAGGGGGGATCAGATATTTTATAATCTTTTTGTTAGCTTTAGAATTTCCGTAAAATTTCCCTTTCCTAAGAAATATTTTTTTCTTTCAAGTGTAGATTTTCTATCGGTATTTGTCTCGTTTTAAGTTGATTAAAGTTTTTCCTTTTATGTAGTTGTATGGGTTTTCTACCTGTTAACGTTTTTCTTGCTACTGTAGACTTTCCCTTCTTTGGTTGCTTCAACAGTTTATAAATAGTTGATTCTCTAACTCCTGTCTGGTTTAATCACTCAGCTATACTTAGAACAGTACTTACCTACTAGCGAAATACTCATACACCTACAAGACCGTGTAAAACTAAACGTAAAATTTTCAAACTCTAGATATTATAAATCTGCACATTTGTTGATTAAAATTACACCAGAATTTGAGAACAGCCTATAAATCGGTAGGAAGACGTATGAAGGGCAAGGGCCCCGATTCTTGAAACCATTCGACGGCTCTACCATTCAACGGAGGACGTACGTCGTATGAAAACTGACAATTGAAGTTAAACCCATATACTAAATGTCATTTATGTCAAGTTTCATGCGGCATACGTCCATTAGTCGAGTGGTAGAGTCGTAGAATGGCGTCAGAATCGGGCACGTGACCATTCGAAAACATATTTAATATCGCGTTTTCGAAAAAAAATTGATTTTGAATGTTTTAAATGAAGCACGGCTGTAAAACATTTTAGTGTGTTTTCAAAAAATATTAAATGGGCATATATATCTTGTGAGTTCGTTCGCTCTTTGCATAGAATGCTTTTTTATTGTCCCACAATTATTGAAATATTTATGTAAGTACTTAAATCACGTGAACTTTAAGCGAAACATTCAATTCCAAAATTACTGAAAATTCAAAAATAGATCATATTTATAATGTGACTGTAATATATCTTCCTGAGAACTCCCTCTTCTTGTCAATCTTCATATACGATCTCCACACGTCGGTTCGCATGCAAGTTATCTTTGCCCTCACCTAGCCCGGGGGCCAGAACGAACCAGGCTCGACTGTCTCTACCAATAAACACCCGAGAGGGTACAGGCAGGGGCTGAAATGACTGACAAGCAGACAGAATTTCATGTGCGTGTCTGTAGTTTGTGACATGACACACCTGTACCATTTGGGTTGTTTCTGAATTTCACTCGAGAATTATGTATGCATGAATAATAATTTATTTTCAGACCGTATGTGTTAACGTATGTACATCAATAGCGGGACAGTTGGGATCCCTATTTCAAAAAAATATATGTACATGTAAAGTATGACTGAATTTATGCAGTAAAACTACTTCGGACGTAATTTTTATAATTTCAATAAGTCATATTTTCATTATTTGAGTTCAATCGATTTTTCAATTATTCTGTATACACTAAGAGAGTTTTCTTGACCCTTCGGATAGATTCTGTGAAACTCGTATTATAATACTAATAAAAAAATTCCGTCAACTGTAAAATTATGGCTAAATACAAACAACTGCCAAATTCAAATTATATCATAAATTGTATTGAGCTCCTATCTAAGATTTTTCTTAATTGCTGCTTTCTTTGTATTTATATTAACAACTAAATTTCACACTATTGACTATAGGCACGACGACACTTTTACTTGTATACTTTGTAGACAAGGTGATTTTGAGCCTTTGTTAGTAAACATCTGATTTTACGCCTGCTCAAAGTCGATGGTCGATTTGTTGAATTAATAGGTTTGTTCATAGTAGCCAGTTGCCAACGATTCCAACGGTTTGAGAAATTCTACGCCAATCAGCGAGCTCGGTAGTTAACTGGGCGAACGCTCGATTGGAGTGGAATTTCTCAAACCGTTGGAATCGTTGGCACTGGCTACTATGAACAAACCTATTATTATTCCAAAGTATGCTCAGCGACAAAGAAATCGCAACACCCAGAAGGTGACTTAGTAGTAAGGAGTAGGGTAAATGATTAAAATTGGGTAAAGTTTGGTGAATGTTATTTCATGTTAACTTTTTTATCAATTAATAATGTAGTCGTTTTTTCATTTTTTTAAATTGACCAAAAAACAAACTGCTTGATGGGATGGAAAATCGATGTTTAGTCATGTTAAAATGCCTAGAGTACGTGTATGCCGAATGTATCGCCAGCTAAGTGAATTTTAAAGAGGTCGAATTCATAGGCGTACCGGGGAGCAGAAGGGACTGCTCTCCCCCAGGACCGGAAAAACCTGTTATGGGCCATTAAAGCTTCTCATAAAGTTGCTGGCTTGCCCCTCCCCCCTGACCAAAAAATTTCTGATTTATCCCTCTCTCTAGGACAACTTTTTTTCCGATTTGCCCCCTCTAGGACAATTTTTTTCCAATTTTGCCCCTCCCTATACCAAAAGCTGGGACACCCTTGGTCGAATTATTGGTATAGTCGAAATGGCTAACCGCAAGAACAAAAATCCAACTATTGTTATGAGTTGTTGTCGTTTGATAATACCCAAAATCGGAGAAGAGTAGGCCACGGATGTCGAAGGGGCAAATGAAGTTCAACATCGACCTCTAAGACTCGTGGCCTTTAGAGACTGATTTTCGATAACACGAAATTTGTCTGATGAGTGGTTAGGAGAACAAAGCCATTTTGTAAGTGTCCGAACGGTTTACCGCTGTATTTGGTCTTTTGGACTACAACATTAGCATAATTATTAAACATTTTGTTAATAAAATTAAACATTTAACGTTTCCTTAATCAAACTTATTGATATTTGTGAACCTTTTGTTTAATTATATACTTATTCTAGTCATTTGGTAACATCAATCAGCCTTAATAATTACTTTCAGTCAGCTGGTAACCTAAAAATATAATTCTGGTCACATTCATGACAAATGAAATCATCAATATCTTGTGTAAGTCCTACACATATCTCATTGACATATTTGCGGCATAAAGGACATAGACGCATGATCATAATTTCTTATGATTGGCAAACAAAACAATACCAACGATCATTCGCGTCAGGCTTTTCTGCAAAATCACTATTACTAGAACTACCAGCGTACGCAACATCTTCGACTTCACACTCGTTTCACTATCATCGTTAACTTTTTTTTTTTTTTTTTTTGCCTTTTCCAGTTTTCTTTCCCTGGGCTTTTTGTAGTGAACCTTGTTTAGTTTTCAATGTTTTCTGTCCTTTAGTTTTTCCTGGAACGTTCTATTTGTCATCTTTTAGTTTAAGATTTAGTTTGGTTTTTATTATTTTCTTTCCTTTCTTCTTAGTGTCTTCTTAAACCTTATTAGTTCTATTAATATCATTTTCATTTTCTGATTCAGTGTCGCTATTCTCAAAAACTCTTATTAATTTTCAACTTTCGTTTTTTTTATTTCATTATTCTTCGTATCGAAAAGGCATTTTTCATGCAATTATAAGATTAAACATTAAAAATAAAACAAAATACTAATTGGACTCGCGTATTAAGGTTTACGAATTATTTTTAAATTTAGTTAAAAAGTCTCAAATATCTACATCTATAAAGTAAAACCCCAAAAATACTATAGAGGGATAATTGAACCAATGAGCATATCTCCCTCACCCACTATGGCGCAAGTCTCCCGCATATACTACTTGTACTTTAAATGTACTCACAAAAAAAAACATCAATCTTAGCGAAAAAACAATTAGCACATGTCAAACTACAATAATCAAGCAGTACAACAGTAATAATACACAATACGTTCCTCTATAAACACGGCCGCAATCTTAAAACTACATAAATTAAGAAAATTTACTCCACCATAACAAAAATACCTTTCCAAAGCTGAGAGCCAAACAAACCTACAATTGTATAAAATGGCGGCGTGCTGGTTATTGGCCTCCCGCGCTCTACCAATGACCGTCTTGACGTTTTATTAGCGCGCAATTTAAGTTGAGATTTATAATGTGGTTCAACTCTTCCACTTGAGCAAGTCTCCCGAACTTCCCCTATAGATAACTGAGGATAACAAACACATTATTAACAAACTTAATAATAAAAAAAATAACGTCTGGTATTTTCTATACAAATTTTATTCATTATCCCTTCCCTCCATATTGCAATAGATTTTGTGGGTTCAATTTGCAAATATTTACACTCACTTTTAATGTCTTTATTTTCGTTTTCACCACAATAAATTTACTGTTTACAAAACACAATGAGTAATACTTTAAAAACAGCTGATCGCTTCTCTCCGTCGAGTCAATGACACGCCGCGATATAAACTAAACTCCTCACCATATACAACTGTTCTGTAAATAGCCAGTGCAGAGAATACTCGAATGCCAAGATTATTTTTGAGTTGTAACAGCGTTTTTATGAACCTTTTCGTGGCCGCTTTTTTTAAATCCATCGCAATTTCTGGTTAGCCATTGTATTGCATTTTTTAAATTATTTCAGCCGGTTGTATGTTTACGTATTGTTTTTTTATCGGAACGATTAATTTGGTACGTTTCTCAATTTTTCTGCTGGCGGATTAAATGAAATTTTATAACATTGCCCCCCCCCCCCTTTAATTCTTATCGTCCTGATCGGAAACATTCTCTCCATGGTAGGGAGCGAGTTGATCCACATGAACCACTTTCATCTTGGCTCTTGGATTCCGGTGAATACGATAGACAACGTTATTGATCTGCTTGACCACCTCGTATGGAACATCCCAGGTGGGTGTGAGCTTTGGAGATTTGCATTTACTCCTCTGGGAGTTGTACAGCCAGCCTTGGCTCTCTCTAGGAATCCGACTGAATTTGCCTCGAGGTCAGATAGTGTCTTCGCAGGTGGCCAACATCTATGTTTGGGATAGTTCGTGTATTGCCAGCAGTTGGTGGGCATAATCGTTGACTTCTTGGGGCGGTTCTTCTGGTAACCGAAAAGCCAAACAGCAACAACAAAGTAATCTGAGCTCCTTTCCGAATAGTACACTGTGCTGTTATGTAAGGCTGAGTGATAGGCCAACAGGAATAGGAGAATATGCTCATCCCAGTCACGCTGGTTATTGCTGACAACCTTGGATAGATGATGTTCTAAGGTTCCACCAATCCGTCTGACTATGGATGTAAAGGTGTGGTTCTCGTTTTCTTGATTCCAAACATCGTACAGACCTTCTGGAA
This sequence comes from Octodonta nipae, assembly GCA_034190945.1. Classification (NCBI taxonomy): domain Eukaryota; kingdom Metazoa; phylum Arthropoda; class Insecta; order Coleoptera; family Chrysomelidae; genus Octodonta; species Octodonta nipae. The sequence goes on from CM067216.1 coordinate 122,455,980, forward strand.
TACATTAGATTCAAAGTTACGCCCATGGTCTGAATGTAACTCCAAGTGGCATCAAACGTACTGAATAACTGTTCTACCAGTACTGTGGCTGTTTCCTGATTGGGTATAGCATATGCCTCAGGCTATTTGCTGAAGTAATCCATTGCGATCAGAATGTATTTGTTTCCCCTTCAAACTCGGGAAATGCACCGGCGACATCAATGGCAATTCTCTCAAATGGGACGCCCACATTGTATTGCTGTATTCTGCCCTTGGTCCGGGTCTTCGGGCCCTTACTAGCTTTACAAGTGTCAGATTTCCGGCACCAATCTCTGACGTCTTCGAATTAAATTATCTAGTAGTACCCTTGGTGAATTTTATCCAAGGTTTTATTCATGCCCAGATGACTTCCAGTAATCCCATTATGCACTTCGGTCAGGACGGCGGGTACTTTTTTCTTGGGGACTACCAGTTGGCATCTGGTTTCTCGGCCATCTTTGTTTTGCTTCAATGTCTGACTCAGCTATTTGGTCTTGTTTCGTTGTCCAGTCTTCATTCATCTGTACACGAATTTGTCGAATGGAGATACCATCTCGCTGTTCTATCTTCAGACAATGTCCGTATTCCGTTCTACAGGGTCTTCTTGGCAATACATCGGCATTATTATTTAGACGGTCGGCACAGTGTTCAACCTTGAAATCGTATTATTGTAATGTATTCATCTACCTGGCCAGTTGTCCTTCCGGTGTTTTCATGCCCAACAGCCACCTGAAGGCGGTATGATCGGTTCGGATTAGGAAGTGACAACCATAGAGATATTTGTGGAAATGTTATACAGCTGTGATTATTGCAAGACACAATCATTGTGACATTGGTGACACAATAATTCCTTTCCGGTTTCGAGAATCCACGGCTGTAATAATCGATCACCTTCTCTTCAGCATCTTGCACTTGGGATAAAACCTTTTGTGGTGGCATCGGCGTTTAAGATGAATTTGCCGGACTGTGTAGGAAACGCTAGGATTGTGCTGAAACATAGTGCTGCCTTCAGTCGTCTGAACGATGTTTCACAATCCAGATTCCAACGGAAGGTTTCTTTTCCACTGGTCTGTCGAATGAGAGGTGTGGTAATGGTGGCAAATCCCTTATCAAATCGCCTATAGTACAAACAGAGACCCAAGAAACTTCGTAGTTGTCTCTTGGAACCGGCCAATTACGAATGGCTGCTATCTTGTCTACGTTTTACGGATTCCTACCTCGGAAAAGACGTGGTCCAAAAACTCAAATTCTTTTTGAAACATGGAACACTTTTCCGGGTTGAGTTTCAGGTTGGCATTCTAAATTCTGGAAAATACTTCACCTAGGTTTTTCAGATGGTCGTCTAATGTGTGACCCATGACCAGAATATCGTCGAGGTATACTAAGCATGTCGTCCATGTCAACGCGCTCAATACATACTCCATTAGCCTCTCAAATGTAGGGGGAGCAATACATAACCCAATTTTAAGGAAAAAACAAGGCGTAAAACTGAACAAACTTTGGTATCCCGCACTCTGACGTGCAATACAAAACCCCGTACTAGGCTCGCAGTCCTCTCCCACTGACTTCCCTTTGGCCAATCTGGGCAGATTTCGCTCCAACCGGTTGTCATAAATATCAGCCATCCATCACTCGGCAGACCTATTCGGTTCGAGTATACTAAGAGGTATTAAGTACGGCCGCACCGCTGAAGATGTCTGCCGCAGCCGCAGATGACAGGTTCGGGAGAAATTCCACTGGACCATGGCAAAACAGCCCGCAAAATTTCAGTGAATCCATTGACACCGGCTGTGAAAGCCTACATATTTTAATAAAGATCTGTTCTTACTGAAATAATGCGTCCAATAGTTAACACATGAGCCTTGTATGTACTTGATAGGTGCAGGCCGTACAGGGCGTCGTCTCTTTTGTTTCATTGTCCACTTTTCTGATGTCAATCGCTTCTCAGACTAGTCCTGTTTTCTAATGGGTTGTTTGTACTATTAGTTTGCAGCTTGAAATTGATTTTATGGCTCGATTTTTGATGATGTTGGAACAAGGCCAACTTCATCCGTCTAAACGTCTTCTGATCGTCTGTTTGACGGATACTTTATCGCACATTCCGCAGTTATTCTGTATACCCCTTGATTTTCCAGCTTAGGATTTTTTTACTTGTTCCTATGGTTTGGTGAGGTTTGTATGGTGTTGCTATGTTATACTTTCGAACAATTCGGCCAATTCTGTTCGCTGTTCTCTTAGTATATGGTGAGACAGTTTTTGGTCTTCCAGTAAGGTTGTCGTGTGGTTTTCGTTCTGGGTGTTGTTGAAGCTCTATTGCCTTGTTAATTGTGTGGTGTGTGTTTCGTTGTAGAACGGCAGTTATCTGTTTTAATTCAAGTGTTCTGTTATTATCATGAGTGAGTAGTACAGTTCTGGAAATGACCGTGTTGACAACTCACTGTGTTTGAGAATGAGATTTGAAATTTATATTCGCCGCCGCTGGAGATATCTACCTAAATTAGTCATAAAATAAAACATTGACCGTCTGGGAGTAAAAAACAACGATCCGGAAGTTTCTATGGGACAAAAAGTATTAGCATCAAACACTGGAAAAACAGTGGAATGACCATCGAGAAAAATCGATGTGGATTATAAAGGAACGGCTGAACATTTCAGTTTTGGTTATAGCTTATATAGTCGTGTTATTATTTTGATGTAAATGGTTTTCAGAATCAGCTGTTGTAAATATTGGATTTTTATGTGTAAATAAAGTTCTAAAAAGTGAAAGCGAATATAAGTTTTAAAATTTAAATTTGAACCCACGAAGTTTATTGCAATTTGGTCAGGCAAGTGCGATTAAGATTTGTGCGGGGTCCTTTTCCAATTAAGTTTTAACACCAATTGGTTGTATGAACCATTATATTTTCATAGCTTCAGTTATTTTGATTTTTGAGAAACTATTCTATGTATATTGAGATTATGAATTATTACAGTGTGCTGGTGTGTTCATGTTTGTGGTTACGTGTAATCAGGTTTTGTAGTCTGTTATAAAAACTAGTTTAAGTCTAAAACTTGTCTAAATTAAGATAATCTACCAGTTAAGTTTGTTTAAGGCTGGTATAATTGCTGCACCTGCTCGAGTTGTATCAGCGGTAAAAATATGAATGAATTCGAAGCAGAGATTAGACGGTTAGTACACTTGTCCTACCCAGACCTGACCCAGAGAGGCAATTGAAATAGCGAAGAGGCCTCACAGTCTAAACGGACGCAATGAAATCCAGAACTTATCGAATTGTTGGAAAATTCTATTAAACACCATACCGGTTCCTAAGCCGTCCTATAACAACTCAACCGGAAATAGCCAATCAGCAAGCGGTAGGCGTAGCCACTGAGCGCCAAGGGCCAATCACACGTATCCGTTTACGGTACCAACCGATAGGCGCCGAGCCGCGACTATATAACAGCGCGCGCGATCCTGAAAATCTTAGTATTCGAGTAACTAGAAGCGAAAGCAAAAGGCTACGAGCATTATGCGAACTGACCTGAAGAGGGCAGATGTGACTCTTCGTCGTCATTTTACCATCGATCCCGGCAGGTATCACTTACCAACTACGCGGTTGAATTGCCGGAAACCACCTCTCTGCTCTGCTTCTTTTATTTATAGTTATCGGTGGATTAGAAGGGAATGTCACCTGATGAAGGGGTTGTGTTGTGATTGGTTGGGTGTTGGGGGGCGTATCTGCTTTGTTTAATCTGGCAATTACGGAGGTCCATACTATAGGAAGGCGAGAGCTGTCATCGCGTCGGTTTAGGCAAAGGGGTCTTTTCTCTATTTTTATAGCTTCGCGAATAGTAGATGCCCTAAGGGAATTGAGAGATGTGATACTCCTACTGTCCTCGAAGTTGATAGAGTGCCTGTTTGGATATGATGATGCGTGAGAGCTGAAGTGGGATCTTTTTTTGCGAACTGACAAAGAATGTAGGTACTTTATCTTTAGGGTTCCCGGTTAAGTTGGCTATACTTTGACTGGTGTTGAAGACTGTCTTTATTTGATGTCGGTTTAGGATCCGTGCTATTTTGTCAGTGACTCCAGGAATAGGGGAATATGCTCATCCCAATCACGCTGGTTATTGCTGACGACCTTGGTTAGGTGTTGTTCCAAGGTCCTGTTGAATCTTTCCACCATTCCGTCTGACTGTGGGTGTAATGGTGTGGTGTGGGTTCAGACATTCTAGAATACATTCGATTCTAAGTTACGCCACTCGTCTGAATGTAGTTCCATCGGAACGTGGTTGCCTCTTGGTTTGGTATCGCATATGCCTCAGGCCATTTGCTGAAGTAATCCATTGCGACCAGAATGTATTTGTTCCCCCTCTCAGACTCGGGAAACGGACTGGCCACATCGATGGCAATTCTCTCAAATGGAACGCCCACATTGTACTGCTGCATTCTGCCCTTTGTCCGAGTCTTCGGGCCCTTACTGGCTGCACAGGTGTCACATTTCCGGCACTAAGCTCTAACGTCTTTGAAGTAATTTACCCAGTAGTACCGCTGGCGAACTTTGTTTAGGGTTTTGATCATGCCCAGATGGCCCCAGGTAATCCCATCATGTATTTCGGTCAGGATGGCTGGTACCATTGTCTCCGCAACTACCAGTTGTTACTTAGTTTCTCGGCCATCAGTGCTTTCCCAAATTCGCTTGAACATTCCATTCTCTACTCTTAGAGAGTCCCATTGAGCCCATAACGATTTCAGCACGGCGGAGTATCTAGCTACCTCGTCCCATCGTGGCCTGGGTGCCCCTCTCGTTTTGAGTGACAAGATTGGTTCGATGTCTGGATCATCTGGATGCACTGTTCCGTTGTCCAGTCCTCATGTTCAGCCTTGAAATCGTATTGCTGTAATTGTTTAATTTCGGTTTCCACCTTGTTTTGGATGGCACTGATTTTGTCTTGTACTTCACTCACTTCGTTTTGTCTGTGTTTTTAATGGAACTGATTTCAAATTTCAACAGGTTCTGGATGGAGTCGATGTCATCTACTTTGGTTTCAAGAGCTTCCACATTATTTTTTAGAATCTATGTTTGTGTCGTCGTTTATTTCTTTTATATCTGATTCCACTATTTGAATTCTTTTATTGATTGTTTCATTAACTTGTGATACTATTTGCATTAATTGCTGTTCTCTTTTTAATTTAACTTGTTCTTGTTTTTCTTCAAATTTCGAGAACAATTCTTCCATTCAATTTTGTTGTTCGCTTTTCATCGTAGAAACAAGATTTTGTTGTTTTTCTTCCATGGCAGTGACAAGATTTTCTAATTCTATTTTACGTATTTCATCAAAAGATTTCACTAACTTTTGATGAATTTCTTCTTTATGTTGTTTCTCCTTTTTGTCACGTTTTTTTCATCTAGTCCCTCCGTAACCTGTTTGACTATTTTTTGGTAGTTTCGTCCGTTTTTTCCATGCTTTGGGTTTCCATAAATACAATTACGATTTTAACTTCACTTAATCCTGCACTTCTGATCACCAAATTGCTATAAATTTCGTGGGTTCAAATTATTTAAATTTTAAAAAACTGGCAGTCACTTCACTTTCTAGATCTTTTATTTACACGTAAACATCAAATATTTCCAACAGCTGTGTCTAATATAATTTACATCGAAATCATAACAACAAATAAGCTGAACCCATTAAAATTAACTACTGAAATTAATATCTCCTTATATAGTGTACGATGAATTTTCTGATCATTCTACCTTTGTTCTCACAGCGTCCAGATCATGGGCGGATCTAAGGGGGGGGGGCAATGGGGGCGATCGCCCCCAATGAGAGCCCCAAAGTTAGTAAACTTAATATTAAAACGAGATCATTTGAACTCCAAGAGCATATAGAAGAAATTCAATTCGACGGGTTTAAACCTCATAACGACTATTTTGAATGTAATAGTCCTAGAAATACGATTTTAAAATTAAATTTAGGTAAATTTAGTACAGGATGGCACCCCCTTCTTTTTCTACTATCCCAGCGATTGATGGTTAATTGGGATGAATAATGCTTTACGTTGTTTTCACCAGGGACGGAGTGTATAAATTTTATAACAATATTGTTACGAAATTTACCCAAAGCCGACCCTGTTTCATTTCAGTACGACAACAATCGCTTTGAGATAAAAAATGGTTCTCGAAAAGACTTGACAACTGTAGGACTGATGACTGATTTTACGGGAGAATTCGACGCTGGTTTTATAAAGGAAGCAGGCCACGATCGCGAGGGCAGTTGATGGAGCGAAGAGCTTATATGTAAAATTGTTATTGTGATATTTGAATCAGCTGTTGTACATTCGATGTAAATAAAAGTTTCTAGAAAAGTGAAAGTGAATATTAGTTTAATAATTTTAAATTGAACCCACGGACTGTATTGCAACACTGTTTATTGTTTATTGTTTATTTATTTTGTTTTGTTTATTTTTGAGAAAACTGTTACAATATAAAAAAATACTCATTTTGGTTAGGATTCCTTCAGAATACCTGGTTTTTATATGGACCTAATTCAGTTAATAGGACTTTATAACATGTTTGATTCACTAAATTGTATACCATTTATTAATAAGTTTATTTGCTATGCCTGATGTCTATAAGTTTAACTCATTATATCTCTAAAAATTGTTCTAATTTACTAATTCCTTTTATTGCTGAAGACTTATTTAATTACAACACATATTGCAAGAAAATATCGGGAGGCATCCAAACTTCTTGGGTAACAAGGAAGAAATACGCTTTTAACTTATTTTGAGAGCTTTCAAAATTAATATATTTCATCGTCAGTTAATATACTACCAAGAACACACAATATTAATAATTTAAAAGAAGTAAAAAACTAAAAATTTACGTTAGTTGAGGTTGTAAAAACGTATACATCTATAAAACTTTAGAATATTTTTAAAATCTTTGGCAATTCAATTAACAAAATTGTCACATTGGCAATTGGCATGTTTGATTTGAAGACATAATTTTTTAAAAGTACGTTTACCAGTACTTATTATTTGTAACTTACTGATGAATTTAAACATTAGTTAAGTTTTTATTTATTGAACCTCAACTAACGTAAGTGTTTAGCTTTTTACTTCTTTTAAATTGTTAATTAATATTTTGTGTTGTTTGTAGTATATTGACTGACGATGAAATAAATTAATTTCGAAAGCTCTCAAAATAAGTTAAAGGAGTATTTGTCCTTGTAAACCAAGAAGTTTTGCTGCGCGTAGTAGGTATAAAAAAACAAATTTATGAATTTTTTAAGCACTTTAAAAAAGTGTTGATAAACTTTTGCCAAAAAATGTATTGTTTTTCAGTTATTTCACGACAAAACTTTCAATTTTTGTTTTGACAAATAAAAACAAAATTTCAACAAGGTATAAGCTCCGTTTGTATTGGTTCTACAGACACCATAAACCCAACTTGTTTTTTGTTTTTTTATAAGCTACATTTTTGATCTAAATGATTTTTTTCTTAAAGTGCATATTTTTTTCAAGTTATTTACGAAAAACCGTATCGATACTTTCACTTGCCATTAACTCGAAAAGAATTGACTTTCAGGAAAAACTTTATTGAACAAAAGTTGCTTAAAACTAGTTAATTTATTCATTTCTTCATATATTTTTCACCCCCGAGAAGGGGTAGGTAGCCCCCGGAAAAAAGCAACCCCCGGCATAGGGTCAACTTTGAAGTATTACCGTTTTTTACCTTCATTGACTGAACTATTCCTGATATAAATAGAATAGTTGAGACCAAGTGCATATAAGGGCCTTGTGATCTTATAGATAATTAGTATGATGTGATTTAGCATTTTCACTCAGAGTATAATGGAATTTATGCTAACTCGAAATGCAATTTACTGGAGAACCTCCAGATTCGTTCAGATTACTTGCCAGCGTTCAAAAATACTTGCCGCATTCTTAAACTTCTCTTTTTTATATGCTGAATTTCATTATTGAATTTCCATTTGATATGCTGAGAATTGGTTTTTCTTCGAGACTCGTTTCTCTCCAACTAGTAAATGAAATTAATGGCAAAACTTTGAAAACTAATTATACAATAAATTAGGAAAATGTGTGAAAACGGAAGAGTTAGTTTGTGATTCAGCTGCTCGAATAAAAACAAAGCTCTAAAACTCGACTAAACTTGACATTTGGAGCATAACGTTACTGAAAACTCGCGTTGGAAGTTTCGTAGTTACTGAAGCAAAATCAGTAAAAAGAAAACAATCCATATTAGGAATGTTATCTACAATTTTACAAAGTAATATATTTCTTCCCAATACGTACTAACTGACGGTAACAAATGTAATGAGAATAACGAGATTTCGTGAATCAATTGCTTATTAGAAGTAAACAAGAAGTAGGCTACTAAATAGGTTTTCCATATTTTTAAAAATAGTTTCCAGAACAAAAATTTGTGAAATTATTTCTAAATAATAATACTGAATGTATATTATAAGCTTCAGGTAAAGACTCAAGTTTATATTATAGGAATGCAGATTATGAGATTGTGAACTGGAATATATTCATTACACAATCCCACAAAAAATATCTGATCTTCAAACGCTTTGATGCTGAATCCGAATCTGGGGTCAAACAAATATCGTACACCATCAAAAAATTAGGTAGAGTTAATAAACCTAGGAGGATGTTTACTTTAATTAATGCCGCTTTGTAATCGAGCAGTAAATATATTAAAACTGTCAAATTTTTCCTCAATCCTGTAGAACTAGACTTCATGGTGCACCACACCAAACTTCGAATAAATCAGAAAAGTCAATGAATCCAAAAGGATCTTGACTTTAATGGCTGCGTTGTGTTGTAACTTTGAGATAGAAATATCTTTCTTTGAGGCTTTTTGAGCAGATGAAACTCATTCAAATATAAAATCTAAAAAAGCTAATGTCTTCAAAATTTAGTTGTTTGTTATGGTAAAAAAAAATAAAGTAAAAAAATATATTTTTAAAAACAATCGTAATTTCCTTAATTCATTAAATTTATTACTATAAGTAAGAACATATATACCTAATCAGACTGATTATAGATATTACGTTCTAGCTATACTTTTGACGATGACAGCTGTAAGTATACAGCAGCTTTAAGAACTCCATGGTTTATTTATTTAATTTTTTGTATATTTTAATAAAAGGGAATTTTTAAAAATATTTGTTACTTTTATTTTTCTTTTTTTAAAGAAGTTGTTTTTAAAATAAATATAAAAGCTTGTCTTTAAGTTTTTAACGCTTATTTATTATAATTTTGTTTATTTTTCATATTTCTCTCTGTAAACCCTTTAATTTTATACCTATGAGATAAATGGGAAAATTTTGCCCGTTATCTTGGCTGGTCTGCCATTTCCAATTTATATTAATACCTACGTATATGCAAAATTAAATCGCAAACGGACATCAGTAATATTATTTACAATTCATTTGTAACATTTGATTACAAACACCGGACAAGTTAAACTTAATAAAAGCTTGTAAAAAGGAAAGCAAGTTTTAATGTGTTTAAAAAATATCTCTTAAGAGTTACCAGAAATTACTCTTAGCTTTTGATGGTCAACCATTAAAAAAATCTCTTTATTAAGTCCAAGGTACTTACTTCAATCACTTGAATGACTTTTAAAGCTTGTTGTTTTTTCATTTGTTTCCATCATCAGAATCGTCCATCTCTATTTCGCTACTTTCAGTATAATGACATTCCATTTGTGTACTTTATTATTATCATCTTTATCATATTTATACCTTATCGCGTTTAGAGGCAACATCATTTTCATGGGTCTCAAAATATTAACAACTGGGTAGAACACTGTTTTAATATATCCTCTGTTGATGACTTATGTTTGAAAGACATAATTAATAATTTGAATGCATAGGGTACATGAATTATATATTTTTTCTTCCCCAGAAAGAATTTTTATTTTATAGCATTCCTCCTAAATGATTTTCATATTCTCTTCTTATCTTTACTATTTGATCATTTAATAATTATGTTTGTTGACTATTGTACTTGCATAAGAAGGACAGGTTCGTTATCATCAATTACATTAATTGTTTTTGCGTTTTTTATTGAAAGCTATATCTGTGAGCAAGATTACCGGCGCTTCGTGCGGCAATGAGCGGCCTGTTAGGAACATGTGTACCCTCCAAAAATTTCCTGCTCCAGTACCTTGAGGCCCAATGTAAGTTCCAGAATGCACGCACGAACTGGCACCAGACCAAAGCAATAAGTCCAATCATAACAAAAGTGGCATAAATTTAACGAAATAACGAGGAAAATCCAATGTGAACAGATTAATAGAAAAAAAAACCAAAAAAAAAAATAAAAAGCATAATCAATTTAAAAGATATTAACAATACGATATACAAAAATGTACCCTTTATTTCCGTACTATAAGACCTAAAATTTTGAATAAATTTAGAGATATAGGGCCCCACTTGAATTTTACAGTAAAAATACAATTTATAGAGTTGAACGGAAAACTAAGATTTTTAACTTTTTTGGAACGCATCATATCAAATGAAAGGGATGATCCCTTTGAGGAATACAAATATATATTTTTTATATTATTAAAATAAATTGTTTGAAAGATATTTATAAAGATATAAAAACAAATCACCTATTCCTTCCTTTATTTCCAAAAGTATTGGATCTACAATTTTGAAAAAATAGAGATATAGGGCCCACTTAAACTTTACAGTAAAAATGCAAATTATAGAGTTGAACGGAAAATTAAGATTTTTAACTTTTTTCAAACGCATCATATTGTTACGAAATTTACTCAAAGCCGAAAAAAAAACAAAAAAATAGTCAAGCAGGTTACAGAGGGACTGGACGAAAAAATTGCACAGATTCTAGAAAAACGTGACAAGAAGGAAAAACAACATCAAGAAAAAATTCAACAAAGGTTAGTGAAATCTTTTGATGAAAAAACAACACATCTTGTTTCCACGATGTAAGAAAAACAACAAAATTTATTGGAAGGATTGTTCTCGAAATTTGAACAAAAACATGATCCGGCATAGGGTCCTGGTAGCGAATATTGAGGACGATTTTATACTGGGAATGGACCTAATTAGCCAGCATGGATTTATGTTCGACCCGAGATATGATGTTCTTCGTTTCCTAAATGAGGAATTTGTATTGACACGGCCCGTCAACACATCAGTCACCCCCATAAAAATTGTGGCAAAGTCTTCAGCTAGAATTCCCGGTCGAACGGAAAAGATTATTCATGGGCAGTTAGACAGCAATCCTGGGAGCTGCGTTGGAATGGTGGAGCCCGTACACTCAGCTCATGACTACTTAGTTGGACGGGCTATAGTTAAAACCGGACGAGATATACCAGAGTCCTGAATTTGTCCAACAACGACATCAGAATTGCCAATGGTCTTGTTTCGAGCCAGTAGAAACCATCATCAATTGCGAAGAAGAGTACCAGATGTCGGTGAAGGAGACAGGGCCCAGTAAAGAGTTCCTACAACAGTTTTTTGACCATTTGACACACCTGACACCAGAGAACCAGAAGAAAGCCAAGCAATTTATCACAAAGCACTGGCAAATTTTTAACAGTCAAGATGGAACCACCGGCCGCACCAACATCATCCAGCATAGAATAGATACCGGAAAGGCTCAACCCATCAGAATACCACCTAGACGACTACCATTGGGGTAACAACAGGCAGTCGAGGAAAACATCGAGTCCATGTTACAGAGTGGAGTTATTGAGCGATCCATCAGCCCATGGTCTGCTCCCGTCGTGCTAGTTAAAAAGAAGGATGGAACCACCCGATTTTGTGTGGATTACAGAAAGCTGAATGACGTCACGAAGAAAGACAGCTATCCACTACCCCGAATCGATGACACTTTGACCACACTAGCAGGCTCCCGTTGGTTCTCCACACTAGACCTAAAAAGTGGATATTGGCAGGTTGGTCTGCACGCAAACGACAGAGAGAAGACAGCGTTCTCCACCAGTAAAGGGCTGTTTCAGTTCACGGTCATGCCCTTTGGGTTATGTAATGCACCCGCTACATTTGAGAGGCTAATGGAGTATGTACTGAGCGGGTTAACATGGAGGACGTGCTTAGTATACCTCGACGACATTCTAGTCATGGGTCAGACATTCGACGACCATCTGAAGAACCTGGACGAAGTATTCTCCAGAATTAATAATGCCAACCTGAGACTCAATCCGAAGAAGTGTTCCTTGTTCCAGAAAGAAGTAGAGTTTTTGGGCCACGTAGTGTCCGAGTCAGGAATCTGCACCAACGAAGACAAAATAGAAGCCATCAGTAGAATAACAACGGGGTTTCTAGACCGGAAGTGGCTTAGGGCTGCGCATCTAGGTGTTTTGGGTGTGGTGTGCCCCCGTAGGGTTCCGCTGGGGGCTCCGTTGGGGCCCCCGTGTTGTGTGTATGTCGGTGGAGGGCCCCCGTGTAAGGTTATGTGAATATAGGTTATGTGTCATTGGTGTGGGGGCTGATGTATGGTGTAAGGTTATGTGAATATAGGTTATGTGTCATTGGTGTTTTTTTTTATCCGAAGAGGGGGGAAATACATTGCGTACTTAGCTAGCACGTGCTGGACTCCCGATGCAATGACTTCAAAGCAGGAGTAAATCGTTGCATTGAAACCAGTATACCGTATACCCGCTAAAACCCTAACCTCTTTCTCCTACAACCATGGTCCCCTGCGGCACTCTTAGTCAATACTACTTCGCAAGGGTGGTTCATTGCAGATGTTTACTGCTCTTGCATTGGAAGCCTCTAAAGCCTACTCCTCGAACGTACTGCGGAGTTCTTTGAGGATCGTCTCCGCGTAATCTGATACCAAGTTCCAGGCTTGGGGGCCCTTCAGCATGGCTTCTACTAATTGTTCTGGAACGATATTGCTCTCCAGAATCCTCTCCACTTCAGCACGTTGATCCTGAAATCGGGGGCAGGAGAAGAACACGTGTTCCGCGTCCTCTATCACGTCCGTAGAGTGCGGGCAGTTTGGGGAGTTTGCCCTCCCGAACCTGTGCAGGTATGCTCGAAAGCATCCATGTCCAGTCAGGAGTTGAGTGATGTAGAACCCAACCTCCCCATGCTGGCGGTTGACCCAACGACTGATGTTAGGTATCAATCGATATGTCCACCGGCCTTTAGTACAGCTGTCCCACCTCTCCTGCCATTGCCCTAGACTCATGGCTCTTTCATCGCTGTTTCCTGTCGGTTGGTTTTTCTCTAACTTTCTGCGATAAAGCCGTCCCCTTTCTGCAGCCAGGATGTCGATTGGCAGGGTAGAGGCAATCACAATCACCGCCTCGTAAGACACAGTGCGGTAGGATGATGCCACTCGAATCGCTGAGAGCCGCTGGACTGATTTCATTTTCCGGCGGTACGATGGTAGCTCGAGCGATTTCTCCCATACCGGTGCCCCGTACAACAAAACAGAAGTAGTTACTGTTGCCAGTAGCTGTCTTCTTATCTGTCTAGGGCCTCCGACATTCGGCATTATTCTAGATAATGCCCCCTGTACCCCAGCTGCTTTCTTGCTGGCCGCGATTATGTGCTCTTTGAAGTTGAGCCGTGTGTCCAGGAGCACCCCCAAATAGCTGATGAAGGGCTGCGACTGTATGTAGGTGTCGCCTATTTTGAGGGTGATGGTTTCCCTTGCCTTTCGACTGCTAACAAGAAGTGTTTCGGTCTTTTGCTCTGCTAAACTCAAGTCCGCTGAGCGCATCCAATGCTGAATTGTGGCTATAGCGAATGAGAAGGTTGTTTGTATCTCCTCTATGTGCTTGCGCACTATGATCAATGCCACATCATCGGCGAATGCCACTAGCCTGACGCCCTCAGGCAGACCGAGCAGGAGCAGGTCGTTGTACATTACGTTCCATAAGAGGGGGCCCAGAACAGAGCCCTGAGGTACACCTCCTGTGATCTTATAGTCTACTTGCCCATTTTCAGTTTGGTACAACAAGATGCGGTCCTTGAAATACGCTGAAACCATTCTCCTCAAGTACTGAGGAACTTCCATCCTGGCAAGAGCCTCCAAAATGCGGTCCCAGCGGGCCGAGTTAAAGGCGTTCTTGATATCCAGGGTGGCTATTAGACAGTACTTTTTTCCACCTCTTCTCCATCTCTTTCCCGAGATAGCCTCTCTGGCGATGTTGGTAACGAGTGTCACGGCATCGATGGTTGATCTCCCCTTTCTGAACCCGAATTGGTTGGTGGAAAGTTTCGGCTCAACGTAGGGCTCCAGCCTATCTGCTATTATCCTTTCAAGGAGTTTTCCCGCAGAGTCCAACATACAGAGGGGACGATATGATGACGGTTTGTCGGGAGGTTTCTTTCCCCCTTTAGGGAGGAGCACAAGCCTCTGCTTTTTCCACTTAGTCGGGAAAACCCCCTGCTTTAGGCAGGTCTCATACATGTGTAGAAACATGTCAGGCCTATTGGCTATGGCGCATTTTAGCGCGATGTTAGGTATGCCATCTGGACCGGGAGCCTTACCGTTTTGGAGCCAGTTGCACGCGCCCATCAGCTCATTCATAGTCACTGATGGTATATCTTCGTCCCTCACCTGCCACGAAGGATAAGCGGGTAGCTCAGGCTTCGCAGGAAACAGGTGAGTGACAATGCGGTGCAATGATTCGGGCAGTTCGTTGATGTCATGGGAGGGGCCTTAATTTTATGCATCACGATTTTATACGGTTTTCCCCATGGATCTTGATTAACTTCGTCACACAACTCCTTCCAGTAGGATCTCTTGCTTGAGAGAATGGCTCTTCGTAGTTGTTGTCTTTTGATCTCATAGTCGAGCCTTAGTTCTTCTGTTGTGACCCTGTCGCGTCTCCGTGCTCGTTGATGCAGCCTTCGTGCTTTGAGACACTCTCGTCGGTGTTGTGAGATCGTGTCGTTCCACCAGTAAACTGGTGGGCGGATGTTGTTCTGCCGTCTCCTTGGCATGGAAGCATCGCAGGACTTGACAACGCTTGTCATTACCTCTTTGGCAGTGGCTTCTGCGCTTGTTGCTATTGACAATGGTTCCTGCTCCATAACCAAGGCGAATGAATCAGCATCGAAAGCATTTTTGTTCCAACCGACTGGCTGTGACCTCGCACGACTGACACACAATCTTCGTTTGGGAGTGGTGTTGATTTCCCATATAATAGCTTGGTGGTCGCTATTAGTAAACTCCTCATCGACCCGCCACTCACAGCCCTCTTTAATTAGGTTGCTGCTAACGAATGTCACATCGATAATGGAGCTGGCTGTGCCTTTGCGATATGTGCTTACGGCTCCTGTGTTGAGGAGTACCAGGTTGAGCGAAGACATGGTCTCAAGGAGAGCTCGTCCTCTCGCGCTCGTTTCCCGGCATCCCCAGTCCATTGCCCAGGCGTTGAAATCACCTGCGATGGCGACCGATTCACGCTTCCGTACATCCTCCGCCAAGGTGTCCAAGAATAACTCGAACTCCTCGAGCTGTGCACTAGGAGGTGCATAGCAGCTATAGAAGTGAACCCCTCCCACTTTGGCTCTCACAAGCCATGGTTCGGGGGTATTTGGGAGTTGTTGGAACGGAAGTTTACCGCAAGCCCATATCGCTGCTCTGTCCGTTGTGTCATTTACCCAGGACAGGTGTCGAAGTTTTTGTACTGCTCGCAGATTATGGCTACGTCGCAATCCAATTCCCGCACCCGCTGTACCAGTAGGTCTTGGGCTGCTTCGCAATGGTTGAGGTTGAGTTGCAGTACTTTCATTTACGGGCTTGTGCTGCTCTCATCGCCTGTTGGTATATCGGACATTTCCAACTACCCGCAACGTGCCGGCAGTCTGACCTACTATCTTTCTCTTTGCAGAGTAAGCACTTGGCAGGTTGTTGACAAGCCGAGGCATTGTGACCAGCGCCTCCGCATCTGTGACAACAACTGCTTCGGTCAGTCTTGCCTCTGCACACCTGGGCGTTGTGCCCAAAGTGCCAGCATTTGAAGCACCGTCGAAGGCTGATCCTCTCGCGAAGTGCGCAAGTGGTGCGATTTCTTGGCCTGGACCTCTGGGAGACAAACAACTGCCGTTTGTGTTGATCTATATGCCCGTCGAAGTGATTTCACTGCCTCCTCAGTGATCTCTGCCAGGCCGTCGATATTATCTTTGAGTCATTGGTGTGGGGGCTGATGTATGGTGTAAGGTTATGTGTTTATAGGTTATGTGTGTTGTCTTTGGGTGTGTTTCCTCTGGGGGCTCCGCTGTGGCCCCCGTGTAATGTGTCATTGGTGTGGGGGCTGATGTTTGGTGTCCTATGTGTGTATAGGTTATGTGTGTTGTCTTTTGGTGTGCTTTCGTGGGGGCCCCAGCCGCCGGTGTGTGTTGGTGGTGTCTGGATGGGGTGTAATTGTGAGGTTATGTGTGTTGTCTTGCGGGTGTCGTTTTTTAGGGGGGACCTGATCGCTGTTATGGGGGCTGAGTGGTGTGTTTGATGAAAAGTGAGGTTATGTTTGTGGGTGTTGAGATGTTGTGTGTGTGTGTGTATAGGTTATGTAATGGGGGCTGAAATGATGAGGTTATGTTGAAAGGTGGTTGTGTTTTGTGGTTGACGTTGTGTTTTGTGCGGTGACAGGTTGTAAGGTCGTGTGTTCTGTGGTTCTTTGCAAAGTCCGTGTGAGACTGTGATAGTTGAAGAGTGTTTTTTGTGGGAAAATGCGTTCAAGAAAATAAAAGATGTTTATGGAATATATATTTTCAAATAACTAAGTATATCTTTTCTACAAATACAGCATTGATTAACCTTAAATGAACAATCGGTACAACAAACAGTATGCTTGCATGGTAAAAAAACTATACTAAGTTCTTTTTTAAGACAGATTCTGCAGTGTGGTGTTTGAGAGTTTTGTTCATCACTTTCTTCACGTAATAGGATGCATGTACTGAACATCTTAGAATGTCTTTCCTTAATGTCATCTGTAGGTAGTATGTCCTTTAGTTCGATACCACAATTGAAACAAATAATTAGGTCCCCATGTCCAGTATAAAAAAACCCAGCTTTTGCTAATTCATGAGGTCTTTGAACTAATTCTTTTGGCCAGGTGTTGTATGTTTCTAATCTGCTTTCAAATGTACACTTATTATTGTATACAGGTAATTTTGATATGGTGTCGTCAATATGAAGGAAAGGACACAATGGACTCCATCGTAAGTGATCTATAAGAGGATCGTCATTAGGCATCCATTTATGTCCCTCAGTTTTGCAAAAGGGACATATAACTACATCGTCTCTTCCAGAGTAAATGAACCCTGCTGCAGCCAAACTGGTTTTCGGAAAAGAACTTGGCCATTTTTCAAATGTTGCCAGTCTCATTTCAAAAGATTCAAAAATATTATATGTTTGTTCTTCCATTATTGTTAACTCTTAGAACTTAGAAAGTGAAGTGAAGGAAAATGTTTAGAATTTGAATTTAAATGTCTTTTACGATTTTTGTAAATGAAATGAAAAAACTGTTTATAAAAATATATAATCTTATTAAATAATTGAATATAAATGTAAATATATATATAACCTATAAAATAAAAAATGAAATAAGTGGGCTGTCGCAGGTGAGCTCCGCCGTTTCTGTTTTTGACACTGTAACAACAAAAAATATATAAGGTTTTCTGGAGAGCAATAAATAAAAGGAAAAATAAAAGAAACATTAATAATATACCTTGAATTAAATATTTTTATGGATCCTTATTGATAAGGAACAAAAACAGAAAGTCATATTGCAATTATGGCAGTACTGACTGCCATAATATTGGCGCTGCTGCCACTTTATGGGAGACCGTGAATTGGGAGTCTTTTCACTGTAACAAAAAATATATATTAATTAATAAATAAGAGAAAAAAAGTTTGTATATTTACCTTTCGCTTGGTTGTCCCCCTGTGGGTGCAATGGGTGAATCAGGCATTGTTTCTGGACACGTTATATTACTATAAGAATAAAAGAAAATGTTTAAGATCATGAAGCAAGAATTAAATTTTATAAAGTTACCTTATATTGGAATCCATCTTGTGAATTTTTATGGATTCTTCACAGAAACAAAAGTGCAGATCACACCCATTTTGGCAGTCCTGACTGCCTATAGGGGAGCTCACCTTTAATCCACTTGTAACGGAAATTCCTCATGACACCTTTTAGGAAAATAATTAAACAATTATTAGCAAAACATCATCAACAACCATTCTAGGTAACCTCATTAAATTCAGCATGTCTACAAATATTATCACGTACACCAAACAGTTGAAATAGCAAAACAATCGACTGATGGCACACTTTCGATACTTGATGTAAATCGCGAACCATCAGTCGAGTAAACCATGTAGCCATGACAAGTCGAGTTCAAAATGTAGCGTAGTAAAGATTAGATGTAGTTAGTATAGTGTAACCTGTAGTTAGTATAGTGTAACCAAGTAACCAGTAGAAATAAACATGTAGCCTTTACAATTAGTATTATTGGTCGAAGGCCGCTGCAATATTATAATACCACATGGCAATCCTGAACCATAAATAAGGACCAATCTTCACATGGCGATCCTGCCCTCGAACATAATCTTCTGACAGAATAATTCAGCCGATCGAAAACTGCATGATTTTCAATAATGGGTACCACACAGTCAAAAAGTCAAACTCAAGAAACGTCCGACAATGGGGAAGTCAATTCCAATGTCTATATAAATGAAGATAAATTCCCGTTAGACGTAAGAGTATTGTTATACGTAATAGCTGCAGTAGCCCTGGTAACGCTGCTAATAAAACTTAAAAATATGCACAGGAGAAATATAAAAAGGGACATATCAAGAAGTATGGCTATTCTAGATAGGCAAGCCCAACAGCAGAACAGGTACAGAACATTAGAACATATTATAAATGTAACTCATATAAAAATATTTAATTGCTTGTGACCTTAATAATGAACTATTTTATATTTTATATCATTTGAGTATCTATGATTATTATGTCTTAATTTAAGAATTTTAGGAGATTTATTTTAGCATATATATAAGAAATGTCGAACGCTTATAATACATTGTAAAAGAAATTATGAACGTGCTGAGTAAGTACATTATATTATGAATGACTTAATCTATAAAGGTGTTAATAACCTGTGATATAACTAGGTCATTAAATGTTCTATTTACTATATTTTTGCTGACCCATACTCATCATTGGCAGGTATTTGAAAACTTCCTTGTATTGTTTGCAAATTAAAATATCGAGGTGCTTACGAATTATATTTTTTTACGAAATCTTTAACAATTTACTCGTACAATACGTAGTGTTTAGAAATGTCAATTGACCCTAGACAATTATATGAGCAATCAATGAGCAACAAACTAAAAAGAGCTTACATCATGGAAGGAGTACCATCGGAAGTAGCGGAAAACTATTCCACAGATACACTAACCAGAAGTGTAATCCGCAACCTTAGCAGAAAATATAAGCGAAAAAGACACCATACCCCGCAAAGTATACGAAGCCTTAGGTAACGTTCACTTGATGAAATTGCCAATATTATCATTTAAACTTTTCCCAAATTCATTGCAAATGTTTATAAAACATAAAGGTAAAATGAGCTCAAATTTTTCTCTGCACGTAATCAATGGTAGATTTCCCCTAGAAGAAATCCTATCTAAGCTAAATAAAATGGCTGGTAGTGTTGAAAAATTGCAATTAAAATTGTACCTCGAGGATGTAATATTTAAAGTGTACACTGTGAATGAATTCAAAGAAATGGGACAAGAAATATTGAAGAATGTGAATATAATTTTATGTCATAAACCAGTACTAATTACCAACAGAAATGATAAGGCAAGTATAATAGAAAAATTCCACACAGATCCAACGTATGGTGGCCATTGCGGACAAAAGCGTTTACTTAAAAAATTAAAATCAACATATTTTTGGAAAAATATGTCAAGAGACGTAGCAAAATTCGTCAAAAATTGTCACAAATGCCAGATCAATAAAGCCAAAATTAAGCACACAGAACCTATGCAAATAACTCCAACCCCGCAAAAAGCTTTCGACATAGTGTCTATAGATACTATAGGTCCATAGGCGTTTCCCCGCACAGAGCTAGGAAACGCATATGCAGTCACTTTGCAATGCGACTTAACGAAATACATCGTGATGACTCCAATCCCCGACAAATCAGCAGCTACAGTAGCCAAAGCGATTGTCGAAAATTTTATACTGATTTATGGATCAATGCAAGAAATTAGAACAGATCTTGGTACGGAATATGTTAATGAGCTACTACGCAATATCTTACAATTGTTGAACATTAAACATAGCACTTCTACCCCATATCATCATCAATCAATAACTTGTGAACGGAATCACAGAGTTTTTAACGAATTTATCCGTATGTATATTAATAACGAGCAAAACGATTGGGACACATGGATTAAATACTATACTTTTTGTTATAATACCACCCCAGCGTATATCACGATTATACACCCTTTGAATTAGTTTTCGCCAAAAAGGCTATCCTTCCCGACAAATTAAGTCAATCATCCCTACAACCACTATATAATATCGATAGTTACGACCAAGAAATAAGATTTAGACTTCAGATAGCACTGAAAAGAACTCGAGAAGCTCTCGAAGCAGCAAAACGGCATCGTAAATTAGCATACGACGCTAAAGCGAAGGACTTACAATTCCAAAAAGGTGAACAAGTTCTCATAACAAATGAGAATAGGTTAAAATTTGATCCATGGTATAAAGGTCCGTACATTATAACGGAACCGGACATAGGAAACTCCAATTGCTTAATTTCAAATAATACAAAGGAAATTAAGATACATAAAAATAGAGTTTCAAATACTAATTAGAAACTATGTACCATTATATAGGTTAAGTTTGGGACACTTTACAATAAAATAACCGAACTCATAAATATAGGCTTAAGATTTCAGTGAACAGTGACATTAAAAACTGCGTGACAAGTGTTAGAAATTATAGTGGACTTGACTTTATGGACATATAGTGAATTTCCTTAGAATAAGACATATGTAAGAATTTAGCAAGTAAACTGTTGTGAGTCAGAGGAACTTCCGCAATTATTAGTTAAACTTTGAAGTTGCGTGGAATACGCTACCGCGGATCCCACTTCCTTAAGGAAGGGTGGTGTAACGGAAATTCCTCATGACACCTTTTAGGAAAATAATTAAACAATTATTAGCAAAACATCATCAACAACCATTCTAGGTAACCTCATTAAATTCAGCATGTCTACAAATATTATCACGTACACCAAACAGTTGAAATAGCAAAACAATCGACTGATGGCACACTTTCGATACTTGATGTAAATCGCGAACCATCAGTCGAGTAAACCATGTAGCCATGACAAGTCGAGTTCAAAATGTAGCGTAGTAAAGATTAGATGTAGTTAGTATAGTGTAACCTGTAGTTAGTATAGTGTAACCAAGTAACCAGTAGAAATAAACATGTAGCCTTTACAATTAGTATTATTGGTCGAAGGCCGCTGCAATATTATAATACCACATGGCAATCCTGAACCATAAATAAGGACCAATCTTCACACACTGTAATAAACAAAGATATATTTGAACATATACATAACGAGAGAAATGCTTTGTAAAAACTTCCACGGAAGAGATATATGGATTTATTGACAAGTCCATTTTTATGAACTCATTCGGTGGACTTCTAGCTGCCTCTCTTTCGATCTCTTCTAAAAATCGAACAGAGGGACTATCATTTAATCCACTGTAACAAAATAAAAAGAGATTTGAGTATTACTCAAAAAGAGAAAATTGTTTGAAAAAATTATATGTATGAGGATTAAAAACTTACTTTTTGTCGAAATACCTCTCAATATACACGGGAGGAGTTAATCTATTTGTCAAAAGCTGCAGTTGGGTATATTCACTCCTGTCCCATGGTATTTCGTTAGCTGCCTTCTCTCGATTTTGCATCATTGCAATTTCTTCTTCAATCTCTTCAAAACAACTTTCACTGGCCATTTTAACTCACTTCTTATAACGATTTACACGAAACTAAACTTATTATTGTTAATATATTTCTTATATATCCTGCGACATTTCCGTTTTTAAAATTTATCTACCAGTATAATTCTTCTATAAACATTCATTGTACTTCTAATCGCAGTTAAGTGGTAAAAATTATATTTCCTAAGGAAAATCATGTTGATATTAGAAAACCCAATAAATTTACTGTTTAAAAATTATATAAATAATAAAAACCCCAGAAAATAGATTGATTAAAAATTGTCGTAAAAATGTATATGTTATCTTAGTAAACCGGAACTGAACAACCGCAAAAAGATCGCAAACACTCACGTCATGGTTTTTATCAATTTCCGGTAAAATATCATTATTTACAATTTAATTAAAAAAAGCGACCACATCCCAACCACAAAAAGTTGTGTTATATCTTTATCAGTTTCCGTTGAAATACCAATGTTTATATCATATCTTAGTAAGGCGGAACTGAACAACCACAAGTTTGTTGAAAACAATTAGCTCATTGTTTTATCAGTTTCCGGTGAAATACCATTATTTATATTTTATCTTAGTAAAGCGGATTTGAATGTTTGCATGTTAGCCGTAAACTTGATGTAAGTTTATTTTAGAAATCAGGAATTTAAAGACCGCAAACATTTATGTTCCCAATTTATGTGTTTTTAAATGTGGTATTAGTGGTGATGATAATCGTATAAATAAGGAAATTAAACCGCGTTTTTTATTCAGAGTTCAAATTGCTTTGACTGTATCAACTTCTACAAAGTTTTTGTGATAAAGTGCAATTCTTCGACAGTCTTCGACGACATATTTACTAATTCCTTGGTACAAAGAGTGCTGATAAAAAGTAAGTTTTTTTTTGTTTGTATTACATTTTTTGATTATTTCAATTCCATTTTTAGTAAACATGAATTTACAAGCAATCAATGTTTCTGCAGTTGCGGAACGCAAGCCCCTGATCAAACTGAAGGACCTACCAGAGGGACAAAAATTTAAAATATTGGCAGCAAGGGTTGTAAATGGAAAATACGGAGAGGCGATTCTCTTAGATTTAGAAGAAAATAGCTGTTTTTTCGCGACAACGAGTGACAGCAGCCTTTAAGCCCCAACTAAAACACTGTATTCCAGGGAAATACGCAGTAGTTTTCCGAGGACTTGAGGAAGCAACTGGAAAATACCAACCCATTACCAAGTTCGAAATAACCGAAATTTAGAGGATTCAAAGCTACTCCAAAAATGCAGGTTAGTACTGACATTAAGTCTATTTTTCATAAGGCTTTTGGGTTATTACAAAATTCAAATGATGAAATGAAAAATACATGGTTAAAACATATTAATAGCCAAATTCGTCTTCATAATAGGACAATAAAGAAAAGTAAATGTGATCTTGGGCTTTCAAATAAATTGCAAAGTGATTTATGTTATTTAAAAAATTTGCGAACTCAAATTAAAACTTTATTAAATCCAATTGTTTATGGTGATAGAAAACGTAGTACAAGGGTTCAGTGGGAAGATGTAGAGTCAGCTTTCATGGGTAGAATTAGGACTGGGGTAATTATAAATTTAAAACATTCAATTCTTAGACGATGCATTTCATCTTATCAAATCACGTATTTCAAATAATTTGAAATCTTATCCAACAGTTAAAGTAAACACTAAATTTTGCGGTGAATTCATTAAAACTTCACAGGGCTAGGAAATATGTGAGTTTAAATATTTTAACACAAAAAATGTTCTAGTAGATCATGGAACAGTACTTCATAGTTGGTTTCTGGAATTTGTTAAGGATAAAATTTTATCAAAATTACAAGAATTTTCTGAAAAAGATAGCGGATTTTCACTGAGTAGGATTGTAAATTTAGAAGTGAACATAAACAAATTTTATTTTAGTAATAATGCAGGGTCTTCTTATATTAGATTACCGGAGGAAATTTCTAGAAAACATGCATGTGTCAATGTGAAAAATTATAATGATAATGCCTTTTTTGCATGGGCTGTAATGTCAGCTTTATTTCCAGTTGAAAAACATTCTGACAGACTATCATCTTATCCAAATTATAAAGACATTTTAAATTTTGATGGTATTGAATTCCCTATTACTTTGGACCAAATTTCTAAATTTGAAAAATTAAATAATATTTCAATTAATGTTTTTGTTTTAAGTTTAGAGGAAATCAGAAATAGTTTGCAATTTGTTACTGTACCAGCCCGACTTTGTAAAAATAAGTTAGAAAAACACATAAACCTATTAATGGTTCAAAATAAATATTTTCGAAAAATTAATGACTATGATGCAATTCCTGTAGACAATGATACCTCAGAAATATCTTTTCATTTTTGTTGGATTAAAAATTTATCTCGATTAGTATCAACTCAATTAAATAAACATAAAGAGACAAAATTCATTTGGGATATTTGTTTAAATTATTTTTCTAGTGAAGATCAATTGGTAAATCATACTGAGTATTGCTCTGCAATAAATAAATGTAAAGTTTCTTTTCCAAAAGAAAATTATGTTAAATTTAATAATTATAAAAGCAAACAGAAATTACCATTTGTTTTATATGCTGATTTTGAATCAATACTTGTTCCCTATAAAGACAATGAAGCTTTAAATAAAAAAACCAATAAGTATCAAAACCATATTCCTTTCAGTGCAGGGTATTATTTGAAATGTTCATACGATGATAGTTTGTCCTATTTTAAGTCATACAGGGGAAAAGATTGTTTGGAATGGTTTTCTAAAGAGTTGCAGGAGGTTGCTAAATTTATTCAGTTAAAAAATAAAAATATTGTTCCTTCAGCCTAATCTTATATCCGATAATGGTTTTTGTCACATATGTGAAAAATCTTTTGACAAAAATTCGGTTATAGTAAAAGACCATGACCATTTTACAGGGGATTTTAGGGCATATGCCCATAATATTTGCAACTTAAATTTTCAAAAGGGTGTTGTCATACCAGTTGTATTTCATAACCTCACTGGATACGACAGTCATTTTATCATAAAGTGTTTGGGTAAAACAAGTCAAATTTCACTATTACCAATTAATAAAGAGAAATACATCTCATTTACTCAGTATGATAATGATACAAACATAAAATTTCGATTTATAGACTCATTTAGGTTTTTAGGGGCATCTTTAGAAGAACTAGTTTCAACACTGTCGCAAGATAGATTCCAAAATTTGAAATCTGTTTCAATTATTTGAATGATTACTCTTTAAATCTTCTTACTCGTAAAGGTGTTTTCTGTTACGACTATATTGATTCTTGGGGAAAATTAGAGGAACTTACTCTTCCTTCAATTAAGCACTTCTATAACAAACTCTGTGACACTGAACTTTCTGCAGACAATTATCAGCATGCCCAAACTGTTTTCTTTCATTTTCAATTGAAATCTCTAAGTGAATATTCTGACTTATATTTAAAAACTGATGTACTGCTTTTAGCAGATGTATTTGAAAATTTCCGTACTAAGGCGCACTCCACATATGGGTCCACGTATAACCACGTGGACATGCATCCTAAAGTATACCAAATGCAAATTGGAAACAATTCAGGACGTAGATGTTCTTCTTTTTATTGAGAAAGGAATTCGAGGTGGAATAAGTCAATGCTGTAATCGCTATGCTGAAGCTAACAATCAGCACTTACCCCATTATGATTCCGAAAAGGAATCTTCCTATATCCTCTATCTAGATGTCAATAATGTATATGGGTGGGCAATGAGTCAGCCACTACCACATGGGAATTTTCAATGGGTGGAAAATGTGGAAATTTTTGATGTTAATTCCATATCTGATGATTCTCCAGAAGGTTATATATTAGAAGTTGATTTGGAATACTGTGCAAGTCTTCATAAAACGCACAAGGATTTGCCATTCTGTGCTGAACATTCTATCCCACCAGGGTCTAAATTACCCAAATTGATGACAACACTTTATGAACAAAAATATATTACCCATTATAGAAATTTAAAGCAAGCTCTACAGTATGGGTTGAAACTTAAAAAGATTCACCGCATATTGAAATTCAGTCAAAGTCCATGGTTAAAACCATATATTGATTTAAATACCAAACTGCGAACTAAAGCTACTACTAATTTTGAAAAAAACCTTTACAAATTTGGAAATAACGTAGTTTTTGGTAAAACAATGGAAAATATAAGAAAACATCGGGTTGTGAAATTAGTGAATAAATGGGAGGGACGGTATGGTGCAAAAAATTTAATATCGAATCCAGCGTTTTATAATCGCACTATTTTTAGTGATAACTTAATGGCAATAGAGTTGAACAAATTAAATATTGTATTTAATAAACCTCTATATGTAGGGATGGCAATTTTAGAAATTTCAAAAACATGTGTGTACGATTTCCATTATGGATATATGCTTAAGATATTCCCTGGTAGATGCAAACTGTTATATACAGACAGAGATAGCTTAATATATGAAATAAAGTCTGATAATGTATATGAAGAAATTATTAAAGCTGACATATGCAAGTTTGACACAAGTGATTATCGTCCAGATAATCAATACAATATACCTCTTGTAAATAAAAAAGTTCCTGGCCTCATGAAAGACGAGGTTAATGGTAAAATCATTAAAGTGTTCATTGGTTTGAGATCAAAGATGTATACATTCAAAATATACGATACTAATGAGGATAAATGCACAAAAAAGTCTAAGGGGATCAAATCTAGCGTTGTCAAAAACAAAATATCTTTTCAAGACTACCTTAATTGTTTAACGGATCACAAAGAAAAGTTGATTTTTCAAAGAACAATTCAATCATTTACCCATAACATTTACAGTATAGAACAAACCAAAATAGCCCTTAATCCTTACGACGATAAGCGTCAGTTACTACCTGCTTCAACAGATACCCTTCCTTGGGGGTATAAGGAGTAGCTTTGAATCATATTTATTATATTTTTAGGATTATATATTAAATAAAAATATATTGTAAAATTTATATTTTTAGGATTATATATTAAATAAAAACATATTGTAAAATTTATATTTTATTTTTATTAATTACAATAAATATTGTTCTATTCATATATTTGTATTATTCTCATTAACAAAGTTCTCAACTGCTCTAATACCCCCTCATGTGGACATGGAACATTGAATAAACTCCAATTAAAAACTCCTGCTTCAACAACTCTTCTAGAAAATTCATTATATTTGTAATAAGTGTTTTGACGAAAAAAATGTTCATCAATGTAACGGAAAGCTGATGTAATATTTTCTGGGACACCTGGAAACATATCCTTCACACGTCCTCTGTTGGATATTTTATTATCTCCATTAATTTCATAAAATGAGACATTGTTGTACCAAATGTAAAGTTTTCCTCAATATGAACTAAATACTGTGTTAATTCTACTATTCTTGGGTAAAACAATCTCAATATTTTTTGAATTTGTAAACTGGGAAAAGATACCTCATAAAAATGATTACCACTAACAACAATCAAATTACCGAAGGAATTCTGGACAACATGTGAAATATGTGTAAGCTCTCTAGGTAAGTAATCTGCTAATGTTTCTGGTTCTGACGGAATTTTTGGGTCATTTATATTTATCTTCCACAGTAATTGCTTGTCTATAATATAGAGTCTATAACTTGTAAAATCTGAGGCATATGCTAATAACATAGATTCAGGACACTTAACGTCACACAAGTTCTTCGTTCCATTTACTGTTATCATCTTTTCAGTAGTATACTGCTTCTTTATTGATGGTGTTGTAGGGTGAGGTTTATTAACGGAACCATACAAAGTTTCAAGTGCTAATTTATCATCATTATTTATTTCTGTTATTTGTTCTTGGTACCAGGGATACATAACAGCGGTTTGAACTTTGCTATGAGCTAAACCCAGGGTATGACCAATTTCGTGAGTTAGAACCATTAAAAAACTAACTTGACCTTCAGGCACATTACCATCAAGACCAAAATACCAATTCTCTTCACTATCAAAATGAATTTCTCGACATATATCGTTTTCAGGAAAATAAGCATGTGCTAGCACACTCCCCTTACCATCCAAATTTTTAGGACATTGTGTATTTCCCTGACAATTGTACCGGAAACTATGTACTTTAGGCATCACAGTAATTGTTATATCAGGATTAGGTTTAGGAATTTTAAGCTGTTTAAAATATAGGTTTGATTTTTCTTCCCACATTTTAAATGCTTTTTCGGCAACATGAAGATGTTCACTTTGTGCTTGGGGAAAATACCAGTTCAAATACGTCTTATTCCATTTGGATACCAATGCAAAATTATTTTCACCAACTGTACATCTTGGTCTGTTCATTAAATTAATTGTTTCTTCATTCAATGTTCCATCTACAGGTAAATTATACTGTTCTTGGAAGTTTACTAGTACAGAATTAAAGTCAGTTTGCGTGTTATTCTCAATGTACACATAATGTTCTAAATACTGCTTTGCATCACGTTCATCTATAACTGTTGCCGCTAAGGGCGGTAAAAACAATGGTACTAACCACAGGAAGTTCATTGTAGGACTAACTGAAATCTAATTGGGGTTCAGTAATTATACTGATTTAAAGACTTCTAAAAAGTGCTGATGTCATATGGCTTAGATAAGAAACTAGCTTTAAATATAATTAAATCTTGTTGAGAGAGTTTAGTTTATCTATGTATTCGCCACAGTGCAAACCTAAAATTACAACCGATAAAAGTAATAAGAAAATAGTTTGGTTGAACCAAAATTGGAATAAGTTGTTTGAGAAGAGAAAACTTCCACCTGTACAGTACCCATTAAATAGAATTCAGCCATGGCAGTTTTGAAGGAAAGTTTCATAATTTTAACTGCAATTATAAACAACATCTTATACATTAATTCTCCACATGGGGTTAAAGATGCTGCAATATGTTTTTCGGCTTGTCTCAGTTTACACTAATGAGGAAAACTCTTGTAAATGATGGGAATCTGCCTGTATATTATTTCGAACTGCCTCAATCCACTAATCTATCATATAAACTAAAGTTACTATTTCCTGATGGAACAGAAGGAGACACACAATCTTTTATTAAGATTAAGGAATCAACGTCACCTAGTGACTCATCAGCAACAACAAATAATTATGAGACAGCAGAAACCATTACAAATTATGAAACCTCAACAGCTTCATGCATGTGTAATGAAACTTCATCGCTAAAAAATACTAAAAATAGTGACTTTCCAATGGACTTGCAAAGTGATATTAAAAATACATTTATTCCTGTGTGTTTGATAATTTGTTCATTTCTCATTCTCATTTTAAAATTTGTTATAAAATATCTTTAAAAAATGTCTGTAAATGTATAGTGATAATAAATGAAACAATTTTTCAAAAATACATATTTTATTTCAGTGATACTGTACATTCAACATTAATATTGTTATAAACCCAATCATGTATAAGATTAACACAGTTTATAGCACATGTAAATTGTCCTTGTTTATGATTTAAACAGACTGGATTACCACCATTTTCCATGTTAGGGGTCGGATCCTGTGTCCACCCGTCCAGTGTTTCGATGTTGACAACTTTTATCGCCTCCAAATTCATTTCTTCCAATTTCTTAACAAGTAAATCATATTTTTGATGACCTTTAACGAAAATACAATTTATATCCGTCAAATGGGTCCTTAAGATGTTGTTTATTTCTATATATTCAATATAACCACTGGAATATCTCAACCCATGATATTTACGTTCACAATAATTCACTGTCTGCCTTTCTTCCTTAGATAATGAAAAATATGTCTTCGTGGGTTTGAATAAGTAATGATTGAGTTGCATCCCAATTCTAATGACCATTTCTTTAATAATAAATTCATTATTTTGAAGGTTAAATCGTTGTATATCTATGATGGTCAACAATCAACTACTACTAGTACTGGATTGGTACTGACATAATATATATGCTTAACAACCTCACTGAGGGGGAGGAATTCCATAATAGTATCATGAATAATGATAAATATCACTCTAGTATTATCAGGAAAACCTGTTTTCGATTCAATATCTAACTTAATATCAACCGTTGTTGATTTCATAGTTTCATCCTTCCTTGAACAATCTATCACGAATAGAGGTCGTGATTTAAACGCAACGTAATCAACAAGAGGATGTTTTTCACCAGCATAATTCAAATAAAAATCTGTATAGTTCTTATATATTTCACTGTATTCGTTATTGGTAAAGTCTATCATCATTCTTTCATTCGGCCAATATTCACTGTTTAATGTTAAGCGAATATTGCTAATATCAATATGATCAAACTCTGTGGGATTTACTGAAATTTTACCATACTTGTTTGTTTGGAAAGCTACAATTACGTAACGTGGACTTTCTTCTGCTGAGGATGTCTTTATACTCCATATTTCTCTACTACCGCCAGCTTTCAAAGCAGGTAATTCATGCAATTCCCATTTTCTAAATGGTAATATAATAGGAGTATCCTGTTTAATTGATTGTAAAAGTTTATACTTTAAATCATCATTGGGAAAGACATGTTTGACTTTTAATTCTATGCTTTCAATCACAATTTTGCCGGTTGTATTAGCATCTCTAATGATAAGACAGTCGTTATCATTTCGAGACCTTACTAAACCGAAGTGTTTTCCATACATTACCATATTATAGTCGTTGAAAATACTAAGTAAATGCTTCAAAGGGATCATCAGTCGGAAAGATTTGTCTGTATTAATAATGGGGTTGTGAGGGTAATTCCATCCAGCTACTGTTAAGTCCTTGGAATTATTTGGATCATAGCACAAATTTGATCTGATAGTACTAACACGTCCTGGATCTCGAACTGAATCCACTTCTTTTCCGCACTGTTCGTAGGTAATGCTATCAAAGAAAAAGGCCCCAGCATTAGGTGCC
Organism: Octodonta nipae; assembly: GCA_034190945.1. Classification (NCBI taxonomy): domain Eukaryota; kingdom Metazoa; phylum Arthropoda; class Insecta; order Coleoptera; family Chrysomelidae; genus Octodonta; species Octodonta nipae. The sequence goes on from CM067216.1 coordinate 122,486,969, forward strand.
AATAAAATATCACCATTACCATTATTGGTTTTTTCAATTTTTCCTTTTATGTCAATGGCAGACTCTGCCATTAAAAACCAGCAGTCTGCCTGGTTAATTGTAATTCCAACAATATCATTATTACTAAATGATTTCACATACGGATAATAAGTTCGCACTTCTACCCTTCGAATGGAATCATCAAAATTTGGTTTGCGGAATACGTCAAACATTTGAGTTGACATGATATCCTAGTGATTGTAGAAAGAGTTTGTTAGAAGAAGTAAGTTTCCTCTTTGCTCGTTTCGTTGGTAGTGAATTCTCTTTTTGGGGATTTATGATTTTATACTTGTTGACAACCAACATCCTAAAATTGTTTAAGCTCTAACCTTACTATTATATCTTCACCTCTAAAATTAACACAATCAAAATTTTGGTTGAGAACTCTTAATGTGATATTGTTAATTTCAAAACGATTTACTGGTAAATAAATAAGATGTTGCGGTGTTTCGTCAATGGCAAAACCAGGATCAACCCTAACAGCAAATTCGTAAATTGTATGTGAAGGTTTTTCGTTGTAGAATGCCCCAGAAGTAATGTTGGTGTCTATATGAATTGTTCTTGTTTTTATTATATTGACAGGTTTATCAGATGCGTGACGAGCTTTTGGTTTAAGAATACGTTTAGAAAATCCCAATATGGGTCCTATACTATCTTCTGGTTGAAAGTCAACAGTATACTTGGTACTGTATATTTCACACTTTAATGTATTATTATTTGGTTTCAAAGAAAAAATATCTTCTGGTTGATTCTGTAGAGAAAGAGCCTGTCGAATATATGATTCAATGTCACTTATCTCGTACGAACCTTCAGGAATGTCTATTTCAATCTTCTTTTGGCCACTGGTATACAGATAAAATTTTGCACCTTTTTCAATATTAGGAATACTATTGTATGAATGAAAGCTTAATAAAGCTAATCCGTAATTATAGTCAGGATTTAACAGTATTGGTGGTTCGAAATCAATTGAAAGTATAGAAGTGTGACCCTTCAACGTTAGGATCACAGACATGACTGAATATTTTCATACCAATCATCCCTTATTATACAGAAATCCCAAACACAAATGTCCACAGTTTGTTTGATCATAAGTTTGGTAAGGATAACTGTTATATTGAATTTTTACGTGGGGTCCGAAATAAGACACCAACTCTTTAGGTGGTTTCAAATCTCCAAAACTGTCAAAATATTCTACAGAAGCACCATTTTTTATATAAGCTACCCAATGCGTACCGGGGTTTCTATTTATGTCTAAGTTAACAATGGCTGTTTCTTTCCTATGTGGTTTGCGTGGTAATGTGTCTCGCATAAATACTCCCCGGAATTTTGATATATTTAATCTTTTAGCGTATTTTTCAAGCTGATGATTAAATAATGCTCGTTTGGATAGCTTTATTGGGAGTTTTTTTGTTTCTTTAGGAAAAGACCGTACCCACCTTTCCGATACTTTTTCAAATAAAGACCAGAACCTTTGCGCCCAAGCTCTTCCATGGCACTATTATGACGATGATTTTCCTCCAAAGTCTTTTTGGCATTTTTAGCGTCAATAACAGTTTTCGCTATAGCACTGGCACCCCCAGCCAATGAACCTAATGCAGAAAGTCCTGCAAAGATTGGTATTAATGGTAAAATACCTCCTGTTTTTGAATTAAATGGTATTATTCTGGGTACCCGAATCCTTTTGCGACCGCCAGCTTTTTTTATTCTCATTCTAGCTATTCTTAATGCCTGTAATGATGGTTTGAAGATATCTTTCCGGGTTTGAAAACCTTTCCCTGATGATTCAAAAGATTTCTTAAGCGCTTCTAAAATGGGTACGAGAACATGTTGTCGAAACGAAAGAGCACCCCCACTACACTTCTTTTTAATACCAAGTCCTAGTTTTCTTTTTACCTTCATTGTATTAGTTGTAAACAAAGCAGCGGTTTTTCTCCTAAACTGGCGTCTTTGGCTTTAACTCTTTCCCAAGCCCTATTCTCTAGTTCCAAATCTGCTTTATGAAGTTCACTGAGAGATTTATGGTGACTGTAAGATATATCGTGTTGACGACAAGCGTTATCCAATTTATTGACACCAGTCTGACCCTTTGCCAGACGTTCTTCGAGTTTCGTACCTGGTCCACAAAACTGATAACCTGGTATGTGTAATTCAACAGGTAATTTATTAATTAGAGTGTTAACTATGCCAGAACCTCCGTGTTTGTCGGCAACTAGCATAATACTAACCAAATAATTAAGGAACTGAAATTTTATAGATATTTTTTGGTAATTAAAAATTACTCCATATATAACTGAGATTTCTACACCCCTTAACTTAGTCTATATAATGTATGCATTAACACAACAAGAAACAACTCTGCCAATTGTAAATTTGGATTTCGTAGAAGGAAGTGGGGGTGATAAGAAACATGGAGAACTGTTACCAAATTCGTTTCGAGCCATTTTCTGTGGCCCCAGCGGTTGTTGTAAAACAAATGCACTATTATCTCTCATATTCAACGAGAATGGGTTAAGATTCAAGAATGTGTATGTTTATTCAAGGTCATTATATCAACCAAAATATCAGCTATTACAAGATGTGTTAAAAAAAGTCGAAGGTCTCTCATATTTTCCATTTAACGATAATGAAACAGTAATAGATTTAAGCAACGCAAGGGAATGTTCCATTTTCATATTTGATGATGTTGCATGTGACAACCAAGCCAAAATACGAAAATATTTTTCTATGTGTCGTCATAAATTCATAGATGTTGCTTACTTATGCCAAACTTATAGCAAGATACCTAAACAACTGGTAAGAGATAACGCAAATTCTATCATTCTATTTAAACAAGACGAAACGAATCTTAAACATGTCTTTGATGAGCATGTTTCACCAGACATGTCTTACGAAAATTTTAAAACACTCTGTGCCGAATGCTGGAATAGTCCATTTTGGATCATTAAGGAATTTAATCTCAATGATGGAAGATATCGAAAAGGTTTTGACAAATATATAAAACTTACAAATCTCAATACGCCGTAGTATACAGAATGTCAGCGATCGATAAACAAGTTGCTGATACTCTTCGCAAGAAAAAAGTAAAACAACTTGCAAAATCAATTCGAAAAAAGTATCTCAGTTTAAAATTGGGGAAATCTGAACATGATGAGACATTAAATAAACTCTTTCAACCAGTAGTAAAACCGCTGAAGCCATTAGTCAATAATCAGTTATTGGCTTCAAAGAATAAAGACCCACCACCATCGAAACCCATTAAACGCGAATCATTGGAGACTCACACTGTTGCGGACAACGAAGACGATGATGATAAAATATACGGTCCTCAGTATGCCAATGATAGATGGGTATTAGGGTCAAAAGAAGTAGCTTTTGATAGAAATGGTGATATTAATATTGATAACACATTGTATAAAGGAACCCCAGGACTCTATGAACTTATTTTTTATCAGCAACCGCAACATTATAATAAGGATGATTTAAAAGTCTATAAAACTCTATTAGAAACCACTAATGTTCACCGCAATACTAAAGGAAACCTTAAGGCATCCAAACAATACAAATACCGGAATATCATTAAACCATTTTACAATATCTCAGATCATGCTGTCCCAAGTAATTCAACAAGCGGTTACGGTCTTTCAACCAACAAAATGATTTTTAATCGATACCCTATTGAATACCGATATTGGGATGATCCTAATGAATTGTGTGAACGTCTAAAACTACTAACAGCAGCTAAAGAAGCCGGAAATACTTCAGTTGATAACGAAATTATTGCGCTAATTAATGAACTAAAAGAAGGTAATATAATACGGTAAATCTGTTAAATTTAAACAGTTTTACCATGAGTGTGGACAAGTTTGGTCGAACATCTGTATCACCTTCATCACACACACCATTACCCACATTGAGATTACCATTCAGAATTAAACCTGATGGGAATTCTGACTTTGGAAATATATCAATTTATAATATTAAGGAACCTAAAAACAATTCAGATGCTGCAAATAAGAAATACGTTGATGAAGCAATTCAAAACGTTAAGTTAACCTTGGAAAAGCAGCAAAATGACGTAATGAGTAAATCTAGTCAGCAATTACAAAATAATATTAATGATTTTATGGAATCTGCAACAAACTATATAAATGAGAGAAAGGATGCTCTGCAAGAGGCATTAAATAATACAAATCAAACATTTAGTGAAATTAAAAGCTCTATTCAAAAACTGGAACAGAAACATGATAATTCAATTGCTTCCATTACCTCAAATATAAATGAGAAAAAGGATGCTCTGCAACAGGCATTAAATAATATAAATCAAACAATTAGTGAAATTGAAGAGCTGAAAAAGAGAAATGATAGTTCAATAATCTCCATTAATCAAGCATTTACCGAACTTAAAAGCTCTATTGATGTGCTGGAACAGAAACATATAACTTCTATTAACCAACAACTGAATGCACACCAAAACGTTATTAACGATGTGCGAGCTGATATGAGTAAGTATTCTACTGAATTGCATGGCGTAAAACAACTAGAAATAACATTGAGAAAAGACTTAAAAGACCTTAAACATAAGATTGACCTTCAAACCAATGGACAAACTATAAAGTAATCGCATTTTAGTTGATGGCGATCCTTCTTAGGAACAACATGAAATGCAGCACTCTAAAGAAAAAATACAAATTATCAAGGAACTTCATCGGGCAGTGAGAAAAAATTTTCCTCGACGTCAAACCATTATTAAAGGTTTTGATGAAACATGGCAAAGTGACTTAGCTCAATTAAACTTATTTGCCAAAGAAAATAAAAATTATAACTTTATTCTAGTTGTAATCGATTGTTTCTCTAAGTACATGTGGGCAAAGCCCCTAAAAACAAAATCTGGTGAAGAAGTAACACGAGCGTTTGAAGAAATCCTCAGAAATGGGAGGCAGCCAAAACATATTCAGACTGACCAGGGACGAGAATACTTCAATTTTCACTTTAAAAAATTAATGCACAAATATGGAATAAACCATTATAGTACATATAGTAACAAAAAGGCGTCAATTGCAGAGAGATCCATACGAACTTTGAAAGAAAACCTATTTAAATATTTCAGCTTAAATGGTACCTACAAGTGGATTGACATATTACCTTCCCTCGTTGAAAACTACAACAATAGGATTCATAGTACAACAAAAATGCGCCCAAGTGCTGTAACAAAAGATACAATTATTAATTCATTTAGAAATATGACAGTTGTAGGTAAGAGAAAGTTCAAAGTTGGAGATATAGTGAGAATAAGTAAAACAAAACACGTTTTTGCAAAAGGGTATACCCCCAACTGGACCACAGAACTATTTAAAATCAGTAAAATTCAATTGAATAACCCAATTACGTATCTTCTAGAAGACATGTTTGGTCAGCTCATTCAGAATACAACACACCCTAACATTTATTTGGTAGAAAAAATTTTACAGCGCAAATCTGGTTAAGTTAAAGTACGTTGGTTGGGTTTCAATGAGTCACATGATAGTTGGATTGATGAGAAAAACATCTTATAAGTGGGGGAGATATTCATTTACCATAACCTGTATACCAGACGACAGTTCCAGTTTAACTATCAAACGATCAAAATGTCGAGTGAAGAGCCTACTTTTAGTGATGATGATGATATAGATACTGTTAATAGTGTTTTGAATCAATATGAAGAAGAAGCAAAATCAGAAAAAGTGTTACTATTATCCCAGTGCTTTCGACTTTATAGTTCTTTTTGTACAGTGTCCTGTGGCTTGAGTCCTGCTATATGCTTTGACCCAGTAATAGTTCTACAGCGAGAAGATGATGAAAAAGTTATCTTTAATAAATCTGAATGGTTTAAAGTTACAGAAACATTACGAAAGTCTCTGGATATCGTTTTTTTTACAGAAGATGATGAAGAGAACGACTTTTTACATAATCCTGTACTATGTGGACAATTCCTTACTGTAAGCCTGTCGTCAACCAGTGATCTTGATAAGTCAATAAAGGTGCAGAAATTTCATAACACTTTGTGGTTGAGTCAATTTGATATTGAAGAAATTTTAAACATAGACACTCATTTAATATCACACAGGGTAAAATTACTTGAAAGTATTAATTTTTATACATATTATTTAAATGTAATAATTACTGTTAATAAATGGTTGAATTCTACATGTAAAATAATAACAACCGATACTAAATGTTGTAGTTTAAATGTTTATAATTTCATACATGGAATATGTGATTCTAGCGATAATACATTATTAGCCAATGCTCTTAGAGAATACATATTTTTTTATTCACACGAAATTTATAATAAATTAGGTATTTACTAATTGTTTTTTATTTTCTTCATTTTCCTTTATACATTATATCCCTCAACATTATTCATCATACAATATAACCATACCTTTCCCTAACATATGACAAACGACATTACAAACTGTCACCCACAGAAAGTGGAGAGAGGTATGGCTCAACCAACCAATGAGTGTGTAGTTTATGACGTCATGGTAAAGTAGTGGGAGGCACTCCGTAGAGTGCGTTGAAGCTAGAGAGATAACAAAGTTCGCTATACCCATTAATTCCAATAGGAAGTAAAACAATGTTCTGTATTTAAAATTTTATTTCAAAGCTACTCTTCACAAAACACAACGTCAACCACGGAACAAGAAACTAACCTAACCCTTCAACTATCACAGTCTCACACGGACTTTGCAAAGAACCACAGAACACACGACCTTACAACCTGTCACCGCACAAAACACAACGTCAACCACAAAACACAACCACCTTTCAACAGAACTTTCATCATTTCAGCCCCCATTACATAACCTATACACACACACACAATCAGCCCCCATAACTTCTCACACAACATCTCAACACCCACAAACATAACCTCACTTTTCATCAAACACACCACTCAGCCCCCATAACAGCCATCAGGTCCCCCCTAAAAAACGACACCCGCAAGACAACACACATAACCTCACAATTACACCCCATCCAGACACCACCAACACACACCGGCGGCTGGGGCCCCCACGAAAGCACACCCAAAGACAACACACATAACCTATACACACATAGGACACCAAACATCAGCCCCCACACCAATGACACGTTACATGGGGGCCACAGCGGAGCCCCCAGAGGAAACACACCCAAAGACAACACACATAACCTATAAACACATAACCTTACACCATACATCAGCCCCCACACCAATGACAAATAACCTATATTCACATAACCTTACACGGGGGCCCTCCACCGACATACACACAACACGGGGCCCCCAACGGAGCCCCCAGCGGAACCCTACGGGGGCACACCACACCCAAAACACCTAGATGCGCAGCCCTAAGCCACTTCCGGTCTAGAAACCCCGTTGTTATTCTACTGCCATCCGTGATTGGCCAGTTCCAAGAGACAAACATGAACTCCGAAGCTTCTTGGGCCTCTGTTCATACTACCGGCGTTTTGTTGAGGGATTTGCCACCATCGCCGCCCCTCTACATCGGCAGACCACTGAGAAAGAGACCTTCTATTGGAATCAGGATTGCGAAACATCATTCAGGCGACTGAAGGCAGCACTATGTTCCAGCCCAATCCTAGCCTTTCCTACACAGTCCGGCAAGTTCATCTTAGACACCGACGCCAGCAACACAGGTTTGGGGGCCGTCCTATCCCAGGTACAAGATGGTGAAGAGAGAGTGATCGAGTATTACAGCCGTGTATTCTCGAAACCGGAAAGAAATTATTGCGTCACCAGAAAAGAACTTCTTGCAATAATAAGAGCTGTAGACCATTTCCACAAATACCTCTATGGTCGTCATTTCTTAATCCGAACAGATCATGCCGCACTCAAATAGCTGCTGGACATGAGGACACCGGAAGGACAACTGGCCAGATGGATGGAGAAATTACAGCAATACCACTTCAAGGTGTGCCGGCCGTTTGCACAATAACGCCGATGCCCTATCCAGAAGACCCTGTAGAGCGGAATGCGGACATTGTCTGAAGACGTAACAGCGAGAGGGTATCTCCATCAGGCAGATCCGAGTGAAGACTGGACAACGGAACAGTGCATCCAGGACCAAATGGCTGATCCAGACATCGAACCAATCTTGTCACTCAAAGCGATAGGGGCACCCAGACCACGATGGGACAAGGTAGCTAGATATTCCGGCGTGCTGAGATCGTTATGGGCTCAGTGGGACTCTCTAAGAGTAGATAATGGAACGCTCAAGCGAGTTTGGGAAAGTGCTGATGGACGAGAAACCAAGTCCCAACTGGTAGTTCCGAAGAAAAAGGTACCAGCCATCCTGACCGAAGTACATGATGGAATTATCGGAGGCCACCTGGGCATGAATAAAACCCTAGACAAAGTTCGCCAGCGGTACTACTGGGTGAATTACTTCGAAGACGTCAGAGCTTGGTGCCGCAAATGTGCCACCTGTGCCGCCAGTAAGGGTCCGAAGACCTGGACCAAGGGCAGAATGCAGCAGTACAATGTGGGCGTCCCATTTGAGAGAATTGCCATCGATGTCGCCGGTTCGTTTTCCGAGTCTGAGAGGGGGAATAAATACATTCTGGTCGCAATGGATTACTTCAGCAAATGGCCTCAGGCATATGCGATACCCAACCAAGAGGCAACCACGGTAGCGACGGTTCTAGTAGAACAACTATTTAGCATGTTTGGCGTCCCGATGGAACTACATTCAGACCAGGGGCGTAACTTCGAATCGAATATATTCCGGAAGGTTTGCACGATGTTAGGGATCAGGAAAACGAGAACAACACCATTGCACCCACAGTCAGACGGAATAGTGGAAAGGTTCAACAGGACCTTGGAACAACATCTATCCAAGGTCGTCAGCAATAACCAGCATGATTGGGATGAACATATTCCCCTATTCCTGTGGCATATCGGTCTGCCGTACATAATAGTACAGGCCTGACCCCAGCCAGGGTCCTATTCGGAAAGGAGCTGCGATTACCCTGCGATTTGGCATTTGGCTCCTCCGAAGAACCTTCCCAAGACATCGAGGATTATGCCGACCAGCTCCGATATAACATGCTGGCAATAGACGAATTAAAGGGAGGGGGGGGGGCAGTGTTACGAAATTTACACAAAGCCGACCCTGTTTCATTTCAGTACGACAACAAACGCTTTGAGATAAAAAATGGTTCTCGAAAAGACTCGGCACCTGTAGGAGTGATGATGATTTTTACGAGAATTTTCTATGCTGGTTTTATAAAGGAAGCAGGCCACGATCGCGAGGGCAGTTGATGGAGCGAAGAGCTTATATGTAACATTGTTATTGTGATATTTGAATCAGCTGTTGTACATTCCATGTAAATAAAAGTTTCTAGAAAAGTGAAAGTGAATATTAGTTTTATAATTTGAAATTGAGCCCACGGACTTTACAACAATATAATATATGAGACCCAATGACCATGAAAGGTATAAATAGCACGGATAAACTGAATTTCCCATCATTCACCTGATGACGATAGCAGATACAAAGCTATTGAAACGTTGTGAGATCAAACTTTTCAAGACGATGGAAGTCCACGGAAACTTCGAGGAACGAGGGACATTGTCTATCAGATTCAGACTATCATTACAATAGCTTTCGTCAACACGATATATATATATATATATATATATATATATATATATATATATATATCTTTTAATAATATTGGATTCAATAGAATACATAGGCAAGCCAGTGTCGCGTATTTGCTTAATTTTAAGTGTCAATTACCAACCGATTGAGTAAAAATAAAAGGATTTAACGGGATAAACCACGTGGTACTCACGAATACACAAGGGAGTCCAGTCAGCAATTAACAATCATTACTAGATTAAACACATATTTATCATAATGCCGTTTAACCATAAGTGTGAAGAGACCTGAACAATACATTATTTCCAATAGAGAACTTTTATCAGAGGCCCTTTCTTCAAGTGATTGAAATCTGGAATATTTATTTATGTATTTAGTACACACAAATAATTTTAACATTTTAAGCAAAATGAATATCGACATTCAGACAAACTAGACTCGAAATCTGGAGTCGTACGGTATATAACTCTGAATTCCAGTGATTTCCAGGATAGAAATCACACTAAATCATTCGGAGCTTAATTAAAACCTATCAAAGAAATTATGATACTCTCTTTTCAAGATTTTACAATCTATTAAATGGAACCCAATACATTGTTTCTAATCGAGAATTTTTATCAGCTGCACTTTTCAACTGATTGAAATCTCGAATATTTATGTATTTCGTACATGAAAATGAATGTAATACGTTTACGTGAAATGAACATCGAAATCTAGAAGTGGCAGGAAAAACTAGGTCACAACCACCCCAAATCGCGAGTCGTTTTGTATATCATAGGGATCACAGGGACACAGCGTTATACACAGTACAACTTCTAATATGGGCTCTCCAGGAGCTAGTTTTCCCTGAAATTCCTAAATGTTGATCTTTATTTCGGGATAAATTATTAAATTCAATTGTATGTACAATATCCATAAACAATTATTCGAGGTTTTAATCAGTTGAAGGAAGCGCGACTGATGAAGGTTCTCGACTAAAAACAATATACTGTCTATCTCGGAAAGATAGTATCATAATTCTTTCGATAGGTTTTCCTTAACCTTCGAATTCTCTCACGTGATTTGTATTCTAGGAATCACAGTGATACAGAGTTATACACGAATGCGAGTTCGGATTTGAGGTCTCAGCTAGTTTGCTCTGACCCCTTAGTTGGCGACATTCATTTTGTGTTAAAATGTTAATATATATTACAACTGTGAAATTTTTTTTAACAATCACTTTTGGTGACCCTTGGTTGAGAAGAAGTTTCTTATGAAGGTTTATTCCATCAACCTATCCCTCTAGTTGTTTTTGAGCCTTCCCATCTACTACCAACGTGTATTAAGTCTATTCCCATTTGGAGCTGCAGAACAAAACACGAGTTTGCAAACATACGAGTTTTACTTTAAAGTTTGAATGGATTTAATTAAATTCAAATTATTTACATTGCTTGCAATTTACTTCCAGCAAACATATGTGATAGCTGTGCTTGATTTATTCAATTTTAAAGTGAATTCCCTACATACTGATATTGAATGTAGTGTGCTGTAACATTTGTGTGAGTTTGGTTTGCTCTTCAGTATATTTGATTTTGAAGAAATAAAAGGGAGACAAGTATGCTTTGGTTGATGGCATCCTGGGCCAAACGCTCTAAATTAATTAATTCTCATATTTTGTTGGTGGAATATTTACATTAGAATGCAAGTTAGTGAAATATATTTAACTATTCGGTTAAGAGTAAGTGTAATCAGTATTAAGTTTGTAGAAAGTAATTAGTTGGGAGGTATATAAATGATATGGTATTTTAATAAAGCACCAACAACAAATCTGATTCATATTGATTGTTACTATTTGTAACCAGGGACTTCGCCAACAGTTTTTCTTTTAAAAAGTGTTATCAACATACCCATAAAAACACCATAAATAATCTAAGTTACCTAGTATCGTTTGCGACGCTGATTTGTTGTAGTTGGCTCCTCCCCTTCCGCTATCGTATAGGTCACAAGACCAGTCGTCAGTTCCGCGGTGTGTGTTGTGGGATCGGTTTTGCAATATTTGAGTACTGTTTTCCAAGTATTGGAAAGGTGCAGGGCCTCATCTCTTCGGTTCAGTTGTCCAGCTTTTTCGATTTCAATTGCGTCTCTTACAATCCTTGTTTTATAATTTGTTGTGTTGGCTATTTGTTTGCAGCTGTCAAAATTTATTTTGTGACCTGTCTGTAGTTGGTGTTGAAATAGAGCAGACATCGTTTGTTTCTGACAGATAATTTGTGCTCTTCTAATCTAGCAGAGATTCTTCTGTTTGTTTGGCCGACGTACCTTTTGTCAAAGGTTTCACACGCAATACTGTATACATACACCCTGATTTTCTAATTTGATTTTTGGTTTTGGATTTTTCAAAGTTGTTCCTATGGTTTGATGTGGTTTATACGCGGTAGTTATGTTATGTTTTCGTAGAATTCGGCCGATTCTGTCGGTTGTTCCCTTGTTGTACGGTAGGGTGGTTCTTGTTTTTCCAGCAACATCTTCCTTTAGTTTTAGTTGTGTATCCTGTCCCGTCTTGTGTTCTATTATTTGTTTAATTGTATGGTGAGTGTATCCGTTTTGTTGAAGAGCAGTAGTAATCTTCTTTAGTTCTTGAGCTTTGTTCTTGTCATCGGTAAGCTTTAGTGATCTGGAACTTAGTGTATTTGCAACTACCTGTATTTGCGAGGAGTGGTGATGGGAATTTGCATTCAGGTATCTATTAGTATGTGTTGGTTGTAAATAGTGTGTTCTAGATGTCCGGTCTGAGTTCTTGAGATGTGGACGTCAAGGAAAGTCAACTGCTTGTTTTCTTCGAACTCCAACGTAAATTGAATCCTGGGGTGGATGGAATTTAAATGATCCAAGAACTTGAGTAGCTATTCTTTGCCAAAGACCATACGACAAATACGTCATCTACGTATCTAATCCATGTTTTTGGCTTAAGCGTTGCTGACTCTAGCGCTTTTTGTTCAAAGTATGTCATAAACAGATTTGCCACTGCTGGAAACAGTGGTGACCCCATTGCTGCTCCGTCTGTTTGTTTGTATATTTGATTGTTGAACATAAAATAAGCGTTTATAAGGCAGTGCCGTGAGAGGTCGATTATGTAGCTTGGAAGGCTTTCATTCTCCGAGATCTGTTGCAGTGCTTCTTCTATTGGTATACTTGGGTACAGCGACTTGACATCAAAACTGGCTGCCGAAACGTCTGCACACACCTGCCCTCTTCAGGTCGAAATCGGAGATGTGATTCTGCCGAAACGTCATCATTTTACCATCGATCCCGGCAGGGATCAGTTATCAACTACGCGGATGAATTTCCGGAAACCACCTAACAAAACTTCGTAGGTCGTACCGACGCTGATTGGTTGTAGTTGACTGCAACTTTGAACAAAAAGCGGTAGAGTCAGCGACGCTTAAGCCAAAAACATGGATTAGATACGTAGATAACGTATTTGTCGTATGGTCTTTTGGCAAGAAGAGCTACTCATGTTCTTGGATCATTCAAATTCCATCCACCCCAGGATTCAATTTACGTTGGAGTCGGAAGAAAACAAGCAGTTGCCTTTCCTTGACGTCCACATCTCAAGAACTCAGACCGGACATCTAGAATACACTATTTACAGGAAACCAACACATACTAATAGATACCTGAATGCAGATTCCCATCACCACTCCTCGCAAATACAGGGAGTTGTCAATACACTAATTTTGAGATCACTAAAGCTCACCGATGACAAGAGCAAAGCTCAAGAACTAAAGAAGATTACTACTGATTTTCAACAAAACGGATACACTCACTATACAATTAAATAAACAATAGAACACAACACGGGACAGGATACACAACTAAAACTAAAGGAAGATGTTACTGGAAGAACAAGAACCACCCTACCGTACATCAAGGGACCAACCGACAGAATCGGCCGAATTCTACGAAAACATAACATAACTAACGCATATAAACCACATCAAACCATAGGAACAACTTTGAAATATCCAAAACCAAAAATCAAATTAGAAAATCAGGGTGTATACAGTATTGCGTGTGAAACCTGTGACAAAAGGTACGACGGCCAAACAGAAGAATCTCTGCTAGATTAGAAGAGCACAAATTATCTGTCAGAAACAAACGTCGTCTCCTCTATTTCAACACCAACTACAGACGGGTCACAAAATAAATTTTGTCAGCTGCAAACAAATAGCCAACACAACAAATTATAAAACAAGGATTGTACGAGAGGCAATTGAAATCGAAAAAGCCGGACAACTGAATACTTGGAAAACAGTACTCAAATATTGCAAAACCGATCCCACAACATGCACCGCGGACTGACCCATACGACAGCGTCCCTACAACCTCCGACAAAGGCATATAAATACTGAGCGCGGACACAGCAACGCATTAATACTGCCAAGTGAGATCTTGGCTAAACGTCTGCAAGATTCAACCATGAATCAAACTAACGAACGGCTATATTCTATATTTAACTTATTTTTGAGAGCTTTTGAAATTTTTTTATTTCATCGTCAGTAAATAAACTACAAATAACACAAATATTAACAATTTAGAAGTAAAAAACTAATCACTTACGTTAGTCGAGGTTGTGAGCAGAAAAACATCTATAAACTTTAGAATATTCTTACAATTTTTTTTTTGGCAAATCAGCTAACAAAATTGTCACGTTGGCATATTTGATTTGAAGACATGTGATATATATTTTTTAAAGTACGGGTAAACTATATTTATTCTTTGTAACTTACTGATAAATTGAAATATTATTAAGGAAACAACAATTCATAGGGTAGCAAAAACGTTGAAATTTATTTAATCAATCTGAGAAATCTGTATTATAATCAGATTGATTATGAGTGTTTGAAAACATATTCTCCATTTCCAGTAAGTTACAATAAATCAAATGTAAATTTTGTAAATCTGTCTTTTTATTTATGGTATTAGACTGATCGTTAATGAAGACCATCTCCAAGAAGCTACGTTTAAAACTGTTATGTTCAATGGCCAGAACTTGCGGATTTTCAAAGGAAGGAGAATGGTTATGTTGTAAACAGTGGGTGGCTAAAGCACAACTTTCCTTTTTTAGTTTTATATCACTCTTGTGTAAGGTCATTCGGTGTTTCAAATTTCTTGACGTCTGACCAATATAGGAAGCCGGGCAGTTGCTACAGTCGATTTTATATATAACGTTGGATTTAAGATCATTAGGAATTTTATCTTTTGTTCTGCTAAATAGATGATTAACTGTTTTAATAGATTTATGAGCAAATTTTATACTAGTTTCGTTTTTGAAGATCTTCAATACTTTTGGAGTTAGTTTTTTGATATATGGTATAGAGGCATAGTAGTAATTTGCGTTAGAAGTTTCTTGGTTAATATTATTTACATGAAAATTATTCTGACTTGTTGACATGGAAGTGTTTATATTGTTACGATGTTCAAAAATATCTCTCAACATACTTGGGATATTAAATAATATTTTGTTAAGTAAGAATTATTTAGGAATAATGTTAACAAAACTTGTAGGCTCTTATCTTTGAACGATGGATTGCAAATTTTAAGAACTCTATTTTTCATGCTACTAACCAAGTTTATTTTCATTTTAAGTGGATGGTTTGAGTGAAAATTCATATATCTTCCTGAACTGTTAGGTTTCCTATACCAATCTAATTTTAGAATATTGTCAGTGTCCCTAAATATTCGTGTGTCTAAAAAGGGAATACTAAGTGATTCATCTTCTTCTTCAACAGTGAATTGCAAAAATCTATTATAAGTGTTAAAAATGTGTAAAACTTCATCTTTGCTACCAACAGGAACACTACAGATAATATCATCTACGTATTTTTTTAATAATGGAATGTTAAAACTAAGTTTAGGTATACGTTCAGTGACCAGATCGTCCATAACGTACTGAGCAATAATAGGAGAAAGCTTAGAACCCATTGGTGAGCCAAAAACCTGCTTATAAAACTTTCCATCAAACGAAAAAACAGTGTTAGTGAAAACAAATTTAATTAGTTCAAGGAAGTTATTTTTACTAATATTTGTGTGAGGAGAAATTGAAACCCAATTTCTATCAATGATAAGTTCTACCAAATTTAAAGGAATGGTTGTGAAGAGTGATTTTACATCAAGACTAACTAAAACGTAATTTTGAGGTAACGAATAATTATTATAGGTATTGGAAAAAGCAAAATAGTCTTCAACATAGAACTCATTGTCTTTATTGTATGCCCTTGTAAGGACATCTAACAAAAGTGCGGCAATACCTGAATTGGGAGCATCAATAGAAGAGACAATTGGACATAATGACAGTGTTGGCTTATGGATTTTCGGTAAGGTATAGAATCTAGAACATACAGAGTTATATATTGAAAACTTCTTTGCCAGCATACCGTCAATCTCACTATTATTTTTTAACTTAGAAATTAGTTTTTGAGCCTTTTGTTGAATAGTGGAAGTAGGATCCCTATTTAGTGTTTGATAATAGTCACCATCACTAAGTAACTCGTAAGAAAGGTTCAAATAGGTATTTTTATATATAGCTGTTGTTACATTACCTTTGTCTGACTGCATAATAAGAATGTCTGGGTTATCTTTGAGAAAACGTTTGGCCATTGAAAATGATCTATTTAAATTGTAAAATTTACTAGTATATGTGTTCATAAAATTAGTGAGTAAATTGGTTATTTTAGAAGCACATATGTTTTGTGATTTTTTGTCATTTATTTGTTGAATTGCAAATTCAATATCTGCTAAGTATCTTTTTAATGAAATATCTGATTTATTAGGAGCTAAACTAAATGTTGGCCCTAATGAAAGAATATCTATAACTTCCTTTTTAAAAATGTATGCTGGTAAGATTCTTGAACCAATTATCACTAACCTTAATTGATTGATATTGTGAATTTATTAATTTATTTAGTTTTCTAATATTTGTTTCTTTAATTTAGTGAAAAACCTTATTATAATTGATTTGAAGTCTATTAGAAAAGTCAGTGAAAATTGTACCTGGTAATGTATTACGTGTTAGTTGTTCAGATTCATAAATTATTTTTTCAAACTTGGAGATAGTATCATTAACGACTTTGATCTCTAAAGACAGTAATTTTATGTTGAATTGTAATTTTTGGTCTTCTACTATTTGTCCGTAAGTGCCATTAATGAATTGGATATGATCAGCCACCTCTTTTTCTACATTTAAGCAAAAATATCCTTCTGTTTTTTTGTGACGCTAGTTTTGTGCTGGTGTTTGCCCATTTTTTTAGAATTTGTGTTATATGTAATCCATAATTCCTAGTGATGTCGTTGAAAAATCCCATTTCTGCTATTCAATTGATTTCGGTAATAACGGCTGATAACTTTCAAATATTACAAGAAAATATCGGGACGCAGCCAAACTTCTTGGGTTACAAGGAAATACTCTTTTAACTTATTTTTGAGAGCTTTCGAAATTATTTTATTTCATAGTTAGTCAATATACTACAAATAACACAAATATTAACAATATAGAAGTAAAAAACGAATCACTTACGTTAGGTTGTGAGCAGAAAAACATCTATAAACTTTAGAATATTCTTACAATTTTTTTTTTGCAAATCAACTAACAAAATTGTCACGTTGGCATATTTGATTTGAAGATGTGATATATATTTTTTAAAGTACGGGTAAACTATATTTATTCTTTGTAACTTACTGATAAATTGAAATATTATTAAGGAAACAAAAATTCATAGGGTAGCAAAAATGTTGAAATTTATTTAATCAATCTGAGAAATCTGTATTATTTTCAGATTGATTATGAGTGTTTGAAAACTTATTTTCCATTTCCAGTAAGTTACAATAAATCACATTTAAATTTTGTAAATATATGTTTTTATTTATGGTATTAGACTGATCGTTAATGAAGACCATCTCCAAGAAGCTACGTTTAAAACTGTTACGTTCAATGGCCAGAACTTGAGGATTTTCAAAGGAAGGAGAATTTTTTTTTCCTTAATAATATTTCAATTTATCAGTAAGTTACAGAGAATAAATATAGTTTACCCGTACTTTAAAAAATATATATCACATGTCTTCAAATCAAATATGCCAACGTGACAATTTTGTTAGTTGATTTGCCAAAAAAAAAAAAAAAATTGCAAGAATATTCTAAAGTTTATAGATGTTTTTCTGCTCACAACCTCGACTAACGTAAGTGATTAGTTTTTTACTTCTAAATTGTTAATATTTGTATATTTATAGTATATTGACCGACGATGAAATAAAATAATTTCGAAAGCTCTCAAAAATAAGTTAAAAGAGTATTTCCTTGTAACCCAAGAAGTTTGGCTGCGTCCCGATATTTTCTTGTAATATTTGAAACTTATCAGCCGTTATTACCGAAATCAATTATATATGTATATATATATATATATATATATATATACAATACAATACAATAAACTTTATTCCAGAAGACTACAAAAGCATAGTATTGGAATGGTCAGTGAGTGAGGTGCATGCCATACAGTTAGCTACGCACTAACACATGCAATTTGAACAATACCAATCGAGCACTAAAAATATATATAAAAACTAACTTAATTCAGGAATATACAATGAAAGTAGTAATGATATCAGTGATATAATAATACTTATCTGCTAAAAGATAGGACAAAGTGCATATGATTATGAGTTCGACAACCTAATATACATGTAGCAATGAATTCAATAACTGCACAAATGCTAAATTATAATTAATAGTTTTTGCTGAACAGAAAGTATTCCTCTAAACTATAGAATGCATTCTTCAGCAGGAAGTTTAATAGGTTTTTCCTAAAAAAATTAGTAGATGTTCTGTGCCTTGGATGGATAACATTGACTGATGCCGTGTATTATAGTCATGATATTCAGAATTTGACGTGAATATTTCAATGTTTAGTTTTACATACATAAGTATTTCAAATATATAAATATAAATATATATATATATATATATATATATATATATATATATATATATGCACGGCACTGTTAACAATTTTAGGGATTTAAAAAAATCTCTACATGACTGATTACGTTTAATTCCAGCAATGTGACGTACGCAAAACGAATACTCTGTTCACTGTAGTAGAACGCCCCCAAAATATTATTCCATAGCGCAATCTAGAAACTAGATGTGAGTGATACAAACACAAAAGTATGGACTTATCACATATAGGTTTTAGTCTATAAAGAACAAAACATGAGGAAGCGATTGTTTTGCAGAAATAGTCAATATGAACATTCCAACTTAGCCCAGTATCAATATGTACCCCTAAAAATTTAGTGAAGGATACCTGAGATATAGATCTTCCCCAAACACGAAGCAAATAATATAGATTGCTGCTATAATGCCTAGGAGTAAAATTAATAAACACCGTTTTCGAACTATTAAGAATCAGTTGTTCTTCTTGAACCATTCGTCAAAAGTGTAAATACTTTTTTGCATCTCGATTAGTCCATGATTTAGATTCTTATTACAACACAAGTATGTGTTATCATCTGCATACATCGTTAGGTAATTTTTGTCAACACCAGCAATTTCGGGGAGATCATTTGCGTATATTAACCCCAAGAAATATTTCCTTTTTTCCAAAGTAAGTATCGTCGATGTACACTAACTGTTTTCTGTTGGAAAGATAGGATCTAATCCACTCCTTTATTTTCCCTCGCATACCAGTTCGGTCGAGCTTTCTTATGAGGATCTTATGGTTTATCAGCTCGAACGCTTTACTGAGATCCATGAAAAGGGTCATACATTTTTCCTCGTTATCTAAAGCTCTATACAATTTTTCTATCAATTGAAAAATTCCCTATTGGGTGCTTTTATTTTTCCGAAAACCATGTTGACATTTGCTCAAGATGTTATGCTTATTTAAAAATGATATCATACTGTTATATATTGATTTCTCTAGAACTTTTGACACTGCACTTAACAAGGAGATTGGACGATAATTTCCTACACACTGACGGTCACCTTTTTTATATAATGATATTACCTTGGCCACTTTGAAAATCTCTGGAAAATAGGAATTCTGTATTGACAAGTTAATTAAGTGAGCTAGTGGTAAAGCACAATATTTTCCAACCGATTTAAGTATATTGGAAGAAATTTCATCAATTCCAGTTGAATTGGAAGGTTTTAAATCCATTATAATATTGTAGATACTTGACTGGCATGCTATATTCAAAAAAATAAGGCAGAAATCTAGGGATTTCCGTCATTTGTTCCAGAATTTATTTAGTAATTCACGATCAATTTTTAAGAACTTGGACTTGTATGTAGCAAACAATTTATATTCATATTCTTTTATTATTATATAATAATGAGATGTTCACTTTTGGCATTTATTTTAAAACCATATGACAAAGTAAAAATTATTGACGTCCACTGTTTTCACAAAAATGTTTCAATTAATTGTTATCAAGATCACATCGAAAATAAAATTTTGTTCTTATTATTTTCTCATAGCTTATTCCTACTAAATATATATTTTCCAAGTATAACATTATTAATAAATTAATGTAACCGGAGGGACCTCTCTTTTTATACGCCTCTGATTCTACCCTTTAGAATCCCTCCCTTCATTCAGCTACGCTTCAAATTGCAGGACGAAGCATAGATGGGGCTGAGTCAACTTTATAGGTATTCAAGATATATTGTCGAAATGAGGGCCCCTACGAACCGAAAACTGCAGCAGGTCTTCTTTTTCGATAGGATGAGTTTATTATTCACGTGCAGAGCAATGATGAATGGATTTTTTCATTTGGAAACGTTGGAATGTTCCCTATTTGCTTCGAATCGTAATTTTCGTGTAAGTTGTCAGAAAAACAGACACGACGAAAGAGAAATGAAGTTCTGAAAATTAATGTTTTCCAATAGTTCTTTCGACTTCAGGACATGTTAAAATGATGTTGAACTAGAGGGAAAACATCAACAAGTATAAAAGAATTCGTTTTATCATCAATTTAAAACTAGTAATGAATAAAAAGCATATTAATTTATCAACATGATATTGAAAATAAACATAGATTATAAATGTCTTGAGAGAAGCAAAATACAAATTAAAATCATATGTAAGATGGGGCTAAAGATATACCGGGTTGGCAGTATATATCTGACTACTTTGACACCCAGACCGTACAGAGTGTTGCTATATTCGATCGACAAGGCTCTACTCTAGAAAGCTGTCGTTAATTAATTTTTTTTAAATATATATTTTTTTATAGATATAAACAAAAGTTTGCAAGTACTTAGGTGCTTGTAACAGTTCAATATTTCTAATGCATATGTCAGATTTTTACTAGTTCGTTTAAAGAATTGACCGATATGCTAATAAGAAAGCTCGAATGCATAGTTGTTTTCTGAATGACAATTGTGGCATCTGTGGTTATTATTTTTTCTGAGTTCTTTGGGAACAACACCATATAAACTTGAAAGTCTGTATATTTCAGAAGTCCAAACGTTTCAAGGTCTAAATCAGACCCCGTTTTCAATGGTATTAACACAAAATGAACAAGATATTAAAAAAATAAAAAATTAAAAGGATTCGCAATGACAAATATTTCTTGTTCATTTTGTGTTAATACCATTGAAAACGGGGTCTGATTTAGACCTTGAAACGTTTGAACTTTTGAAATATACAGACTTTCAAGTTTATGTGGTCTGGAATGAATATTCGAAAGGCTACATTTGCAAGTATTGAAAGGAAACTGAAACATTTGGAATCTTAAATACATAGGTCTTGTTCTCAAATCTGCTGCTACTTCCCAATAACACCCAAAAATAAGGTATTAAAAGTGAACAATTCTATTCCATTGAGAGTTTTAAAAGAACTAATGTTGTCAATGTTCAAGCATTAAAACCTAGAGATGCTTAGCATGGATTTTCAGTAAATGTTTGAGTGGGTCACGTTCAAGAGTGTTTAATTGGTTTATATGCGATTGTTGGAAGAAGTGCGGTTTCAACACATTAAGCATCTCTTGCCTTTGTTGCGGAGGATAGAAATTTCTCAAGCAGGCGTTTTAGAGAAAAATAAATTCCAAACCTTGAGTGAGAGTGAGTGCGGCAGAACACATTCTTTCTAATCCGGAGTTATTCTCAAAGACATATTTTGCAATGAGAAAATGGTGTAGAATGTGCTTGCAAATAAACGGCTGATAGCTTGAACAATTTTTGTAATAGTGAACTTTTTCTTATTGTTGTCCGTTCTAATTTAAATTTGATAGTTTAAAGAAAATGCAGTCATTCCCTGCTTGTCTGAAACTGGAATATTAGAATCTTGAAGGTGGTACAGAACCCTTAGTATGCGAGTCTAACTCGCACTTGACCACTTTCCTGTAAACAAAAAATTTTAGGTCTTATAGTTTGGACACTAAAGGGGGGTATCGGTAATTTTTTAAAATATTTTTGTTACTATATTTTCAAATATTTATTTTAAAAATATGAACAAAATATATTTGCATTCGTCATAACGAGCCCTTTGATTTGATATATTACATAAGGCGTTAGAAATAATTTTAATTTTTTGTTTTCCATTTAATTCTATAATTTACCCCCCAAAATCAATATTAGGGATTTCTCCTTATTTTTCCAGTAAAGTTCAGGTGAGGCGCTGTACCTCTATTTTTTTTCAATTTTTTTTTTACATTTTTGTTAATATCTTTTAATGAATTTATTTTAAAAATATGAAAAAAATATATTTGTTATCGTCATTTTTTTTTTCATTTGATATATTATATGATGCGCTAGAAACAATTTTAATTTTATATTTTCCGTTTAATTCTGTAATTGGCCCCCCAAAATTAAAAGTAGAGGTTTCTCCTTATTTTTCCAGTAAACTTCAGGTCAGACCCTATACCTCTAACTTTTTTCAAAACTTTAAGTTCTATAGTTTCGGAGATAAAGGGGGAGCATGGGTAACTTTTGGTATATTTTCGTTAATATCTTTCTAACTAATTTTTTCTTAAATATGAAAAAAAATTGTTTTCCTCAGAATGGGACCTCTCATTTGAAGTATTACATGATGAGTTTGAAAAAAAAATATTTTTAAATTTTCATTAATTCTATAATTTGCCTTCCAAAATTAATACATAGTTTCTCCTTATTTTTCCTGTAAAGTTCGGGCAACGTTCTATTTTTCCTATTTTTTTCAAGATTTTAGGCTCAGTAGTTTCGGTGATCAGGAGGGGGGCAAACGGTCGATTCAGTTTTTCCCTCCAGAAGTACCCCTAAAATCAAAATTTCTTCTTTTACGATATGTACTCCTGATCGGATTATCAAACTATACATTGACACCAAATTTCAACCTCTTCCGTCCAGTAGTTTAGGAGAAAATTGCTGTGATGTGACAGAGACAGAAATCCGGAATGATATAAGGGTATCCGTATATTGTATATACGGAACCCTAAAAAAGAGCAAATAATTTTAAAATATATATATTTACTCCCTTGGCGTAAAGATCGATGATAAAACTTGCTACTAACTAACCCCGAAATAACGTCACTGGTGAAATTGTTTGAAAGTTACTCTTGCCGAGTATACTGCTAGCGCACAGTTTATTAACATAAAAATCCAATACTCTCTTCGAGGTGTCATTCCTTTGTACGCAATAAATATAATATATATTGTTTCTGGTCGGGAACCTTCATCAGTTGCGCTTCCCACAATTGAATGTCCTCTCGAACACTTCTTTATGCATTTGATGCATTTCGTTAAATTTGAAGACGCGAGGTGTAAGACCGACATCTAGGATTTTCAAGAGAATCAGTACACAGAGGTTCCGAATCTGGAGCCGTTCCGTGTAATTGCTGTTCTCGCTTAACTCCTAGGACAGAATGTCACGATAAAATTTTCAGGTTAATTCACCTGTCAGAGATATTGAATACTCTCTTCGAGGTGTCATTCCTTTGTACGCAAGATAATATATATTATATATAAATATAATATATATTGTTTCTGGTCGGGAACCTTCATCAGTTGCGCTTCCCACAATTGAATGACCTCTCGAATACTTCTTTATGCATTTGATGCATTTCGTTAAATTTGAAGACGCGAGATGTACGACCGACATCTAGGATTTTCAAGAGAATCAGTACACAGAGGTTCCGAATCTGGAGCCGTTCCGTGTAATTGCTGTTCTCCCTTAACTCCTAGGACAGAATGTCACGATAAAATTTTCAGGTTACTTCACCTGTCAGAGATATTGAATACTCTCTTCGAGCTGTCGTTCCTTTGTACGGCTCCAGATTCGGAACCTCTGTGTACTGATTCTCTTGAAAACTCTAGATGTCGGTCTTACATCGCGTCTTCAAATTTAACGAAATGCATCAAATGCATAAAGAAGTGTTCGAGAGGACATTCAAATGTGGGAAGCGCAACTGATGAAGGTTCCCGACCAGAAACAATATATATTATATTTATATATTTATATATATATATATATATATATATATATAATATGGTTGATATATACATCCGTTCGTCGGTATTCGTTTGAAAAATCACTTGACGTTTCGCCAAAATATATATACTAAGTAACTGAAGAATATCTCAATTGCCCTGTGAGCCCTCATTAGTACGTACTTTAATTAGGTTGGGTTAACTGATGGTCACACCTTTTGTCGGTAATTTGGGTAATCGATTATTTGGGTTTATTGCTGGTTTTGTTTTATTGTTATTCTGATATGGGATTACTCTTTCCAAAATGGTGATAATTTTAAAGCTTCGTCTCTCTTGTTTATGGTATCCCGGGTTTGTAGTTTTCGAGGCGATTTCTTTACAAGTATTAAACCTATTTTATGCCCTGTTTCTTGTTCGTGTCTGAATAATAGAGGTTTGTTTGTTCTTTATGTATAGTTTGTGTTCGTCTCGACGGGCGGATGCCTGTTTGTTTGGCCGACGTATTCCACATGAAATGCTGTAAACTCCATGGTTCTCTAAAGGCATTTTATCCTTTGGGTTCCCTAGCAATTTTCCGATTGTTGTTTGGGTTTGTATGTTGTTCGAATTTTGTGTTTACTCAGAAACCTCCCTATTCTGTCCGTTGTACCTCTACTTACATGGAAGTCTTGGTTATCATTTTGTTTCTTTTTCTCATCCTGGTTTGTTTATTGCTTTTCCAGGACCTAAGTTTGCTGGTCTGTAAGACGTACTCGTGCTATTGTTTGCTACTCCTTGGATCTGTGCTGGATCTGTAAATATCTATTGGTGTGTGTTGCTTTTCTGAAGACGGTGTGCTGGAAACTCTTGTTAGAAGGACATCTAGGAAAGGAAGTTGTTGGTTGTGTTCTGTTTCTAGAGTCTTGTTATGAATGGAATTCATATAGGCAAGAAAATTATTGAGTTCTAATTTCCCGTGAGGCCATATAATGAAGATGTCATCAACGTAGTTTTGGTTTTAATGCTGCGTTAGCTATGGCCTTTTCTTCCAGATATACCATAAACAAGTTGGCAACAACTGGTGATAGAGCCGATCCCATAGGAGCACCCTGTATCCGTCGAAGGTGAAATACGTATTTTTGAGGCAAATTCTATTATGTGGTGAGGTAGGTTTTCGTTCATAGCTAGAACACGGAATTAAGTCGGCTCCTGTTTCCAGTTGCATTCGGGCCAGGTATTTCTCTAGGAGTTGTGGGTCTGATGGGCACTGTGGATTTTTGGTAATCCGTAAAGTTTAGGACATCTACTTGATTTTTCCCGTAGGATGATACCTCTATGTCCTTGATTTTGTTTTTCGTTGTTTTCTCGAGGTAAGTATCCTGAGATGTTTGTAGTCGGCCCCTTTCAATCGTAATCACAACGGTAGCGTTTCCTTTGTCGGCTGGTACTTAATTTGTTATTGCTCGCGTCTTCCTTCGGTGGTTTGGCGTTTTTTAAGATTCTTGTAACTTCAAAACGAATTTCAATGGTCTAATGTTCAAATAGATTATTTCCTCCGTGGGTGTTGTTCTTGGAGCAAATCAATATCAATGTCTGGGACGAGATGTTGTGAACTATTCCTTTGGCGTTAGCTTCCCTGTACTGTTTAGGTGAGCGTTGTTGGCATGCCTCTAATTTTTTTGCCAATTTTTCTTTCTTGTAAAAATCTACGACATGGAAAGCAGTAATCCCATATCAGAAAACAGCATAGATTACCCAAATTACCGACAAAAATAGTTTGCGTTGATATACATGCTAATGAGGGCTCACAGGGCAGGTATAAATTGAGATCAAGAACCAGAAATTCTTCAGTTACTTAGTATCTTTTGAGAAAGCATATGATTTTGGCGAGTCAAGTGATAAACGAATCACCATGTACACCGGAATGTCCGTTATGTATGTTGACATTCTGTCCTAGGAGTAATTAATTTTGGAACCTCTGTGTACTGATTCTCTTGAGATGTCGGGCGTCGATCAGAGTAAGCAATGCAGTTGCACACAAATGATAATTAAGTTAATCAATATGAACTATTGCTTTCAGGCAAAAATCTTCGTTAGAATGGTATTTTTTACATTATTATCACCATTGCCGTTATGTTGTTTTGGAAATGACGTGAAGAAACGTCGTCATAGTATCAATGCACACATAAACGAACAAATGTCACGAAAACTTGATATCACAACGCCTGGAGAACCAAATGCGTCACCAGGAGCCTGTTTCATAATCAACTTGTAACTTGTAGTTTTAGAACTTGTAGAATTTCGTTTCGTAATTCAGCAAAATTATTCTACAAGTTACAACTTGTAAAATCCAAAATATTAGTATTCGAATCCTAAACGAAATTGTACTTGTTACAAAACTACAAGTTACAATTTGCTTATGAAACAGACCCTAGTACCCGCAATTTCATAACTTTTTGAAAGTGTGGAAATGAGACTCGTTTTAGGTACTGAGGCTTCTCAACCGACCTGCAAAATTGGTGAAGTCAATCAAAAACTTGCAGACAGAAAAACACACACATGCGGACAACAAAAACAATAATTTTTGGTAGTGATGAGAAGTTTTTTTTTTGTTACCTATCTAGGTATTTACATGCCTAGAATTTTCTTCAAAGTTACCTGGCTAGATACTTTCATAAAGAAATTCTTTCTGTATTTTCGAATTGTTTTCTGATGTTTTCTTTAAAGTGATTATGTCTCACAACAATTTACCGGTCTGTGGTTTTTTATCTTTAGCAATTATCTGGACACATCTAAGAACCATTTACCGTTGTCATCTAATATTATTGTTATCGTCTTCAATGAAACAGTGATGTTCATTAGTCAATGAAGTCTTCAAAAATGTAGAACACAATTAAACAGTTAACTTATTAAGTATAAGTAACAAAGTCGTTGACCATAAACGTCAAAATATGTACACCTTAACCTGTACCATATGCTATCGACCGTTAATCCACTACATTGTAAGTTATGCAAGTGTTTATTCGGTGCAAGTGCTGGTTGTAATATCGGTAAGATACCTACTTACTTACTTAGTACATTTTGTACAAAAAAATGATGTTGATTTGTTTTATAAATAAAATCTATGCTATATCAACTATAGAACAATTTTACACAGCAAACTTCTAAGGGACATAAAATAAATTCTTAGAAAAGGAGAATTTCATCTACTGGATAATTCCATTTACTAAGCTGATAGAGACAATACAAATAACAGAAATCGTAACAACAAGACACGCTAAAAAGTTCCGCGGATTTCTAAAACCAGATTTGTACAAGTATAAATTCTTCTGGAGAAAGTGTTTACAAAAATGGGTACATAGTAACATTGTGCGCCAACAAAAGTGTATACGATTTACATGAGTCATATGGGAAGCTTTTTTCCATACACAAGAAATATCACAGAACTGATATGCAAGGGAATGAAATCCGAACTATGTAAAAATATGTATCCACTGGTACACACAAAAGAATCTGTTAGTTGTTAAAGTTGACCTTTCACCGTGTAATTTAGTTTACATTGGCACCACTAAATATGGGGTAAATAGGACAGTTGGAATACACACCTAGAGAGTGGTTGGAGCAAAATTTGTTGTCGGGAAAGAACTACGAATCACTGGTATGCAACAAAATCCTCCTTCAAAAGATGTTATCATAAATGTGAAGATTTTAATGCTGTCAATATATTCCCGTTGGTAGATTTTTTCTACCACGGCTAGATTTTGTGATATGAAATTTTTTTGACAATATTTGAAATTTAGAATTTTTTAATTTGTTTTTTTTTTGCGTAAACATGAACGGTATATGTACATACAAAGTGACTTCTAGCGAGAAGTACGAGAAAGAAAGAAAGAGCCGTAAGTAAATTTCATGGTAGTACCTGCATATGGGCTTGCGCAGTTTTCGCTGTAACGTTAAGAGTTATTTGCAAACAACTCTTTTGATTTTTTACATTCTATATAAAATATTTTGGTATGTTTTACACAATCTAGTCATTTAGTTCCTGAGGAAGTTTAGTTTTATGTGGGTGGTACTACTTCTCTTGTAGGTTTCTGTGGATTTTCCTTGACTTTTAACAACATGTTGATATCCCGGGTTTGGGAGTTCCAAATTTACGGAATTTTTGTTGTATTGTCCCCACCGTAGACTGGGAAATGTGAAGGTCAGGGTACTTCCCAGTAAACATTCTGCACACCTCACAATGAGCTTTTATTTATCACCCACTCCAATTATTATTAATTCTCAAGTCTTTGGGTTTCAGAAAGGTTCATTAAAAACAATAATGTTTAGAAACTCTTAAATAAATGATTAATAACTAAAAAATATTAACCTTTAGCTAATTAAAATAAATTTTAAATAGTTTTTAAATGTTACACAAACATCCGATTTTATTTTTTTGACAAAAACATAACTAACAGACTAGTAAGTCGTGACATGTATTTAGCTCAAGGGCTACCTGTTTCTGGAAAATATAATTCCTGTTTTCAAGTTAGGTATTTGCACTTCAAAACTGAACAATTTTAAGATGAATTAATGAACTACACATGTAACTCCAATAAGTTCTTAAATTCTGTTTACATTCTCAGATAAACAAGACTTTATAGCCAATGAATTTACAATTTTAATTACCGGTTAAATTGATTTCGGTATAATCAGTGATATTCCACAAGATAAATTGCCATTGAAAACATTCAGAACATCATTAATTAAATTATTTGACATGATTTGCAATTCCAGGTTTCAAAAAATAAACAAAAGCCCTTTTGTTCAAAAGTCAATTGATGATGATGACACCTTGTGGCAATTAAATTATGCGGTATTATTCCTGAAACACCTTCTATTGTAATACAATCACAACAGGTAGCTCAAAATATATTTAACGAACGTTCGACCATGAGGTGGAATGGGCATTAGGGTGCATATAGCGAGGCAGAGGAGCCGTCATATATTGCACTTGCAGCTAGTGGAAGGCATCAGCAGTAAGGGGTGTTACACGGACCCCTCCTAGAGTGTGGGTCCCGTCGGAGCGCCACAATGATTGATGGTGGTCGGCTGGGGAACTGCACCCCAACGTATAAATTATACGTACAGGGGCGCCGGAAGGAATAATTCTTCGAAAAATAAGAGCAAGAATGAGTGGCGTGTACAAATTGTATTTAAAACGATGCACTATAACCTAGTTTAACTTTAATCAGCATTTTTTTAATGGAGGCTTGAATCTCCTACAAAATATATGCATTTTACTTAATGGTAGGAACACTCGACACATTAAATTATGGTCTTCCTTTTACTTAAAATAAATAACTAATATAACTTATTGGAATGTCTTCGATGGCACATTGCATATAATATCCAAAAAAATCTATGAATTAGGAGTTGCGGTTTTAGTTCAATGCTGGTTCAATGCAAGTATGTAATTGACGAAGGACCCTTAGCGGAACAATCAATAAAACACGTGCCTCGTGTAAATGAATCACCAAATAAAAGTTAATGACTGACCTTTTACGTCGAAGCTCTGCAGGTGGTGTTTTCTTGGTTTTCTTTCTTCAGAGGCTAGCCTTGCAGCGGCAGGAACTGTTTTTAGAGCTTCGTCTGGACAACACGTTACACAAAAAATAGCGACGTAATGTTCATTGATTGAGCAAGCAAAAATGCGGGTTTAACAACAAATGATGCGCTTTTGCAAACACAAAAGAAACAAAATGAAAGCGGTTTAGCGGTTGTTATGACCGGAAC
The DNA here is from genome assembly GCA_034190945.1 of Octodonta nipae. Lineage (NCBI taxonomy): Eukaryota > Metazoa > Arthropoda > Insecta > Coleoptera > Chrysomelidae > Octodonta > Octodonta nipae. Next base: position 122,516,861 of record CM067216.1, read on the forward strand.
TATAACTCGCGAAATCGTAACACAATAACAACAAAACGCGGCCGTCTTAAGACCGAATCAAAAGCGTCCAAATAGCTTGGAAGTCAATACACGAATCACGAATACTGTCTTTATTTTACACGCAAAAAAACACTTAAAATTAGCATTAGCGCTTTGGAAAAGGTGCAGAAGTTTAAAAATCAATGAAGTAATTCAATCAAATTTAAACAATACACTAAACAAATTGCGGGAACGCAACACTTATTTTATAAGATTAAGGTACAACTCGTTCTTCTATCGGATGTTGAGAACATATAACAAATATTTCTCGCGCATTGCCCTCTTCAATTTCTCGTTAAATACATTAAAAAAACGGCCTATTTAGACTTCAAAATTTGGAAATATATGTAAGTAGTTTATTTTATCTTTCATATCCTCTATTGTTCTCTTTCTTTTTTTAACCGACTTTCAAAATCTGGGAGGTTATCAATTCCTCGGCATCTTTTTTGAGCAAACGATCAGTGTTTGCTCAAAACGGTTTGATCAATTTTGGAGGTGATTTAAACTGGATTGTATGAGGAAAATTATGAAAAAAAGTACCACAAAAATGTCTTCATCGGTTTCCAGAAAATAAAAAAAACAGTTGTTAAGGGACTTAATCTTCACTGGTTTCTCTAAAACGGCTTAATCCTCAATTAGAAGATTTTAAATGTGTTCTATTAAGATATGTCCAGTATGTTTTTCTATAACATAAAACATACCGTTTTTCTGAAAATTCAAACAATATGTGCAAAGAACGGTAAACGATAGAGTAAATGTTAAATACATTTTCTATAGGAATCTCTAATATTGAATACCAAGATATGCCATAAATATATTGACTGTAAGGGTGTTTGTAATAGATTTCAATGTGATGATTAGATTGATTGAAAATATCAAACATACTATTTAACAGCAAATGGTAACAATAAAGGCAAAAGTCTGTAAATGTCAAAGAAAATGTGACATAAATTTGCAGCACAAATTTTCAAATATCTACATTGTATCTAGCTCTTGTTGTTAAAATTTGTGTAACTGTTCTTGTAATATGTTATTTCCTATAACTGGGTAATCTAGGCTACCTGTTGGAACCGTAATTCCAAATAAATATATAAATTACTAATGGAAATGCTGTGGAAACTTTGGTGTGTCACAAATGAAAAACACAGTTTTGCACCCTAACACTAAAACTTTCTTTAAACACTTAAATATATACTTTTAAATAAAGGTTTGGTGTTAGGGTACAAAACTCTGTCTTTACACATATAAATTACTCAGAGGATAGAAATTTATTACTTGAGTTTGACAAAAATCGGGGTATTTACACTTCATATTGTTACTTGTCTTCCCCATAGTAGTACTTCAGTTACATATCTTATATTCAAAGGATCAGGTAGATGAACAATGACTTTTTGTAATTCTGTCTTTGTTTTATTATATTCATAAATACGGGGAGTTGGAAATACTAAATCAGAAGAATTTTAACTTTCTCTACCTCTAAAGGTTATTATTTTGTTTTATAGTGATTGAGATAGTCAATTAATTTGAGTAACTGAGTGATTCGAACAATGACATTAATTATGTATTTACCTATTGAATTAGATTTTGTGATAAAAACGTATTGTTACAAATTACTCCAGATTCGAACTACAGGCTGGTGATTCAATTAATGATAACTTTATTCAACGAGACAACAACTTTTAAATTCAAAATACAACACAATTACAATCCGACGTTTGATGTCAAACTATAACTGAACTGAATGTGATATGTAATCTACTGAACTAACTCCTTTGTCTCGGAACACTTCTTTATATATAATTTAACGTTCTTGAGTTTTACAGAGTGGTCCATTTGACTAGTCGAGAAATCAGTAGATTTTTGCTCGATCCGTCAGTTACCATTTTTTGTCAATATAACAAGTAGTTTGTACATGCAGTAACCTTGAGCATAGTTATAACTTTTCGTTGTAGTATTTATTTTTTATTTTTGGCTATACTGACGTTTCTTGAGATAAAATTAAACTACAAAATACAAATTCCGGCGTAATAACTAAATACCAATCAGAGCGCATAACGCTACGTGTCATTACACGAGATTGAAACTTTGACAATGTCAGCATTCAAAAGATGAAATTCAACCTGAAAAAGAATTGAATTCATTATTAAATTAAACTTCAAATAGGAGATTTATCTTGTGCACAATATTTTAGAATCTATGGAAGATTGTAAAATCTTAAGTCAGTTATCCTCACAAAAATAACTTGGAGAGTAGAGGCATATGTAGATGTTTAATATCGCCTGACAAGAGGACCGTAAACAAATATGTACATTGTTATGCGCTATTTCACTGGGGGACCACATACGACTCATACGTTGTAGAATTCAATACTCTCTTCGAGGTGTCATCCTTTTGTACGCAAGACAATGTATATGATACATATTGTTTCTGGTCGGGACCGTCATCTCTGACAGGTGAAGTAACCTGAAAATTTTCATTGTGATATTCTAAACTACGAGTTACGGGAAAACAGCGATTATACGGAACGGCTCCAGATTCGGAACTTCTGTGTGCTAGTTTCTCCGAAAATTCTTTACATTTCGCATCTACAAATTTACCGTTATGTATCAAATACATAAATAAGTGTTCCAGAGGACATTCAATTGTGGGAAGTGCAACTGATAAAGGTTCCCGACCAGAAACAATATGTATCATATATATTGTCGTGTGTACAAAAGAATGACACCTCGAAGAGAGTAAATTCTAACTAATTCGATGCGCTGAAAACATTTGAGGAATTAGCAACCAAAAAAAGGAAAAATAAATGGGTGTTTAGGACAACACTTCTACTTTCCTATCTTACTTTCTTTTTGATGAAAGGACCATCTTGTTGAGGCCCTTTAATGAAACGTTTTAATATGGTTTACTTGTTATTTTGCAAAAATTAACGAGGCTATCATATCCATTTTAGTATATAGGACTGAGTAAGTAAATGGACAAGATAAATTTACAAATAAAATTTTATATATTTAAAAAATAAATTGAATTTTTATTTACATTATCTGTACAAAAAAAATACTAGAGTTGAGCTTTTAATAGTTCATTTTGTATGTTTTTCAGTTCTTTACCACAACTTACCTTTAACTTGTCATAGGTCAGTTATTTTTTGACAGATACTAATGCGCCATCTCTGATTTTACTAAAAAATATTCAAGATTTCAGAATATTGCTTTTAAAGATATTCAGAGTAACGCAATATGTTTCAATATTTGTTAAAGTATAAAGACGCCCGTTATTTTATTTTCAAAACAGATTTTAAAATATGAAGTCTTAAACAAACAAAATTTAATCAAAATCGGTCTATAAATGAAAAAGTTATAAAAGGAAAATAAAATTTCGGCTTTTTGGACAACCCTAGGTATAAATTGTTTTGTTATATACCACAGACTCTAGACGTACCAGTTGCTTCGTATCGAAGTAAATAGTTTTTGGGTGTAAGTTTCAAAAATATGTAAGTGTACTTCAAATTACAATTATAAATTAAATTCAGTTAGTTTGTTCTGTACTTGAACAGTATTCAGTCCTGCTTAACGAATTGGATTGCTATTGGTTTTCCTTTGTTTACCTGTTGTGATTACGTTTCAATTGAGGAAGAAAGCCACGTAATTTAGTTCCTGAAGGGTGTCATCAACGCCAATTAAGTTTTGAATGGGATGGTGACACGATATTAATAATAATAAAACATTCGTTGAAGGTAGTTATTATGAATAATGGCTTAATAATAGGCTCTTTCAAAAGGGATTTCTTTACCAAGATATTATCGCTTAAATGTAGTTTTATTATAGGATATTAAGGTGCAATTACACATACTTGTATATGTATGAATGAATTTCAGTTGATATATTTCTCATACAAAGAATTATTTCGTTGGGCAAACATGTTTTCTTAAATCTTATTATCCACTTAAGTGATTACATTTGTATTCCGTTTGTATTTTTATTGCAAACTGAGAACAGATAATAAATAAAATGAGAGTCGAAAAAGAAATAAATTAAAGAAAAACTTCAATATTCACAAATAAATTGCTCAATTTTTCGTTTTTGGAGAAAATTATAGAATGAGAACAGAAGTTGAAGCAACAAAAATTAGTAGTCAGTAGATAGAGACAAAACAAAAAATGTAATTTTGATTGTTAAAAAATGTTAAAAATATTCATTCTCAAAAATGTGTTCAAAAAGCAACAGTGATTTATTTCGTTGATGATCAACGAACTAAATCACTTACATTACCTACTAATAGAATTAGAGGAACGTATTCAAAATATCTTCGCGCACAACCATAAAACAACTATTGATTCTTAAAAACATCGTTGGCTATATGCAAAGTGTAATCATTTAATATTTTTGCTTCAGTATGAGAAGTTTAATAAAGTGAAGTTTCAAAGTGTGTTGTGAGAAAAAGACTTAACGAATGTAGTCGCCGCAAGTTAAGCAACTTGAATTCTCATCCTTGAAAAAACCCAATACAAGTTTGGGCGAAACGTCGGAAAACTTTATTTATATCTTGGTTCAAATATATAAATAAATTAATTCGAAAAAATAACGCGGTCCAAATCCGGAAAAAGCAGAATCAGCTATTACTCTGGCCGTGAAAACCTAGTTATTTACATATCTTATACGAGTATAGGTCTACAGAAAACTCCGCCTTGGCATATGTCTATCTCTTAAGGATAAAATACTATATCTATTTTAATACTTTAAAGGGCAATTATAATGCGGTATTTAACATCTTCGAAATAGAACGTAATATGGGTAAAAATCTTGATATATAAAGTCCTATAAAATAAATAGAAGGGAGTTTTATCATTTTTCGAAAATTTAAACATTAAACGGGGGAAATATGGGTCACTGTTGTTTGACGAAGAATTCAATATCTTCCAAATAGAAAGTAATATGGGTGTATATCTTGATATATGCACTCTTCTTAATTAAATGGAAGGAAGTTTTATCATTTTTCGAAAATTGAAACATTAAATGGGGGCAATGAAGGTCACTATTGTTTTACGGAGATTCAATATCTTAGATATGGAGAGTGATACGGGTGCAAATCTTGATATTTATAGTCTTCTAATATATATAGAAGTAGGTTTTATCAACTTTGGAAAATTCAAATATTAAATGAGGGAAAAGGGGGGGTCACAATTGTTTAACGGAAAATTCGATATCTTCGAAGTAGAAAGTAATACGGGTGTAAATCTTTCTAAAATAAATAGGAGCGGGTTTTATTGTTTTTGCGAAAATTCATTTATCCGATAGGGGTAAGTGGGGTATATTTTAAGACAAATTCACTATTTCTTGGTAACGGCAAATAATACAATATGAGAATTATGATATTAATTTTTAATTTAATAGACAATTGATGTGAAATTTTCCGAAACTTCTATTATTGAATAGGGGGATGCGTTTTAGTAATTTTTATGGCACAAGATGTAAGTGTGAAAGGTGCTTTTCATCTGAAATGAGTGGAACTGAATTTAATCACTTAGTATAAATCACGTACCCCATAAGTGGCAGGTGAAGTATTTTTTTATTGGATGAGAATTGATAAAATGCCTCTTTTATGAATAGAAAATATCGGAAATATAAAAGATGTTAAGTGACAAAGGCGTATGAAATGAAAATAAATTTCAAAATATGACACAAATATTATAATTCAGGAAATTTTTAAAATATTAATTACACCAAAAAACACAAACATATACCGTTGACAACATTGTTAAAATTAATTTGTCTAAAACCTAAAATGAGTCTCAAAAATTTAAAATATACAAAACGTCCGAAAATATCAACATCACCGTCAATGTGAAAAAAGTAAAATCGTGAAAAATGTCAAGAATCTCAGAACGTCAAAAATCATAAATATGCCAAAAATGTAAAAATCATCAAAAAAGTTAAAAACAAAAATATCAATAATGTCAAAAATGGCAATGTTACCTAATACATGAAAAAAAAACAAAATGGAAAAACAAGAAAACCTCAGTATCAAATATCAAAAATCTCAACTACTTCAAAAATGTTTAGCCCATTATATTAAATAACAAAATAGTTGATTTTTATTACATGTCGCTTATGAATTAAAAAAATCTAAAAGTGTAGGGGATGTGAAAATAACGAAATGAAAAAAATGTGTTCAAGATAAATACGTCAAATACGCCCATTTGTTTAGCCTATGCGAAACCGGGACAGGTAAGCTAGTATTTATACTGTATGTGACAGTATTTAAAAGAAATAAAAAATATTATGTGCCAGCAATTTCTCGTAAGTTTTTAGCGTAACATTGTGTATCTTTTTAGCGTAATATTTTTGATGTTTCAATAGTGCAGCAAAAACACTAAGTTCTTGTTTTCTGTTAGGTTAGATGGGAGATTCTGCTTAAACGGACAGCTTAGCAGGAATTTTAGTTAATAACAAACTGCTGCACAAAGTTATTTTTAATTAATGAAATCAAAATAAAAATTAATTCTGCTAAATAAATATATGATTTTGGTCCTAGTAAACGGTGACCATTGCAAAATATGTTAAAAGGATATAATGTCATAGAAATATTGAGTGTTTTTTGGTAGCACTGAATTGAATTCCTGGAGGTTGCGCTATTTTCGAAGTTTCGACTTTGCGGATTTTAAATAATAATTTAAAATCGGAAACATATTTTTTTGGTCTTAAATGGCATTTGAATGTAGTTTTTAATATAGTTTCATTTCAATTGTTTATTCCGGATTTGACTTAATGAATCTGATAAAAACTATATTTGGATTTAATTGTTCATATTGAATTATACTAATGCATCTGATATGATTTAAATTTGCATCTGACACTCCCGTTCTTGTTTACGCAAACACAGCGTTTGGGAGTCTACATTAGACCCCGTTATTAATAGCAAAGTAACCATGAAAAAAGGCACAATTCTAAAAATTAAAATTATAATATTTGACAATATTATTTGACTTATGACGCAACTAAGAAAATGTAATTTGAGAATATACAGGGTAGCACAGAACTTTACGTCTATCATAGATCATCAAAAGAGGCTATAAGGTATTGGTTTGTGTGAATGAATCTGAGTTTGTTTCGGAATTCGAAATTTATACTAGATAACAGTATAAAAAACATTCTGGAAAACTTATTGGCTTACTAGCCTTTCCAAACATTACAGGTTGTCGAACGCAAGACGATTTATCGTTTGTAGATGGGACCCGTCATCAGTTACGGGACTCACAATCATCGAAATTATATAATTAGTTAAGTACTGCAAACATAATTTGATTAGATACTCGAACGATTATCAAATAGCGACTTCTAGGAAACTTTGAAAAACTTACTCAACCTAAGAATTTCTTCTTCTTAATCTCTTCTTCTTAATCATCATTTAGAAGAGGTATCGCCTGTTTGGTTCTGACTTCTTTGTAATGTAGGTCTTTTTCCATGTGGTATGTTATTTCGTACTATCTTGGCTGTTCTACCGGAACCTATTCGGTTAACATGCTTGTTTAATTCTTTTTTTCTTTTTATTTCCCAACTTATAACCTACGTCGTATATGTAGCACTTTTCTCTCATGTTTGTTGTAGTAGGATCCTTTGTTTATACTATTTCGGCTCTTGTTACCAAATCATATGTCATCACTTTATGGACTTGATTCCTCACTTCATCTTCCAGAAATTCTATGCTTTCAATCTTAAGAAATCAAGTATTTGAATGACATGATGTTCAATCGTTGGTGTTTTCTATTGCTAGTTTGTACCGCAGATATCCTTGTCACCTTATTCGTAGATGTCGCGTTAGGATGAAGCAATTGTCAATTGAATGAATAATTGATAATTGCATGAAAAAGTCAAAATTAGTATTCTACAAATTGCTTCAAAAAATAATGTCCGACAACGATTAGCGACAAGGAAGCGAAACGAGAAAGCATACAGATAAGCACAAGCAATATACATCCAAACAATTCCTACAGGAAAACTTGTTGAGAAATCCATAGACCTATTTTCTCTCAGTTTATTTTGCCAAAGAGTTATTCCATACGAAAGCAAGATTTAGTGAGGTGCTTGTGATTTGAATCACGTACTTCTTAACCCAATAATCAAACAGTAACTGCATTACACTAGCTCAATACCCAGTTTGGGAGTCACTAGTAAGCCCTTTTGAAACTTCTACATTATTCAATTCACATTTGCATATCAAAATTGTGAATGACTCAAGGAAAAATTTACTGTTATAAAAGTGAAGGTTGCAAATTTTATTATTTATTGGCTCGGCACATAAAAGTATTTGAAAGTAATGGGTGTTCTGGTTTGAATATTCAAAGAATACTGAATTTTTTAACTTTTAAATCGTTTTAAAAACAGCAGGAGTTACAGAAATATTTCGGGTTATTCGGTGATACAGCAAAATATTATAAAAAACTGTTTAATTACATAAAACTAATTTATCATTTGTAGATAAAATCACAAATTCGGCTTTCTGTAATTAAATCCTCTGGTATCAAACAGACGGCATCTACCTGGTAAAATATGTTATGTGTACATGTGTTTAAAAAAACGCAAAAAATATAACTGACAAACAGGGAGCGGCATTATTACTAACATTCTCCCTTATTCTAATGAACACCTGTGTAAAGAAAACGCTGATAGGAAGGTGACCTAGCATCATAAGACGGGAGACGGCGAAGCTTGGCATCTGGTTCCGGCCTGGGCCAAACAGAAGACGATGGATGCATTATCATTCTGTACTGTCGCTTTGTGTAAATATCGGCGTCTTAAGAAACATGTATGCCTGATGTGAGGAGGGTACTAAAAGCAGGTGATGGTTTATTGAAAAATCGTAGCAACTTATAATTCCGTATAAATTCCAAGGCCTATTGTAATACGTTGATCAGATGTCGTGATACAGAATGGATAAAAACTGGAATTGAATTTATCAAAATTATGATGTATTTCCTTCTTTTTAGTTTGAACGTCGAGCAACGAAATTTCATATCTGAATCTCGAATAAAAATTGCATGTGAACAAATATTTTATTTTAAAATGAAGCCGCTTTAAATAAATAAAAATAACAACAGTATGAATACCCTTTGCCTTCAATAATTAATTTCATTCTCGTAAATACTGACATTTAAATTATAATATTTGTAAAGGTGTAAAGGCTTCTCTGAAATCTATATTTCATTGCATTATTGATTTTTTTTGAAGAACGATTACTAGCAGTTTGTAAAAAAATATGACCACGGGGTATGTCTTAGCAGAGTACAGTTTAAATTCTCCAAGTTGATTAAGCCGTGTCAGGGCAAAAATAAAGAAAAGACTGCGATGTCGGCGTCGTTTAAAAAACTGTTTTCAAAGTAACAATTAGTCAACAATTTCATTTTATCTTGACTAAAATAGTTAATCGGGATATTCCGTTATTTTTGCTCTATCCGATTCTTTTGAATTCGATCGAAATTTTATAAATGATTTAGGTATCTACTTTGGATAGGGTGGATAAGTAACAGCAAGTTTGTGTAATACAAGCTTGCAAATGCAGACACTACATCATACTTAAATCCTAGAATTAGTGGCAACATTACGGCACACTGGTTCAGTAACATAAAATTCAATTCAAAATCGTCGAGAAATGAAGTCGTAGAAGTAGCTGTTCTAGGTCAAATTGTAATGAATTCCATTTTAAACACTAGAAAATTGTCTGTTTCGGAGGCCACTCTGTAAGGAATTCTAAAACATGAGAAATTCCACCCATATGTACAAATTAAATGAAGCTAAGACGGCCTTTTACAATTTTCTGAAATCAGATCCGGAATAATTATAGTTAATCCGAACTACACTTTTTAACGTTTACACCTCAAAAAATGTTAATTTTTCTCAATGATGCTGTTAATCGTCATAATGTACTGGTCTGACAAGAATCCAACAAACTACAGTGATGTGCATACTTAATATTCTCAAAAATTTTCCTCGAGTAATTTTGTAATGAAAAGTTCCTATGAGCTTATATATGTCCGCAAACGTTTCGTTACCGATGTACAAGATTTTTTTCAGTTCTTTTCTTCTGACTACTAAAGTTTTCGAGATATTTATTTTAATTTTGGAGCAATATTGCCTCTATGAAGTCTTCATAATAAGATCACGGAAACGGTCTTGAAAATTTTCAGGGTGGTACTGTTTCTGCCCCGACAACTTGTTTTCAGTACGCCCCTGGCAATTGACAAACATTGTAAATAAATCTCTTATGAATTTGCAATCTTTTTATTTCTTGCGTTTTTTTGTTTTTGTGTAAGAAAATGATCAATTTCATGTGAACCACAAAAAGAAACAATACTTGTGTGATGCAATATGCTATTATTATTTCAAAATCATTAAAAAACAAGTTTACCTGAAAACGAAGAGATCAAATTAAGTGCTCAAAATGGCCGCCTTTAGCAATTACATAGGAGTCTGGAGGTTGACACAAAGATTTTCCTATTCGATCCAGGGGGAATCTTGAATAACTTTCCCAGAAAGGATAATGCGGTTTCTTAAGTCTTCTATTTCTTGAACACGAGTTCCACTATAAAACAACGTTTTAAAATGTCCTTAACTTGAAAAGACTATCGAATTTAAATCAGGTGAACGAGCTGGCCAAAATTGAGGTCCATCGCGACCTATACAGCGATCTGGACATCTTTCGTTCAAATATTGACGTGCTCTTATACTAAAATGGGCAGGAGCGCCATCGTGCATGAGTCACATTCCCGCTCTGACATCTAAAGGAATCGGATCAAGTAGAACTGACAGCTCTTCGCTTGGAAACTGAGTGTATGTATCTCCGTTTAATGTAGGTGTAAGGAAATGTGGGCCAATTAGGTGATCTCCAATAGTTCCAATCCACACGTATAAAGAAAATCGTTTCTAGTGGTGAGCTTCAACGATAGCATGAGGATTTTCTTCCGCCTATATGTGGTTGAGGTTGTTATTAATAATGGCTTCCCTTGAAAACTTGCTTCGTGCGTGAATAAAATATGCTCAAGAAATTCTGGGTGTTGTCTAATCATATCTAGCATCCAAAATGAAAATGCGAGACGGTTAGAAACATACGAGGTAATAGTGCCTGGACTCGTTCTAGATAATATGGATATAACAGCTGTGCCTTTAAGATGGCACATACAGTCCTATGATCAATATGTAGCTGTAAAGCAATTTTCCTAGTGCTGGTATCGGGTTACTCGTCAATTAAATTAAGTACCGCTTCTTCTAATTCTAGTCTTCTAAGATCCAGGTGGCCACCACAATATTGTTTTCTAGGTTTGAAGCTACCTGTTTCTCTTAATTGTTGATGAAGGCGTCCAAACGAAGTTGAGTATACATTGCAGCATATCTTCTCGACGGTTCTAAGGAATTACCATTAGAGGGACCGTAGACGAAATGCATGTCACCCACTGTGTGTCAGTAAAATAAAATAAGAGGAATTAATATAACAGCAGCCTACTAGAAAAATAAATAACAGAATGATTGTTTGTTTCTACGGTACTCATGAAATTGATCATTTTTTTACACAAAAACAGTAGCAGATACAAAAAAAACGCAAGAAATAAACAAGATTGTAAATTCATCAGAGATTCATTAACAATTTTTGTCAATTGAAATACTGAAAAAAGTTGTAGGGGCAGAAAGAACACTTGACCACAGAAAAGTACCAACCTGTAGATTTTCATCACCGTTTCTGTGATCTTATTATGAAGACTTCAAGAAGAATTGAACTAAATATCTCAAAAACTTTAGTAGTCAGAAGAATAAAACTGAAAAAATCTGAATATTTCATACCTTCGGTAACGAAGCGTTTGCGGACAAATGTTCATAGGAACTTTTCATCATAAAATGACTTGAGGAAGCACATTTTCAAATCTTTCGCACTTATTCGTTTCACCCTGTAATTGAAGCTTTTCGCGTATGGGGGAATTTAAACGGAGATATACCTTGCACTGTTGATTTGTTGCTTGCCAGCGCTGCTCGAATAGAAAACGACTAACTTTACCATGAAGAAATTCGGAAATTCCTAGGAGGAGTGTTGTTCTTTTGTAAACTACAAAGTGGCAACAAAGTGCTGCGTGGCACTACCATTGAGAAATTGCACAAGTGGTGACTACTCGCGCCTGCTGACAATTGGGTGGTACTGTAGTTGAGAGACAGTTTCTGGTGCCACTTGTGTGAGCGGTCGTCGTCTGTTCTGCAAAACGGGTCAGGAAAATAGCTCACGTACTTCAAAACACTGGTTTCGTTTTATGCGGAAGTAATTGGTATCTACTTAATTCTAAATTCTTCACACCTTATTTTCTCCTACATACTTACTTATTAGACGATTTATATTCCTTTTTTATCAATGAACAAAACAACACATATACACAGATAATGTGAAATAAGGGCCACTACAACACATGCATGGTAAGCAAACAGTTCGGTGCGGTAAGCAAATTTTGCCTGCACACAGACAGCCAAAGAACAAAGCCGATGGCTTCCAATAAGGGATGTTTCATAGGTGTATATCCAAAATTGTTTACTGATAAAAAATAAAAAAAGGTTTTAAATTTATTATTTATTTGAAAACAATATTCTGTTTTAAACTATTTCATTTAAGTAGAGGTAAGGATCGACTTCTAGGACTTTCGTGGAAATTAACATAAAGAGGTTCCGCATCTGGAGCTTTTCATGTCATTGTCCAATAACTCCTAGGTTAGGTTATATATATATATATATATATATATATATATATATATATATATATATATATATATGTTTTAGGTGGTTTCCGGGAATTCATCCGCGTAGTTGATAACTGATCCCTGCAGGGATCGATGGTAAAATGACGGCATTTCGGCAGTCACATCTGCCCTCTTCAGGTCGGTTCGCATAATTCTCGTAGCCTTCTGCTTTCGCTTCTAGTTACTCGAATACTAAGATTTTCAGAAGCGCTCGCGCTGTTATATAGTCGCCGCTCGGCGCCTATGGGTTGGCACCGTGAACGGCTGCGTGAGATTGGCCCTTGGCGTTCCGTGGGAGTGCTAAGGGGGAGTGGAATTAGTGATACGGGGTGATCCAAAAAAGTTATATTAAGTGGGCCACAAATAGTTGCATATACCAAGTGGTTGAAAAAGGGTAGAATATATTTAGTTTAGATAAAAAAATCTTATAAAAAAATGTATTTTGTAAGCAGTTAGAATCTTTGAATTATGTTCATAAAATATTATAGTTATAAAATGGGTTGATGAGATGTTAGAAGCAGTTATTTATACATGGTGGTTGATATATAAGATGGAGTGGATTTATAGTTTAAGGTGCGGTTAAAAACTTATTTATATATCAACAAATAATTACATATATAGGAAATGTTATGATGTACAAGCAGTTCGATTTACCGGATGGTTGAATATAGGGTGGAGTGGAATTCTAAGGATACAGAGTGGTACACAAATGTTACATTAGCTTTCAAATAAGTAGTTGTATATAAAAGGTTGTTGAAATAGGGTGGTATAGAGTTATAATTATACGGGGTGGGTAAAAAATTTTGTTATATAGCAGTTGCATATATAGAGTATCGGAAATATTTTAGTTTTTAAGTTTTCGCGGGCACTAAATGTTTTAGGTGGTTTCCGGGAATTCATCCGCGTAGTTGATAACTGATCCCTGCCGGGATCGATGGTAAAATGACGACGCTTCGGCAGAGTCACATCTGCCCTCTTCAGGTGGGTTCACATAATTCTCGTAGCCTTCTGCTTTCGCTTCTAGGTACTCGAATACTAAGATTTTCAGAAGCGCTCGCGCTGTTATATAGTCGCGGCTCGGCGCCTATTGGTTGGCACCGTGAACGGCTGCGTGTGATTGGCCCTGGGCGCTCAGTGGGCACGCCTCCCGCCTGCTGATTTGTTATTTCCGGTTGAGTTGTTATTGGACGGGTCCGGGCCGGTACATACCGTACCGTTTAATAAGATTTTCCAACAATTCGATAAGTTCTGAATTTCATTGCGTGCGTTTAGACTGTGAGGCCTCTCCGCTATTTCAATTGCCTCTCTTACGAGTCTTGATTTCGGGTTTTCTATATTTGCCAGTACTCTGGTGTTCTCAAAGTCTATTCGGTGTGACATCGTGGTGGAGTGTTCCGCAATTGATGTTGTTTTTTCCTTCTTTCTTACAGCGTTCTGGTGTTCATCACGTCTAGCTTGAATTCTTCTATTAGTTTGCCCCACATAGGATTTATGACAGTCTGCACATGGAATCTCGTACACTCCCTGTTGTTCTAAAGGGATCCTCGTCTTCGGAGTCCTCAACACCGTGCTTATTTTTCTGTCTGTATTGAAAATAGTATCGATATTGTGTCTCCGTAGAATTCTTGCAATACTGTCCGTGGTCCCCTTGACATACGGTAAATAAGCCTTGGTTATTGGTGTCTCATGCTCCTCGTCTGTTTGTCTCGGTTTTGAATTTAGGGCTCTTTGTATATTTCGGTCTGTAAATCCGTTTTGTCTCAGAGCTGTTTTTAACATGTCCATTTCTTGTTTGATGTTATCCTGGTCAGCTAGTCTTTGTGATATGGCTACTAAAGAGAATTAGCATGAAGGTATCTGTTGGTGTGAGTTGCTTTCCTATATACTGTATGGCCAAGGGTTCCATCTTCCTTCCTATTTATGAGAACATCAAGGAATTGCAGTTGATTGTTGGCTTCAACCTCCATGGTAAATTTTATTTTGTGATGGATGCCATTAAGGTGGTCTACAAAAGTATTGAGGTGTTCCCTCCCATGAGGCCAAATCACAAATGTATCATCCACATATCGCAACCATAAACTGGGTTTAAGAGTTGTTGTTCTTAGTGCCAACTCCTCAAAGTTCTCCATAAAAAGGTTCGCTATAACTGGTTAGAGTGGCGATCCCATTGGAGCTCCTTCCACTTGTTTGTATCGTTGGTTCTCGTAAACAAAATAGGTGTTCATCAGACAGTGCCTTGTTAAGTCTACAAGGTGTTGAGGTGGTTTGTATTTTTCTATTATGATATCCAAGGCTTCGTCGATAGGGATGTTGGTAAAAAGGGACACTACGTCAAAACTGACACTGACACTCTGGTTGTAAGACTGTTTTTCTAAGTATTTCGATGAAATGTGTCGAATTTTTCACATATGAGTCTGCCCCTCTGCAAACGGTTGAAGTTGTTGGACTAGGTATTTGGCTAGGTGTTGTGTTGGGGATCCAATTGAGCTTACTATTGGCCTCAAAGGTGTACCTTCTTTAGGTACTTTTGGCAACCCATAGAATTTTTGGACATCTCGATGACTTTTCACACGGAATGAGTTGCAGTTGGAGATTTTTGTCGATCCTACTTGCTTGGATTTTGGCCTTGGTTGTTTTCTCCAGATAAATTGTTGGGTCAGTAGTAATTTTTTTATATGCTGGATCTTGTTGCAATGTTTGAATTTTGTTTGAATAATCCGCTGTATATAAAATTACAGTCGCATTTCCTTTATCAGTAGGTAGACTTTCTTAGAACATGTGACACATCTTGTCTAATTATTTCAGGGGTGTTCGCATCTAATTAATAGTAATAATAATAGCGTAATTGAATCCCTTAGCCAACACGCCAATCGAGGTAGAGTTCAATTGGACCGAAAAAATAAGTTATAAACGGTTCTATTCGTTTCCAATTGCCTTGAGGTTAGACTGTGACCGTTATTTTCCGAGAAAAAATCGTTTTTGGGCTTCTGTTGGAGCTTCAATTTGTTAAATTTTGCCTGTTGTTGCATTGTTGTCAACTCTGCATTCGTTTCGGCCCTAAATTCGCTAATCTCATCGAATGTATCCCATATTATTGCTTACCTGTAGGTGGATATCTAGGAGTTTAGTATTAAGAACATCCAAATCTCTTCTGACATCACGTATGGCTTCCCTAAGTAGGGCACAACTAGCTTTCCATAAGATATTCTGTGTTTTTATGTTGTTCTTCCAGAACTTTACCGTCATGTTTTTTTGGAATAAATTACGCGCGAAAAGAAGCAAGCTTTTGTGCGATCTACATTTTTTACAACGATGCCTCGATGAAGGTGTTATTCCTAAAACATGACGGTAAAGTTCTGGAAGAACAACAGAAAAACACAGAATATCTTATGGAAAGCTAGTTGTGCCCTACTTAATGAAGCCATACGTGATGTCAGAAGAGAATTGGATGTTCTTAATACTAAACTCCTAGATATCCACCTACAGGTAAGCAATGCACTCCACCCAATAATATGCGATAAATTCGATGAGATTAGCGAAACGAATGCAGAGTTTACAACAATGCAACAACAGGCAAAATTTAACAAATTGAAGCTCCAACAGAAGCCCAAAAACGATTTTTTCTCGGAAAATAACGGTCACAGTCTAACCTCACGACAATTGGAAACGAATAAAACCGTTTATAACTTATCTTCGGTCCAATTGAACTCTTCCTCGATTGGCGTGTTGGCTAAGGGATTCAATTACGCTATTGCTCCCTCTCACATACCAACAGAGAGCATAATATGTGGCGTGGAAACAGCAGTTTCAAAATTAGTTGCGAACACCGCT
The DNA here is from genome assembly GCA_034190945.1 of Octodonta nipae. NCBI lineage: Eukaryota > Metazoa > Arthropoda > Insecta > Coleoptera > Chrysomelidae > Octodonta > Octodonta nipae. The sequence continues at coordinate 122,533,494 of CM067216.1, forward strand.
GAAATAATTAGACAAGATGTGTCACATGTTCTAAGAAAGTCTAAACCACCCAAAAGAAACCTATCTATAGAAGAAAATTAGGCCTTGAAACAACTTCGCCTCAAACAAGGATATTGTCATTCTACCTGCTGATAAAGAAAATGCTACTGTAATTTTAGATACAGCAGATTATTCAAACAAAATTCAAACATTGCTACGAGATCCAGCATATAAACAAATTACTACTGACCCAACAACTTATCTGGAGAAAACAACCAAGGCCAAAATCCAAGCAAGTAGGATCGACAAAAATCTCCAATTGCAACTCATTCCGTGTGAAAAGTCATCGAGATGTCCGAATTTCTATGGGTTACCAAAAGTACATAAAGAAGGTGCACCTTTGAGGCCAACAGTAAGCTCAATTGGACCCCCAACACAACACCTAGCCAAATACCTAGTCCAACAACTTCAACCGTTTGCAGAGGGGGCAGACTCATATGTGAAAAAATCGACACATTTCATCGAAATACTTAGAAAAACGGTCTTACAACAAGAGTGTCTTTTTGTAAGTTTTGATGTAGTTTCCCTTTTTACCAACATCCCTATCGACGAAGCCTTGGATATAATAATAGAAAAATACAAACCACCTCAACACCTTGTAAACCTAACAAGGCACTGTCTGATGAACACCTATTTTGTTTACGAGAACCAACGATACAAACAAGTGGAAGGAGCTCCAATGGGATCGCCACTCTCACCAGTTATAGCGAACCTTTTTATGGAGAACTTTGCGGAGTTGGCACTAAGAACAACAACTCTTAAACCCAGTTTATGGTTGCGATATGTAGATGATACATTTGTGATTTGGCCTCATGGGAGGGAACACCTCAATAATTTTTTATACCACCTTAATGGCATCCATCACAAAATAAAATTTACCATGGAGGTTGAGGCCAACAATCAACTGCCATTTCTTGATGTTCTCATAAATAGGAAGGAAGATGGAACCCTTGGCCATACAGTATATAGGAAAGCAACTCACACCAACAGATACCTTCATGTTAATTCTCATCACCACCCAGCCCAACTACAAGCCGTCGTCAAGACTTTAGTAACCAGATCACAAAGACTAGCTGACCAGGATAACATCAAACAAGAAATGGACATGTTAAAAACAGCTCTGAGACAAAACGGATTTACAGACCGAAATATACAAAGAGCCCTAAAGTCAAAACCGAGACAAACAGACGAGGAGCATGAGACACCAATAACCAAGGCTTATTTACCGTATGTCAAGGGGACCACGGACAGTATTGCAAGAATTCTACGGAGACACAATATCGATACTATTTTCAATACAGACAGAAAAATAAGCACGGTGTTGAGGACTCCGAAGACGAGGATACCTTTAGAACAACAGGGAGTGTACGAGATTCCATGTGCTGACTGTCATAAAACCTATGTGGGGCAAACTAATAGAAGAATTCAAGCTAGACGTGATGAACACCAGAACGCTGTAAGAAAGTAGGAAAAAACAACATCCATTGCGGAACACGCCACCACGATGTCACACCGAATAGACTTTGAGAACACCAGAGTAATGGCAAATATAGAACACCCGAAATCAAGACTCGTAAGAGAGGCAATTGAAATAGCGAAGAGACCTCACAGTCTAAACGCACGCAATGAAATTCAGAACTTATCGAATTGTTGGAAAATTCTATTAAACACCGTACCGGCCCGGACCCGTCCAATAACAACTCAACCGGAAATAACAAATCAGCAGGCGGGAGGCATGCCCATTGAGCGCCCAGAGCCAATCACACGCAGCCGTTCACGGTGCCAACCAATAGGCGCCTAGCCGCGACTATAAAACAGCGCGAGCGCTTCTGAAAATGTTAGTATTCGAGTAATTAGAAGCGAAAGCGTCGTCATTTTACCATCGATCCCGGCAGGGATCAGTTATCAACTACGCGGATGAATTCCCGGAAACCGCCTACAACATTTCCAATACTCTATTATATGCAACTGCTATATAACAAATTTTTTACCCACCCCGTAAAATTATAACTCTATACCACCCTATTTCAACAACCTTTTATATACAACTGCTTATTTGCAAGCTAATGTAACATTTTTGTACCACTCTGTATCCTTAGAATTCCACTCCACCCTATATTCAACCATCCGGTAAATCGAACTGCTTGTACATCATAACATTTCCTATATATGTAATTATTTGTTGATACATAAATAAGTTTTTAACCACACCTTAAATTATAAATCCACTCCATCTTATATATCAACCACCCTGTATAAATAACTGCTTCTAACATCTCATCAACCCATTTTATAACTATAATATTTTATGAACATAATTCAAAGATTCTAACTGTTTACAAAACACATTTTTTTATAAGATTTTTTTTATCTAAACTAAATATATTCTACCCTTTTTCATCCACTTGGTATATGCAACTATTTGTGGCCCACTTAATATAACTTTTTTGGATCACCCCGTATAACTAATTCCACTCCCCCTTATTTCAACCACATTGTATATATGCAGCTGCTTATTTAATACCTAATAGTGTTTTTTAATATTTTTTAAATCCATGTAATTCTACTCCGCTTTAAGTTTCATATATACCGAACACCCTGTAAAATTATGCTTGTTCTACCAGTTGATTTTTTTAAAATCGAAACATGTTACTTTGGCAGATTCCGAATTTTGAATAAAAGCTAAGCTGGTGCCAGTGTCTAATATTTTGTTCCTTCGGTGGAGCCAATTTAGTAATTGCATTACCCAACATGGTAGAAGTTTTTTGGCTATATCTACCGTTTCTGTTAATTTAGTGAGATCAAATATCTACCAGATTTTAAGTCAAACTATAGGCTTTGCAACAAAAAAAGATTCGGCAAAATCAGTTCAGTAGTTCTTACGTGATGCCTGAACAAACAAACAAACAAACAAACAAACAAACAGACAAACTTACAATTTTATAATAGTATAGATTACCTGTCAGAAAGTGACAGGACAGTCACAATCCATCGGTGAAGCAGTGCACATCGATAATTTCCTTTTGTTAAATTAATCAAGTGAGCTGTGAAAATAAACAAAAGTGAAATTAACTCATTGACATTAGCGCCATGTCAAATTGAAACTGAAAGTGACAGATGACATTTAAGCAGAAGTTTCAATAATGTGAACTATTAGTGCACGTGACTTCCTAAACGGAAATATACGAGGGGAGTTTAAAATGAATAAAAATTAATACAAGAAACATTTCAACGTTCAAATAAAAAATTCATCAGTCAAAAAGATGAATTGTGAAGCAGAGTTTTAATCCAAATAATAAACAATAAAAAGTAAGTAGCAGACAGAAAAGATCACAAATAAACGATCTTCAGAAACCACAGTAGCAGAGTCGAGGAAGTTTTGAATATGCCTAGAGAAGAGAGTGAAGAAAGTGAAAATAAGGTATTTACAAAAACAATGAATTTCAATAAAACTCATGAGTTGTATGTTTAATTTAAAATTTGTATATATGTTTATTTTAATGATGTTTATTATTTTGATGTTTGATGATTTAGTAGTAAGGTTTTAAATAATAATAAGTTATATGGGTAATTTAAAAATGAACTCCGCATTTCTGAGAAGTTTAAATTGACTAAATAAATAATGATTTATGGAGGAGATTTAAATAACAATGATATCGTAAAATTTATAAAGATTCTAATAATAGTTAGATAAAGTTTTTATATTTGATTATTTGATTGTTCATGAAATCTAAGGTGTCAAACGACCAGTGCTGAGGGATGGATGGCCATGCGTAGTTGGTCTAGAACGGAGCCTCTGAGATAACAGGCGACCTCAAAGAGTAACGCAGCCTTAGTGGAGTAAGGGGGCTCTGCCCCACCGGACAATCAAAACGACCCAACTCGTGGGAATAGTATGGATATAAAAGAATACAATAAAAAATCTGATGACAACAAAAGCAAAGAGCAAATGACAGACGCAAACAAGGTTACGATTAGACAAATAGATAAAATAACGAATACCCAAAGAAGGAACTCACTGGATTGTCTAACGGCGTACACGAAAAAGGAAATAACAGGAGTAACGGCCGATATGATAACACTAATGGAAAAAGTAGAAGATTTATTTGGATCGAGGGACAGAAAGGAAGATATGGATACCCAAACTTCGGAGACAGTAGAAGAACAACTACAAATGGAAATCCACAGTTATATAGACGACAAAATGAACAAAGAAGACCTAGAAGAAGTACTACAAATGAGATGGCCAGAAGATATGTTTAAAGTGCAAACAGTGAAGGAAAAAATAACAAAAAGTGAGGAGGACATTCCGTTAATAGCAGATTACATACAAAAAGATAACAAACTAATATCAAGAATGATAGGGGAATCGAGTAAAGTGAGAAACTATATAAGACTAAATAAACTAAAGGAATTGGAAATAATATTCAAAAAGACATTTGGGACAATAGGGATTGAGGAGCAAGAGGAAACAGAAGAGCAATATGCTTTTTACGGGAACTATGCAGACGAAGAGGACAGATATATTAGAAATGGAAACAAATTTAGAATGTTAGTGAACCTCAAAAAGATGTGTATCAAAAAAGAAATCAAGGAGATACATATATCCATTATTGGAACGGAAGAAAGAACGGGAAGAAATAGAAAGCTGGTACACTGCGCCTTCAATGACTATAAAGGGAAAGTAGTGCTCCATGAAAAAATAGAAGAAAAAAATAATTAGAGAAATCCGGAGTAAGAAGCTCTTATAATTGATGCAGGGGAACAGATATATGCAGACCTGGTGAAGCAGGTCAAAACACATTAATCAATAAAGGGGAAGGAGATAAAATTAGAACCATTAGGCAGACTAGAAACGGTAACATACTAATAGAGACACAAAAAGGAACCTGAAATGCGGCTCCTATAGCAGAAGTGCTAAAAGGAGCACATGGAAAGATGCGAGTAAGGAACCTGACCGAGGTGAAAAACAAGAAGAAGGCGGTCAACATTGTCAATCTGGACATCACAACGGATAGAGACGACATTGAATTGGAACTTAAGACAGAACTGAAATGTAAGGATTTAGAAGTCAAAGCTCTTAGACCGCAAATTGGTGATATGCAGATGGCAACAATCATAGCGGACGGAATGACAATTGAAAAACTGTTGGAAATGAAAGAGATTAGGATAGGGCTGACAAGAGGTCTAATTAAAAGGAAACGAGAAATACAGACATGTTTTAAATGCTGGGAAAGTGGACACGTGGCCAGGGAATGCAAAGGGGAGGATAGAATGGGCTGGTGTAGGAACTGCTGCAAGACGGGCCACAAAGCAGCTGATTGCGGAAAAGAAGAATACTGCTTTAAGTGCGAATCGAAAGGATATAGGTAGATATAATGAAGGAAAATGAAAAAACACGAAAAAACAGCAACTAAACAGAAATACAGAACAAAGAAAAGATGCAGATTCGGATACTGCAAAGTACTCGTAATTTAGGAAGATCGGCGATAGCCCATGATGAGGCTATCGAAATAGCCTTCAAAAATAGAATAGACGTAATAGTAGCTAGCGAGCCAAACATAAGAATAATTAGAAAAAAAACAGAAAATGGATCGTAGACAAGCAGGAAAGCATAGCTATCGAAATTAGGGATAGAGAGACGAGTATTGAGGAATATGAGAGGTTTCATAGTTATTAAACAGAGATGTCAATATAACATGTTGCTATATTTCTCCGAATATAACAACAGAAGAATACAGAAGTAGGATAGATGATATAGCACAATCAATAAGGAAATTACCACGGAACACAACCATGGTATTGTGAGACCACAACGCAAAATCCCCGCTATGGGACGCTCCTAAGACGGATGTGAGGGGAGGAACAATAGTCGAATTGGCTGCTACATTCAATTTAGAGATATTAAATAACGGCAACCCAACATTTGTTAGAGGTAGTACACAAACACACATAGACGTCAGCATATGTTCGAGCAACATGGTACAGCACATTAAGAAATGGGAAAACATAGACGAAAACATATTTACAGACCACATATATATATATATATATATATATTCTGGTCCATCTACAAGAGGGGGGAAAGGCGGAAGAAATCCTAAAAACAAGAACACAATATAACATCGAAGAATATGAAAAAATGTTTAACACAATAACCGGGGAAATAAACAAAGAATTGACACCAGAAAAAATAACGATAGAAATCAAAAAATGCCTGAAGGCCAACAGAAGGCCGATAAACAGAAACGAAAACAGACAGGACAGCTGAAATATCGGAAGCTAGAAGGAAGTGCGTAGAGATACGGCGGAAAATTACAAAAGAAGCAAAGAAAAAGAGAACAGAACTACCGGATATGATAGAGAAAATGAATAGGAAAAGGAAAGAATTAAAGAAACGGAAGCAAGAGGAAATGCTGGGAAGAATTATGTAGACAGCTAGAAACAGACGTATAGGGAAGAGCACATGGGATAGCTATCCAAAAGACACAACCGACACCATTGTTGACACAGTACACAGAAGAAAACAGAAATAGCAAATACAAGAGGTGAGTGGAAAGAGCGAATAAAAATATCAAGGGATTTGGTACCCGAAATAACGAAAGAAGAATTTGAAATAGCAATTAAGCATATCAAGATGAAAAAAGAATCTGGACCAGATAATCTACCCCCAGAAGTCATAAAAATAACAAAGAACCAAACCACAATAAGGGTAAGTATAACGAATTAATAAAGAAACAGGAATTCCCTACAATCTGGAAGAAGGCTAAAGTAATATTTCTGAGGACGGGCGATAAACCTATGAATGACCCAACATCATATAGACCCATTTGCCTGTTGGACGTTATGGGAAAGGTATTAGAAACACTAATAAGAAACAGAATAGACAAAGAATTTGGAGATGAAAAATTTCAGAAAGACAGTTTGGGTTTCAGAAAGGGAAATTAACAGTAAAAGCAGCAAACTGGATTCGTGACAAAGCAAGGTGCACTAGAGCGGGCTGGGTGATACTCATCACTTTTGACGTTAGAAATGCATTCAGTTCGGCAAGAATAATAGAGAGTTATTTCTCCAAAAGGACTTTTATACTCGGGAAAGAAAAAACGTTAAAAATGAGCACAGGCGTACCACAAGGATCAGTACTAGGACCAACGCTATGGAATATATTGTACGACGATCTTCTAAATCAGAAGCTGTCAACTGGTGCAAATACGATAGCATTCGCAGACGACCTGGCACTATATGTGGAAGGGCCAAACGCTGACAGACTGGTTGAAACAGCAAATGAGGCAATAAGAATAATAGGAGACTGGATGAAAGAGGCAAAGTTGAAATGGGCACAAGAAAAGAGCGAGGCGGTGCTAGTCAGGGTACAAAAATGCAGAAAGTAAGAGAAAAAATAAAAATAGAAATAGAGGTTCTAAATATAACACCACAAAAGAGCGTAAAGTATCTCGATATATTTATCTATCACCGAGGTACATACGGGACACATATTGTAAATGCAGTAAGCAAAGCGGATGATAAGTTAGCAAAACTTGGAAAAATGCAAAGAGACGACTACTATGTGGAGTGGTACAATCGACACTTTTGTACGGGGCACCAACATGGCACAGGTGTATGAAGATAAAAAGATATAAGAACATGATGTTAAAATTACAAAGACAGGCGCTGCTGCGGGTAATAAGCGGATATAGAACGATCTCGTATGAGGCAACGGCAGTTATAGCCGGTATCCCTCCGATCCATCTGATGGTAGAAGAACTTAGAGAAAATTACGAAAATAAAAAATACAGAGAAAACAGGAATAATATGCTAAAAGAATGCAAAAAGAATAGGATGCGCTAACGGGAAAAGCGGAATGGACAAAGAAACTAATACCAGACCTAACAAAATGGACGAGCAGCAAATATAGAAGTACAAATAACTTTATGACACAAATTTTGTCATGGCATGGTAGTGTCAAAGCATACCTGAAAAGGATAGGGAGAGTAACTGCGATATATGCCAAATTGAGGAGACAATGGAGCCCGTGGTTTCTGACTGCGAAAGATATGCAAGGAATAAAACTAGAACAGAATTAACGATTGGTAAAAGGATAACACCATCTAACGTAATAAAACTAATGATAGAAAGTAAAGAGAACAAGGAAATTATATATAAATGGATAAGGGACATTATAGCAGAGAAGGAGAAAGAAGATTTAAACAGAATGAATGTTGCGATGAAGGCAAATAAAGGCAGGTGGCGACGCAAGTTAGAAATAACAGTACCACCACCTTCGGAAACTGCAGAAACAACAAGGTTTCTACCTTCAAAAAAAAGGCAGAGCTAATCAAATGTATGAATAAATAGATTTAGATAGTAACAAAACTAATCAAATCAATGAACTTGTTAAAGATCAGTACTTATTGGGTAAAAATTAGCAAGCTAAGCAAGATTTCCTGAAGAAATACTTGTTATCGTACAATACTTTAGCTTGACTAACAAAATAGTCAAATAACAGGAGAAATTTACCAAATACATGCAAATTAAGTATAGAAATATAAAATAGGGTAGAGACTTCTATAATTTAGTCCATTAGAAAAAAAATAGCAAAGACAGTTAAACAAGTAATATAAACAAAAATAGGAAATAGGAGACAACTACAGAAAAAAATTCACTTAGTTAGTTAAATACAAGTTGTAATAGATAATAAGTTATGTAAATAGTAAAGTTAAGAGAGTAAACAAACTAAAGACACTAAAATAAGAAGTGGCAGTGGGGAAATAAGACAATTACAGACAGTGGAAACTGAACTTATAGCAAGCGAACCATGCCCAAAAATAGGCATTTTCAAATAAGTGATATAAACATTATTCAAGTAAAAAGTACATGTGCTTAGGATATAAGAGACTATAAAGAGTAGAAATTAAGGACTAGATAAGAATTGTAAGCTATATTTAGTAAGTAAGGAGAAAAATAGAAAGACATAGGGGTCAAACATTTAAAGTTCAAAATATCAATAAAGAAAGCAAAATTGAGCAATAATCAATAGGAAACAATTTTTTTAAAATTAAATGAGATTTCAAATGAGATATACTTCAGAACATATAATTAAAATCAAAAATTTTATTAAATTTTGGGTTAGAAAATAGCGTCATCAAGTTAGCTGTTTCAAGCTAAATTTGGGGTCTCGTTAGTCATTTGTGAGATTCGTCGATTAACCAGCGTCTCGGATGTAGCAAATTTGGCGATAAACAATCATAACAAGCCATGATTTGGATATTTTAAAAAGTAATGTTTGCCAGCTCAAAATCGCAAATTTTTTGAAATAAACTAAAGAGAATATACAAGCACCACTCAAAACCAACTGATGTAATTCATGTGGTGTGAAAATTTCCAAAGTAGTGGAAAGTGAACTTTTATATCTGTAAATGGACTGGATGAAATATCAATGAATGGATAATATAAATAAAAATATTAAAGTAATGGAGAAAAGAAGAAAAGCTAAGGAAGAAATTGATATGGTGTTTTTAGAAAAAGAGAGACAATAAACCAAAATAGAACAAGGTAAATATTTTTGTAATATCTAAAATTGTATGTTATGTTGCAGTGAAGTCCAGACGAAGATGAATGAGAAGTCATCGAAACGTAGACAAAATTGTTTTTATCAAAACAAACGAAATAATACACGAGATTTCCAGTAACATATATATATATATGTACATATATATCAACAAAAAGACAGATCTGCAGAACCTCAACATCATTTACATCTACTAGAAATTGATAACAATAACTCCTGTAAACCTACCCAAACGATGTGTTCTGTTGATACTGTTGATTGAAAATTGATATTTACAGACTTCTTCATTTTCTTCCATTCATTCAACTTTTTAAGAAATTGTATCAATTATATTTCTATTTAATTTAATGTTAGTTAACAAGATTAGGAGAAGATAAAAAAATAATAAAAAAAAACAATTTATTTCAAATCTTAATTTCAAATATTCATACATTTCTATCACAGTATCATTTTCATAGCTTGGTCCGTATAAAAAACATTTTTTGATCTTTCTAATTGACAGATAATTCTTGTCACTTCACATACTCACAAAGAATGAAAGTATTCCTATATTAACATCATTACCTCTAATTTTTTAAGTGATGTACCATCTTTTTATCTAATAACCTCGATTATTGTAAGTAACTCTCTTATAATAATGTACATTGTATAATATAATTATGTTTAGTGACTGACGAAGGATAAAAGTATATCCGAAAGCTTTTATAATAAAAAGAGTTTCCTAAAACCTGTATTTTTACCAGGCTGCTTTCCCATTAACTCAAGTTTCTGTTTTGACTATTCAGCCGTTACAACACATTTGGTACATATATATATATATATATATATATATATATATATATATATATATATATATAATTATCCTAGAATAAGTAAAGTAATACAGATAAAATTATACTAACTTACAGTGAGTTTTTTCGGATGAGAATTAAGGATACATTTCGTTCTGTCAGCTTTCAGTCTCGCTGTTACCGCTAATAAGAAAACATGCATTGGAATTAAACGAAAAAGATTAGAAATTAGAAAGAGTAATTATAAGTTTGCAGTAAATTTTTACCAAGATATGCCTTACATATAATTTATGTAATTAAGCGTTTGTGTGAAAACACCCATGCAAAACAGGCATTGGCAATTTGCATGTTATTCACATTAAGTAGGTAGCGCAGACTTTACAAAGTTTCTAAATTCCAAGATACACGAATATAAATTATAACAATGATCGTTGAACGTTATATACTAGGGTTTCTTTATTGCTTTATATCAAGAATTTGATTGTTAAAAAAAATAATTTCCTCATTTCTTTGGATAACACATTAATACCTATCTGCACCGATCGGCAAGTGGATGACATATCATATCAACACTAATTTAGTTTAACTGATATGACACCAACAATTTTTGTCAGGATTTTGATATGGGTTTCGTTTCGCGATCTTAAAAAATATACGGAAGGTATGTAAATTTATTACAAAATAAAATCTTTAAATACTTTATTCTGATACGAATGTTAACTGCTATTCCATATTTGAGTTTTAGAGTACACTTTCTCACCAAGTTCTGCAAATTTGTTTAATGTACTGAAGAATTAATCTTTCAGTTGTTGTAGGTCCTTTTTTGTTTTGTTATTGATTAAATGTCTTTTGTTCTTAGGAGAAATATGTTTTCTAATAAATTCAAGTACCTATCAATAATCTGTGTATTTTTGAACAACTTAAAAAAACAAAGAGGTTCTCAACTCGTCTGTATGTATGTTACTTTTTTATGTGTGTTCACTGACTACGTTGTATTCTATTATTTTAGTTTTCTTAATGACGTGAACACCATTTTTCAAAAATCGGAAAAATATGTTTATTTACTTTAAAATTTAGTGCAGGCGTCTTCCACAGTGAATATTAAATGAATGAAATTTCCATAATCCCAATTATAGGATGATATTAATGCAACTAGGATGAAACCGAATTAGAATATAGTTAACTAATCTATTAAAAAAAGGGTTCTCCTTTCGGCTATATATACAGTGTGTCTAATTGGAATAATCTTGAAAGCTGTTAGTTATTAAAAAAATCGTATTTTTCATGAAAATATCTCCAGGGTCTGAAACCTAAGATGACGAAGTAATAATAAATTATTTAACGGTTTCTTCACAAATCACTAAGAGATAAAACTATGCATAAACAAAACGGTATCAAGATAAAAACGTTCAGGTTGGTATCATAGATCCTTTCCACATTATGGTAGGTATCTAGGCTCGCCTAGTGACTTCAAATTTTGATCAACTTACAGATGTAGGTGGTACAGGTACATATAATGTACAAATAGTTGTGGCGTTTAATATCCAAGGGAATGTTATCTGATTTGATCAATTTTTAAAAACCCTGAATTACATACCAGGAAAGTAATTAACAAAAACATAAAAAATGTGTAAGAATGTAACAATCAATTTTAGCTTTCACTAATAGTTATTAACGAAATATGTTTTTCATTATGTACACATGTTCAGTTTAAAGTAAACAGGAACATTCATAAAATGAAATGCATCTTTGTGTTCCGCAGATTAAGATATTACAATAGATTCTGTGGGTTCAAATTTATTTATCAAAATAAACAATTACACTCTCTTATAAAAATACAATGACTAGTACTATGAGCTGGTATCGTACACGCTGCTTCCAAACCAGACTGCCTCGCATAAAATAGTCACCATCTTATATACAATCCCATTGTGTAAAGAATATTCCAGTCTTCTCGGATGCCAATCTAGATAGTATTCGACTTCCCAGTCACGTCAACTTTAGCTTTTTATACATACATCGAATTTTCGGAACGATAAATTTAGAAAATTTGTTAATTTTTGGCGGCATAAAATGAATTTTATAACACTGCTCACCTTTAATTCCGATCGTCCCGATCGGAATCAGTCTCTCCATGGTAGGGAGTGAGTAGATCCAAATGAACTACTTTCATCTTAGCTATTGGATTCCGCTGAATATAATAGACAACGTCGTTGATCCTCTTGACCACCTTTTATGGACCATCCCAGGCTGGGGTGAGCATTGGAGATTTGCCTTTGCTCCTCTGGTGGTTGTATAGGCAGACATTGTCTCTCTCTTGGAACCCGCCTGATTTTGCTTAGAGGTCGTAGCCTCTTCATCCGATTGCTAGTGGCCAACATCTGTGTTCGGGCTAGTTCGTGTATTGTCAGAATGTTCTCTCAGAGTTGGTCATCATAATCGTTGACTTATTGGGGCGGTTTGTCTGGTGAGTTGAAGGCCAAATTAGAAGATAATCTCAGCTCTTCATGTAGTCTGACCTGCCAAAATCCATTCTTTAGATCTAGTGTGGAGAAGCAAGGGGACCCTGCTAGTGTGGTCAGTGTGTCATCGATATGGGGTAGTGGATAGCTGTCTTTCTTCATAACATAGTTCAATTTTCTGTAATCAATGCAAAATTGGTTGGTAGTCGCCTAGGTAGGTTGTTATGAGTTGAGCTTTCCCGGTATCTATTCTTTGCTGGATGATGTTTATACGACCGGAAGTACCATCTTAACTATTAAAAATTTGCCACTGATTCGCGATAAATTGCTTGGCTTTCTGCTGTTCCTCTGGGATAAGGTGGGTTAAATGGTCGGCAAACTGTTCTAGAAACTCTTTACTGGGCCCTGTCTTCTTCAGCGATGTCTGAAATGCTTCTTTGCAATAGTTGATGGTGTCTACTGGCCGAAACACGCTATTTATTGACCATTGGCAATTCGAATGTCATTGTGGGACATATTCAGTACTCTAATTGGTATGTCTCGCCCCGTTTTAACTATAGCCCGTCCAATTAAGTAGTCATGATCTGAATCGGCGGGCTTCACCGTTCCAACGCAGCTCCCAGGTTTTCGCTACAATTTTCATGAAAGTCGCTGAGTTCCTGAAGGTCCATGTAAATACAAATCCTTCATTTAGTATAAAATCGTCCTCAAACTCCGGTACCAGGATCCTATGCCCGATTCTGTTGCCCACTATATGTAGTACTACACATCAGCCTCACCCTGTATTGACATGGACTCGCCGGTGATTGTGCTTAGCTGGATGTTGTTGTTAATTGGCTGGATTTCCGATGACCTCAAACTCAGGACCTGGCAATGGAGACGGCGGCGTCGCCGGTCTCAAAGGTGATAGTGATGTTGCTATCTCGGCAATATCTCCGAATGGATACTGTCCTGAGGGCTGGTCGAGGGTTAGTCAGCATTCGCCATCTTATGCTGACTGGCTAACGGTTCCTGGACATGAGTTTGTTTTGTAGGCTACCTCTGGTTACATTTCTTTGTGGCCGTTCGAGTAGTTTGTTCATACAAGTCAACAGCGCCTGAAAGGGTGACTCTGACTCTTCCTGGCTGAAGAAAACTGCTTGTACCCTTGACTTAGACATGTTTATGATGGGCTCTACCTGCAAAGCCCGGAGCAAGGCTTCATTACTCTTCAACGTCTCTGATACCATTTATAAAACTCTGTGTGGTCAATTGCTCATTAGTTTCCACTGGTAAGTCTGGCACTAAACGTCTAATCTCGACTTCAAATTCTTGTAGACTTTCTCCAGATCTTTGTGTTTTCCCACTCAAATGCACCTAGGATACTTGGATTGATTATCGTATCTTTTGTCTAGAATTGCAATGGTTTTGTCGAATGTACCTTGTGCATTCGCAGGAATGCTTTGGAGGAGTTTTAATGCTGGACGTCTTAAAGTAATTACAAGAGACGTAATTTTTTCTTGGCTATCCCATTCGTTAGCTGTGTAACCACTGCTTTATTTTACCTTCAAATTTGACACATGAGATTATGTTCACTTCTATTCATAAACTCGGTTTCAACTTAACCCATAAAACCTATTTATAATCTTATTGCAATAAATTCCGTGGGTTCAATTCACAAAATTTATGCACTCACTTTCAAGCGTCTTTATTTACCAACAAATTAATTTTGTTTACAAATCACAATGACTAATACTACAACAGCTGATAACATATATATATATATATATATATATATATATATATATATATATATATATGTGTGTTTTAGGTGGTTTCCGGGAATTCATCCGCGTAGTTGATAACTGATCCCTGCCGGGACCGATGGTAAAATGACGACGTTTCGGCATAGTCACATCTGCCCTCTTCAGGTCGGTTCGCATAATTCTCGTAGCCTTCTAGTTCTACTAGAAGCGAAAGCAGAAGGCTACGAGAATTATGCGAACCGACCTGAAGAGGGCAGATGTCTACTAGAACGTTCTACTAAAAGCGACAGCAGAAGGCTACGAGGCTGAAGAGGGCAGATGTGAGTCATTTTACCATCGATCCCGGCAGGGATCAGTTATCAACTACGCGGATGAATTCCCGGGAAACACCTAAATCATTTAGTGCCCGCGAAGACTTAAAAACAAATATATATATATATATATATATATATATATATATATATATATATATATATGTTATATGAGAAGTGCACTAACTTACAATTTACAAGTTAAAGTTACCATAGGTGCTTGAACCGTAATTGACTTCACACAAGTATCATATTACAACTTCCTAGAATTCTTAGAAATCACGTAGACGCTTTGTTCACATGAAAACTGATGACATAGCGTCAGCATTTTTACGTTATAAATGTAACCGAAAACAATTCTCAGTGTTCATTATCTTCATTTAACTTCATACCTATAATATTGTCTTTGTAACTTAAACATATGATTTTTTGTAATAAATATATTTTTTTAAAAAGTGAATTTAGTGAAACCAAATCTAAAAGTGGCGCAGTCAGTAGGATATTCCAGACGTAATTAGAACAAGAAACAGTCTAACTAATTACGGTGGTTTCCTAACCTTCGCGGATACAAAGAACCTACTTGGACACCAACTACCGAGCTCAACAAGGGAACAAGCAGCGGCTAACCAGTGTTCAGTGACGGATAGAACAAGTCCTATGATAGGAATAATCACGTAAGCGTTTAAAAAAAGTTACAATATTTAATAATTGTTGAACAAACAGTTCTATCATTTTTCCTATTTTAAATGAACCATCCTAAATATTTACCCAAGAACGAATTTTGAAATTTTATTTTGATAGTTTAAGATATTCTAAATATTTATTTACGTTTATACCTTTATTTAATTTATACTTATTTTAGAACCAGTAACAAAAATTTATTTCTCATATTTTTCTTCATTTTAATTACAATCGCAATTATTTACTTCGCTTTTCCCAAGCTTTGTATTTTCCTAATATTGCACAATCTTGAGTAAAATTACAAAATGCCAGAAACTAGAGCTGTAGCACAAAATGTAGAGCCCTACAAGCTCTCAGAAATTTTCGCCATTATTCCCGAATACGATGGGAACCCAATATTTTTAAACACATTTATCTGTTCTTGCAATACCGCATATAATATGGCATCTGATAATCAACAAGTTCTGTTAATTCTCCACATTAAGAATAAGCTCCGTGGACGAGCGGCTGAACTAGTTAATTCACGTAACCCCAGCCATTTAGCAGATATTCAAAGTCTATTAGAAAACCATTTTGGAGATCCAAGGGATCTCTCCGCCCTTATTCAAGACCTACAAAGAATGAGGCAATTACCCAACGAATCTCCATTGACATTTTCAGCTAGGCTTCAAACACATCAAGCAAAAATGTTATCAGCTGTCAATAAACAAAATTTAACTGAAAAGGAGAAACAGGCCCAGATTGACTTAATTGAGTCAATGGCTCTAACTAGCCTACTTACGGGTCTAGAGCCGAAAATTGGCCAAATTGTGCGAGCCAGTGATCCCAGAGATATCCTGACCGCCATTTCCCGTATTAAAAGAGAATTACAGCTGTCCAATCTGGAAACTCAAAAATTCTCAGTCAACCGAAATGCACCCCAACAGACTCGTAAACCGAATAATGGTCCACCCCAAAAACAATGTTCGTTTTGCAAAAGAATGGGACATTTCAGCAGCGAATGCCTCATCAGAATGAGACAATCCCAGACTAACCAAAATTCTCACCCAAATTACTCGGGCCATCGCCCATATTATGCGAATCAGTCTGCTAATCAACCTACGAATTTTAATAATAGGCCTCAGTTTTCTCACCAACAACAACAACCCTCAACAAGTAGACCAACCCCAACTTCTAGTAATTTCAGGCCAAATCCGAGTTTTTTCAAACAACAACAGAAAACTCATCACTTAAACAACGAACAATTCGATCCGTATGAACATAACTATGATTTTTCTTACAATGAGCAACAGAACTTTCAAACACCAACTGAATATAAAACCGTATCAGACTATTATTACCCTGATACACAAAAACACGACAAATTCGAATATCATTCCAGCGAAAATGGTTGTAATGATAATTATAACCAACAATATGATGAATATTACGATAGCGAACAGTTTTCTTCCCGACAAAATTTTCAGACTACCCCGGTAGAAACAAAACTTCCGATCACGAGATCTCCGATCTCCAAACACAAATTCAAACGATGAACTTGGACGATTTCAATCCAAACCTAAACTTTCCCGAACAGAATTTTCTGTAAGGCCACTTCTTTCGGTCAATTCGAAAAACCTTTACTACATCACCGACTCTTCCAATACATACAAACTCCTTATTGACACCGGAGCAGGACTGTCAATATTTAAGCCCGAAACTTGCCAACGATTTAAACAACGATTTCCCGAAAACGTAGTCATCCAAGGAATCACTGATCAAAAAATCTTAATAAACGAATCCACCCTTGTACCTTTCAACGTCGCCGACCGACACAAGGTATATATTTGCAACATCGACATTGAATTCGACGGATTACTGGGTTCAGATTTCCTTGAACATTATAACTGCGTTATAGACTTTAACAGCAAACAACTTGTGACTAATTTTAAAACCTTACCTCTCTACAAAGTTACGGATGATACTGTCATGCGTACTCAGAACTCTTCAACTTTCAATAACTGCATCCCTGTTAATACAATCTCCATAGAACCCCGAACAGAACAAATATGTAAATTAAAATGTCACCTCACTAATACGGAGGCTTTTCTATCATCCGCCGAAATAGAAAAAGTTTATCTTCCCCGTGCCCTTGTTAAATTTAATGAAAAAGGCGAATTTCTTACTTCAGTTTTAAATGCAAATGCTATTCCCAAAACTGTTAATTTCGACAATTTGGAACTCGAACCGATAACCAATTTTTCCGTAAACATTCTTTCCGAAAATTACTCACAAAACTTAACCCAACCTGATAGACAAACCACAATTATGGAACAACTTCGTTTAGAACATCTGAACGATGAGGAAGCCGAACTTATTTCTCAACTTTGCCTCGAATATTCCGACATATTCTATTTAGAAGGTGACCAACTGACCTTCACAAACGAAATTAAACATTCAATAGACACTAATAACGCGAAACCCTCTTTCACAAAGTCATATCGGTACCCACAAATACACAAACAAGAGGTAAAAAGTCAGATATCGAAGATGCTTGACCAAGGCATTATACGTCCGTCTAATTCGCCATGGTCATCCCCAGTTTGGGTAGTTCCCAAAAAACTAGACGCATCTGGTACCCAAAAATGGCGTGTCGTCGTCGATTATCGTAAACTAAATGAACTTACTGTTGACGACAAATACCCCCTACCGAACATTTCGGATTTACTTGACCAACTTGGCAAATGCCAATACTTTACCACTCTCGACTTAGCTTCAGGGTTTCACCAAATCGAAATCGATATAAAAGACATCCAAAAAACAGCATTCACAGTTGATAATGGTCATTTTGAATTCGTTAGAATGCCCTTTGGTCTTAAAAACGCTCCATCCACCTTCCAAAGGGTAATGGATAATATTCTTTTAGGTGTTCAAAACGAGAGATGTTTAGTCTATATGGACGACATAATCCTTTATTCTCCGACTATACATGAGCACATAGCCCGACTTTCTGAAGTTTTCAAACGATTGCGAAAAGCCAATCTAAAAATCCAACCCGACAAATGCGAGTTTCTTCGCAAAGAGGTCGCGTATCTTGGCCACCTTATAACTCCCGAAGGCGTGAAGCCTAACCCCTCAAAGATAGATTGTATCTTAAATTTTCCCCAACCAAAAAACCCAAAAGATATCAAGTCCTTCTTAGGGTTAGCTGGTTATTACAGGCGATTCATCCCCAATTTCGCCAAGATTTCGAAACCTTTGACAAAATTACTTCAAAAAGACATACCTTTCCAGTTCGATTCAGAATGCGTCAAATCTTTTGACGAATTAAAAAGAGCCCTTACTTCTACCCCCATACTCATATACCCTAATTTTGAAGAGCCATTTATTCTTACTACCGACGCCAGTTCATTTGCTATCGGCGCAGTGCTCTCTCAAGGCCCCGTAGGTAAAGATTTACCCATAGCCTATGCCTCCAGAACCCTCTGCAATGCTGAAACTAAGTATTCAACCATAGAACGAGAACTCCTTGCAATAGTGTGGGCGGTTAAACACTTTCGTCCGATAATTTTTGGCCGTAAGTTTTTACTTCTGACCGATCACCGCCCGTTAACTTTGCTTTTTTTTATAAAGGATCCTGGAAGTAGACTTGCAAGATGGCGCCTTAAGCTCGAGGAGTACGACTATCAAATAATTTACAAACCCGGCAAAGTAAATAAAAATGCCGACGCTCTCTCTCGCATTAAAGTTAACAACTTTAATGAATACATATCATTTCAAGCAAACAATCACCTAACACCATTTACAGTACTCCCAACAAACGAAACTGACGATGACTCACAAGAACCCCAGACAAGAAGTCCCATTAATCTCCAACAAATCTCTGAAGAATTTAGAACTTTTGTCGAGCGATATCAAACCGTCTCGCTCATAGATTACGACAAAATTCAATTTTCTAATTGCCAACTCTTAGACCGAGAAAACAAAAACATCTTAGTATTTCCCCAAGGCTCTCTCATGAAAGATTTTCACCATGACATCATCGAAGACATTTTTGAGGAAAATGCTGATTTCCGTACCCCTAGAGTAAATGTCTTTGCTAGCAAAAGTGTCAGAAAAAGACGTTATTACATCGTCCCTCTCCCTTCTGACCCAGAAGTAGTCAACGAAATTCTTTTCGCATCTTTGTACAATAGTAGAGATGTGTTCACTGAAAACCAAGTATTCTGTGTTGAGAATCACATTGAACTGCCCATTTTGGAAATGCTTTCGTTTATCTTTTCCGAAATCGATATCAAATGGAAAGTTTGCCAAAATATCGTCCAAACGGTTGAGAAAGACCGAATACCTATCATTCTCGACCAATTCCATAACGGCAAAAATTATATACACCGAGGTATCAATGAAACTATCCGCAGAATAAAAGAAAAATACAATTGGCAAGGACTGACTAAGGACGTTGACAATTTTATCAAAAACTGTCAAACTTGCCAGAGAGCAAAAGTTTACCGGAAAAATCTCGACAGCCCACTTGTCATTACTGAAACCCCACGGACACCCTTTGAACGTGTCAACATCGATATCCTAGAAGTCCCAACAAAAAACTACGCATTGACGATCAGGGACGAACTAACAAAATTCTCTCAGGCCTACCCCATAACTGACAAATCCGCAAAAACCGTTGTTAGTACTTTACTACTATATTTCCAACACTTCGGTACCCCATTACGGATACACTGTGATTATGGCAGAGAATTCGACAACGCTCTGATGAGAGATTTGTGTAAGCTATTTGATATCAAACTGTCCTATTCTAGTGTGGGACATCCCCAGTCGAATGGTTCATTAGAACGATTCCACTCGACCTTACTAGACATGATTAGAATCCACAAATTAGAAAATCCCGACGAACACCCCTTCAACATCCTCCCTTATGCAATCATCGCATACAACAACTCCGCAAACAAAACTCACGGATTCACTCCTTACGAACTTGTTTACGGACATACTTCGAGTAGGACTCCCGAAACTCTGTACAACCAACAATCATTGATAACAAAATACATCCGAGATCTCAACAACCGTATCACACACTATTATAAAATCGCTCGTGAAAGAACAGAAGTTCAAAAGCACAAAGCGAAAGCCCGATTCGATAAACATGTTTCCGAAAATCTCCCGAATTATCAAATAGGCGATAAAGTCTATATCAAGGAATCCCAAATCAAGGACAAACTCCAAAATAAATTCAATGGTCCTTTCGAAATCCTGGAGATTCACAAAAATTCCGCGACATTACTAAATCCAAAAACCAAACAAAAAACTAAAGTAAATTTCGACAGGATGAAACCGTTCTCAGAAAGTTAATTTCTGTTTCAGGTTATGCCTGCTGTTCGGATCAGCAGTAACCCAATATCAAGTCGAACCTATAAATAACACATTAGGGATATACTACCACAACGAAGCTCAAATAACCGTTTCTAACAATAAATGGACACTTTTGGTCCACAAAAATATTTCGGCCCTCGAACACGTTTTCACGACAAATAATAGACTTTTACAAACACTTATCGAAACTGTTAACTATAAATCTTTCGCAATGAATTACTTCCGCTCAGATGTACAAACTCATATAAATCTTCTAAACCAAATATCCACCACAATTAAAGACAAATTTATCGAAATAAATATGGACACCAAAAGACCAAAACGCGGCATACTTGATGGCGCAGGTACTCTTTTCAAAGCAATTACCGGAAACTTAGACGCGGATGACGGTAAATATTTTACTGATAGTATCACTAGGCTCAATCAAGGTCAATTACAAATAGAAAATTTACTCAAAAACCAAATCAGTGTAACTACCTCTGTCATTAAAAACTTCAACGAGACCGTCCAAAAACTGCAAATTGACGAAAAACTCTTTAACAGCAATATGAAAAAACTAGAAACTACAATCGGAAAAATTAACGATAAAGTCGGCTATATCGAAACGAAACTTATGTTGCTCGAATTATGCGAGAAACTAATGGAGAATTACCTTTACTTGGAAGATAACCTAAATGATGTGCTAAATTCAATTACTTTCGCGCGTCTTAAAATCATACATACATCTATTTTAACGCCCGAACATCTCATTACGGCATTGCAAGAAATATCGCAAAACCTAATAAAAAACAATCTTCCACTACCAATAAAATACTCAAGCATTGGACAATACTTGGAAATTATCGAGTTAGAAGCTTTCCAAACAAACTCTGATCTTATTTTTGTCTTAAGAATTCCATTAGTAGAACAACAACCATACACCCTTTTCCGGTTATACCGTATCCCAATTTACGATGACAGAACTGGATTACATCACCTTTTGTCTTTTACTCAAAAGTACCTCGCGAAAAACGAAGACTCTTTAATGTTTATTTCAATCAAGGACTTGAGCGCGTGTAAACCGCTTGCTATCGGAAGAAAATTGTGTCCCGACCTATACGCCTATCCTATAGACTCTAACGCACCGTGTGAGGTGCAACTTCTGAAAAGTATTCAAAATGTGCCGGACAATTGCAGGAGTGCAGTAATTTTTAGTCAGGGTTACAGTGTCCAAAAACTTGAACAGAATATGTGGCTTGTCGTGACCTCCGAATCTTTACGTGTTCTGGTGAGTTGCAATCAAAAGAACTCAACAACTTTAACTCTAGTGCGCAACTCCATTCTAAAACTTCAATCGGAGTGTAGTGCCTTTGTAGGTGTTACTAAGGTCCAGGCTGAGTCTGGAAAAGAAACAGCCCTTTCCGAAGTCTATCACACAGTTACAGTACCTTACAACTGTTGCGATACAGTTCCAGAAAAGGTACAAATTCCCGAGCTGAAACCCTTCGACATAAGCAGCATTAACGTGGAGGAACTGGACGTTGCGAACCATAAGTTAGAACAGTACTCCAGAGACCTAGATGGTCTTATAAATCAGCCTTTCCTAACCAAGAACATCTCTTGGTTTACGTATACGACAATAGCTGTCGTCATGATCATTTCAGCGATCATGATTTTCAACATCATCAAAAAGAAAATTGAAGAGCGCCCAAAAGCCCAAGAAAATACCGACCAACCGACGACGCCTTCATCGTCTCTAAGAATGCTGAATAAACTAAGGCCAGTATTAAAACCAAACCCGATCACAGAGACAACTGTATAAACATTTCATTTATAACAATGTATTTTTGTATGTTTACCCATATTTTATGTATTACCCTTTTTATTTTATTTACTAACCATTTATCGTTGTTATATTATATAAGTTTGATTTTTGACTTATTATTGACACTAACATATTTTATACTAACAATTTTAATTTCATTTTCGAATTACCTTTGTAATGTTAATACTACAATTTGATATTCCTAGCGATATTTTGTTATTTACAGATGTTTCATTTTTATTAAAAAGTTGATGTAAAGCATCAACTTTTCATGTATAAGGGGAGTTGTTATATGAGAAGTGCACTAACTTACAATTTACAAGTTAAAGTTACCATAGGTGCTTGAACCGTAATTGACTTCACACAAGTATCATATTACAACTTCCTAGAATTCTTAGAAATCACGTAGACGCTTTGTTCACATGAAAACTGATGACATAGCGTCAGCATTTTTACGTTATAAATGTAACCGAAAACAATTCTCAGTGTTCATTATCTTCATTTAACTTCATACCTATAATATTGTCTTTGTAACTTAAACATATGATTTTTTGTAATAAATATATTTTTTTAAAAAGTGAATTTAGTGAAACCAAATCTAATATATATATATATATATGTGTGTGTGTGTAAAGACGTGACGTCATCTCGGGGGTACGGTCGTCTCTGGTAACTGGCAAAATCCATGAGAAAAAGAATCATTGCTCCTTACCAACCCGCAGTGAGGCAGCTTGGTAAGGTATGCCTCAGAACCTCAAACATGTCGAATTACAAAACTCACGGAATTGTACCCCAGGTAGGTAAGCAATCCCACACCGGGAAACCGGTCTGCCTCAAGGATTCTGGGGGAGGCAAACATTCGACTACACTACATCTAGCAACATATAACTGCCGAACACTCTCGAACCAAGCTAGAATTGTAGAATTAGAACAAGAGGCAGTAAAAAACAAGTGGGATATCATTGGCATAAGTGAAGTTAGGAGGAAAAACGAAGAGCTAATAACACTTGAATCAGGCAACCTCCTATACCACCGAGAAACACCAACTGGAAGAACTAGTGGTGTTGGATTCCTCATCCATAAGAGATGGACCGATAAAATTATAGGCGTGTCCGGAACATCAGATAGAGTCGTAAGTCTAACATTGTCGCTTTCGAAAAGATACTCTATTCAAATAATACAAGTTTACGCCCCAACAATTATCCATTCTGACGAAGAAATCGAACAACTATACAGCGAAATCAAAGAGGCCTTAGATACCAACAATAGCCATTTCAAATACATTATCGGCGACTTCAACGCGAAAATAGGGAAAAAACAAGACCGAGAAGGATCAGTGGGGAACTTCGGGTTCGGTGAACGAAACGAAAGAGGTGAGAGATTAGTACAGTTCGCACACTATCAGAACATGTACATATCAAACTCCTTCTTCAAGAAAAATTCTAATAGGAAATGGACTTGGGAAGCTCCAATTGCGTCAGTCAAAAATGAAATTGACTTTGTCCTGACAAACAAGATTAATACCATCAAAGATGTAAGCACGCTAAATAAATTCAGGACAGGAAGCGATCACAGACTTGTCAGAGCAAGGATTGTCCTTAATACGAAACTGGAGAGATTTAAACTTACTAGGAAGACGCCCGCTACTAGCATAGACATTAACAACCTGAAAGAAAATTCTGAAAAATATCAGACGCTGATAGAAGAGAAGCTCCGGGAACAACAAGACAACACACAACTAATGAATACAATACTGACCTGTGCTAAAGAAATAGACGGAAGCCAACAACGAAACGAACACAAGAAGCTTAGTTCGGAAACAAAGGCGTTGCTTCAGAAAAGAAGAGAACTGAAAAGGACAACAGACATCCAACGCATAGAATACAGTGAACTATGCAAGACAATAAGAAAGAAAATTGCAGAGGACATAAAAAAATACAACGAAAAATTGGTAGAAACTGCAATTGAAAATCGGAAAAGTTATAAAAACGCTAAGAAAGCATTGATAATTGGGAAAAGACAAGTAATCGCATTGACAGAAGAAAATATCAGAATAACGGATAGACACAAAATAATGGAGCATGTCACGAAATTCTACAAGGATCTATACAAAGCCCCCGAATCTCTGGAAATACAGCTGACGAAAGAAGAAATACCTGAAATACTTGTGGAGGAAGTGGAATCAGCGGTCAACAAAATGAAAAATGGCAAGAGAGCAGGTAACGACGCAGTAACGGCTGAACTACTAAAATACGCTGGTAGAGAAGCATGGAAACGCCTAGCCAAAATATATACGAATTGCCTAAGAACCAGACACATCCCAGAAAAATGGAATAGCGCCCTAATAGTATTAATCCATAAGAAAGGTAATAAAGAAGACATTCGAAACTACAGACCGATAAGTCTCCTGCCGGTAGTGTACAAAATATTCACTAAAATCATACAAAACAGAATACAGAGTACACTAGATTCCGCTCAACCCCGAGAACAAGCCGGATTTCATAGTGGCTTCAGCACAATCGATCACATACACACTATAAGGGAAGTTATCAGTCGAACTAGAGAATATCAAATACCACTTGCTTTGGCCTTCATTGACTTCGAAAAATCGTTCGACACTATATATCCGAAGGCGGTAATCAACGCCCTGAGTGAACAAGGTGTAGATAAGCCATACATAGAAACGTTGGCTAATATATACATGGAAGCCAAAGCCAAAATCAGAATATACGAAGGCAGCCCTGAATTTCCTACTAACAGAGGAGTCAGACAAGGTGACTCAATATCACCGAAGCTATTCACAGCGGCATTAGAGAGTATCTTTCGACGATTAGACTGGGACTACAAAGGACTGAACCTAGATGGAGAATATCTAAACCATCTGAGATTCGCCGATGACATTGTCCTAATTGCCAATAACGCAGGAGAACCATAAAATCAAATCAATGAACTTAGCAGAGTAAGCAAGGAAATAGGCCAAAAAATAAATATCGGAAAAACAAAGATAATGTACAACGAACTAATAGACACACAAGACATCACAATAGATAACATAGTTCTGGAAATAGTAGAACAATATATATACCTAGGTCAATTAATACACATATCAGGTTCGCTACTACCAGAAATAAACAGAAGGATCAAACTTGCATGGATGACGTTTGGTAGAAACTCCATAATCTTCAAGTCACGAATGGCATTCCGCCTTAAGAAGAAAGTAGCACAAAGGTCTATGGAAAGATGCATGATCGGAATAACGAGGAGAGATCGGAAGAGAATAGAGTGGATAAGGAACAAAACCCAGGTAATAGGTGGTCAACAAAAATCACACAATGGTATCCTAGGGGTGTTAAAAGACCAAGGAATGTAAGATGGGACTATGACATCAAGAAAATAGCAGGCATAACCTGGTCCCAAAAAGCGTACAACTGAACAACATGGAGAGATTTGCGAAACGAATATGTAAGAGAGGCTACACCATAAAATAATGGTCGAAATTAGCTGCATATGATGATGATGATATATATATATATATATATAAGCACAAATTGTAGTTTAAGGATATATAATATATGAGTTTCAATTGTAAAAAAATATAATGTTATTTTTTGTTTATAGTTCCATCTTGATCTTCCTGCCCCAAATATCTGTCATATTTTCATTGATATTATGTTCTATCTTTCAATCTTTCTCGTTTTTTTTCTACTCTCTAGTTCAGTATTATAAATCTAATACTGTCCGTCTTATAGCTCCATAGAAGAAAATTTATCCCTCTTCGATACGTTAGCATCGAATTTCTTCCATCTTTGTCATCCTTTTACAATCCTGTTTTCCATTTCCATTAGCACTGGTGTAAATGTGGAAAATGGCAATTTCTGTTACTACTAAAATCGTGTTTGCATGTATGTATAGAACTATTGTCATTTCAAATATTCTTTGAGGCTATAGGTAAGGTAGGGTAATCTTAGGTTTTTCATTTGGTAATATACTATTTGTATTAAATTTACTTTGGTAAAACATTTTGTGAAAAAAATTTCAAAGATTCTTCTGCTTCTGTCAACAAAGTTACGTCAACTTCCGGCATAACTGAAAGTGGGTAATAATTGAAATTATAGAATGAAGGCTTTCACGGCCGGAGATTAACTGAGAGGTTTTGTTTTCCGGGCTATTGTGCCGTCTGCGGAACATTGTGAAGAACACAACATAACAACAGTATACAAACTGACTAAAACAATTCAACAATCCCTAAGTTCGGTCGAGATTTTTCGAGCCCCTCTAACAGCTCAGGGAATATACCGATTACCCTGCAATTGTTTTGGAGTATTCATCGGTACCACAAAAATGAGTATGAACCTACGTTTATCGGAACACAAACGGAGTTGCACAATGGGACAGACTGATAAGTCAGCGGTCGCCCAGTCCAGGATATTCTATCCGATTAGAAGATACCGAAGTACAATTAACATATCTACCCCAGGATTTATAGACAATCTATTAAGGTACTCTTATTAATACAGTATAGAAGATGTATCTTCTACCACTGCAAAATGCAAAGAGCGAAAAGTCGTACTATACTCGAAATCAATACCTCTCATTTAATTAAAATTATTTTACTGCAAAAGATCGTTCTCGAAAATCCTTTTAACTAAATTTTCGACTGTCTAACAGGTTTAGATTCCCCATACTTTAAACGTCCTAATGTACCAACCTGTTTGAAGAACCCAGTATAGGAGGTGCATTTACCCTTGTAATATATTTTGCCACATATTTGGCTGACAGATTTTGTTCTTGCTCAATTTGTAAAAATATTAATTATAAGATAAGATGATTCTGTTGTAAATGCGTGCTTTCAGGACCTCCTTATCTCGAGTTGTAGTTGTGTTTTTGACCTCATAATAATAATGACACATACTTTATACACTTGCATCACTGATGGTTAATGATCTCATTGTTGTACTTTTCTAATTTCTTGGAAATAAATCACAGTTACTGTAAAGTCTGTATATTTCACATACTTCAAACATTTCAGAGCCTAAATCAGATTCCGTTTTTAATGAGAATTTTTTTTGACTTCTGACATACTAGGTATATTTACATTTTAGATTTGATATTCTTCCTCGATTAGTACATTCTTAGTACAAAATGTAAAAAATAAAGCTGCTTTGATAGGTGTGATTTTGCTCAATTGTATATGGAGACCAAAATTTAGTAAGGCAATTTCGTAAAATTGTCCGGATTACTACCTGTCCGTACAGAAATTCTTCCTCATAGTATTCTTGGAGAAAGAGATGTCTACAAAATGCTCAACCAGTATTCCTGTATATAAGTAGTATATTGCATATTGTATTATACTTATCTGTGTTTGGAGACGTTACAACTCCGACTCTGGAGGTTGATTTTGTTGTTTGTTAAATTTATGACAAACAACAAAAACAACATCAACGCAATTTTAAAAAAAAACCCTCGAAATACAATACAAAGCGATTGACACCGACTCCAGAAACAGTCATCATTATTTTATTTTCTATGGTTTGTAGATTAGTAGAGATTGTAGCATTTGCATTACTCAACACTAATACAATCACCATTTACCCTCATCTGCCTTGCAGCGGATTAGGATATATTAAAAGATATCTCTATATATTTATTTTCCCAACAAATGACTTTTTCGATTTAGGTTTTGTATTCTCAATATCGTCTTAAATTTCATCAAATGTTGTAACTTCATGTTCTACTTGAGTTAGCACCTTTAAATAATTTCATATCTACTACCATTTGTTTTACAACTTCTTTGTATTTTTAAGTTTATGAAAACACTACTCTCACTAATAAAATCTATGGTTATCATAACTAATACAAGTAAATTATGTAATACCTATAACTTTTTAAAATTTTGAATGTTTTCTATGCTCATTCTTCAAAATTCTCCTATCAATTCCTCGTGAAAATATCTGTTTTTCAGATTTGTAGTGGGTTCTGGGATATTACTCATAGTTTATTCTATGGTTATAATTCTTAGTACAGTTTGAGCTCGTACATAACAATATTCGGAGTTCATTTTAACTTTTGGGGACAAGCTGATTAATGTTTACGTTATTGCTTAAATCCGTATGGAATTCATAGCAGTTGGTGCGACTTCCATTCTTAAAGCGCTGTATAACTAATGAGCACTGATATCGATTATAATTAACCTTTATTGTTTCAACAACAAGTGGATAAACCAACCAGACACCCAAAAATCTCAAATGTAAAGTTTTGATATACAGTATATAAAATTGTCTACTACCGGGATTGAATGTTATCTGTTACAATAATGTATATTCTCTAAATTAAAAACGGTCAACCCTACTCTCAAATGAGATTTGGTCAGATGTGGCGGGATCCCTCCCCTTACTTTGAGCTCACGTAATTAATGGACGCCGCCTTATAACGAACATATGGTCTCCATATTTTTGAAACTATTTAAATCTCAAGCTGCAGAAATAAATTTATTGTAATCTTAAAAGAATTAACAAAGTTAAAATAGATGGTATTTATGGCATCTAAATATGCATTTGGGATATTTTATTAAGCACAGGTGTTTTTAAGGCACCAGTTTACAATGTTGGAAGGTACCTTCAACTCGCATTAACCACAACCCTATTAAAATTGTCCACAGACAAAATAGGTGCAGCCGTAGGCTTAATGTTACGATTTCCTCTTCTTTGTAAAAGAAGTAGTAATTAAAGAAATAGGTGTTTATCCCATACAGATCCTGGGCACTTCAAAATATGGCTAAAATTTGTTAAAGAAGAATACTCAATCATAAGGTTTAAGAAGCACACAAAGAGACAACCACTCAAATATGGTAAAGTTATTACGTAGGAGTTAATCCGGTTGTAATTAAGTGAACTTTTTTATGGATATTAAGGAAAAAAAATAGACAGCACAACAGTTAGCTGCTTTTAAAGATTTCGGGAATGCCATTCCAAGTTCATTTTATATTACATTCTGAGTTATTGTGTCCAATAACCTATCACAATTGTCGATTAATGGCTTGTCCAAATCTGCGAGGAGGGATATTCATAATTACTTTTATGTTTTTTTGGGCAATAACACCACAATCGAAATAAAACGACATATATTGAAGGAAAATGTTTCAAAGTCTATTCTGACTTCGTTGTCAATGGCTTTATATTTATTGATGTAAATTGCAAAATGAAAAATTGATTTATATTTTGCAATTTACCTCAATAAATATAAAGCCATTGACAACGAAGTCAGAATAGACTTTGAAACGTTTGTTTTTCTCTCATTATACGTCGTTTTATTTCGATTGTGGTGTTATTGCCCAAAAAAACATAAAAGTAATCAAGGATATGCCACAAACAACGTTTAGAAGACAATTAGAAACCGGATATTCATAAGTCTCTGTATTGAGTGAAGCTACTCTGATGGTATCAGGATATAAAACTAATTTTATAGTTCCTGCAAACTGAAATTTCTGAACCTTGAAAAAATCCATTGCTTATTGCTTGAATTATTTAAAAAATTCCCATGAATTATTAAGAAAATCAAACGGTAACGAAAATATCTACCAGAATTATCAATACAAATTAGAGCCATTTATCAAATTACATCTAAAATATCAACTGAGAAAGCTATGGTAATGATAATTTTTATACGTGCCATCCGAATCTAATCAAATTTGGTATTTTGTGCAAAGATGCCTTAAATTTTGCATTTTCAGGATACAATTTGAAAATCCCTAAAGGTGCGTATACATGGCTTGTAGCGCGGCTCGTGAAACCTCCCAAGATGATTTTCTACCCTTTCTTGAGAAAACAAAACGCATATTTTTGGCGACCCATTTTGATGGTTCCCGGCTACTTAAGCACCTTTGAAACTACCTCCATAATTCTGTTTTGACGCCTGGCGAACGTCTTCAGGTCTTCAACCGACTGTCGACCGACCGGCAATTGGTTAATGCATCGGTACATGAACCGTTTATTGCCCAACTCGATCCATGTACTAGTCGGTGGCTGCACCACAGATTCTATCCTGAAGCCCGTGATCGAAATTACCGTACATATTAGCTGGTTGCGAATTAATCACCGTGTCACTTGGAACACGAAACTGAACCGTACACTAAACGGTTATTGTGTTAAAGGAACGCTATTTTTCTTTTGTGCAGGTACGCGACCGTTGTGTATCGGTTATTTAGGCTGAAAGAACGAACCTTTCATTTCAATAAGTTGTTAATTTTTACTGATACAGTGACGGTACAAAGCAGCCCGACGACCCTTTGATCTGGACCGATATTTGTTGGGTACCACGCCCCGCGCCAATCTACTTGTGGAAACCCAATAAAAATAAATTTATCCTTCCTACCTGCATAAATTACGTTTTTTGTCTTGTGTATACGCAGCGTAACGTGCCAGAGAAATTTAATGTGAAACATTTTAGTTTTGTTGTGACAAAATTGTCAAACTATGTTTCCTGCAGTTACAAACTACACAACATGCACAAAGAAATAATGCAATTCATTTGAATATAGTACACATTGCTCACTATCCAAGTTTCTGTGTCCATTTCCATATCACTTAGTTATACCTAAAAGTCAGTAGTTGCCTATTTTGGTACACACTGTAGCAAAAACTGTAAGAAAATGAAATACGGGATTAAATGGTAAAAACTATTTATATCTCCTAACTTTTTCAAAATTTAAAGAATAATTACTACATATTCAATCAAGTGTCAATAATTCTATTTAGGACTAACATAGCAGTTTACGTTTTCAGCATCCGTGCTAAATTTCAACCCTATTTTCGATACTCTTCATCTCACTCACCTTGTTTTGACAAACATGCTCCTTGTCGCACTCGTTATTAAAGGGGATATGCCAGAAGGAGCAATTCTGGAAATTCATATCTGCAAACTTTGCTCTGGCCGTCGAACGATTATATTGGCATTTCTCACTTTTTTACAGCTATTTTTTCAAGAGTAAAAGTCATGTTTGATTTTACCTTTTATTGTTCCAACGAGTATTTTTAATTTTATTGGCCTGCTTTTTAGCAGGACGTACGGAGATCGATCTGGATAATTTATTCGGATATCTTGACTTGGAAACGTCGTTCATCTTTAGGAAATTTCTACGGAAATGTAAGAAATGTTGGTAATTATTTATTATTTTGTTATTTATTTATTGGCATTTCTGTTTTCTAGTTTTTCTGATTAGTATTAACAATGAAATTAGTTACTAATCTATGATTTTAAATATCAGCTTTCTTAAAATTATGTAACTTATTTCTTTAAGATTATTGAAACGGTTATATGTAGGTACATACAGATCATAACTGGCAAATCCAACAGCTGCTTCTGCATAAAATCAAATGCTACATGTAATAATTAATTTGCGGCAATTTTTTGTATGGTGTATTTAATTAGGTATTTTCAAGGCAAGTTCCCAGATGCTAAACAGTTAGTAGTAGTCCAATTTATAGAGTTTAATTGTTAAAATGATAAAGTGGTAGGGAATAAAACAATAAAGTTCAACAGGTAGGGCAGAACGTGTTCTGCCGAATCCAAAAAGGTCTTATTTATAAGGTGTTTAAGTCCAATATTTATGTATTTATATATATGTTATTTATTTTTGGTGTTGCTTATGTAATCTGTCTACGAATGTACCTGAGCAGGAGATTTTTAATTATTAATTAAAAATAGCTTTTATTTAGTTTAAAAGCTAAAAATAAATTTATGGAAACAGGAACAGAAAACATTTTGTATCCACAAATCCATTTCAAAACTTCTCTCCCTTTTCCCCCTTTTTTAGTATAATGTGCAACAGCTTTAATTTGAATTTTTTTAGATTTAGTTATAACTAATAAATATGACTTTTTTCAATAATTTGTTATGGCAGTTATTGAGATGCAACTTCCTGTTGGAAGGAAAGGTAATCGAATAAATAATAGTATTCCAATATCTAGGTATCAGTTTATTAAGTCACATGAAGTTGGAAACGGAAGTAAAACAAGTGAATAAAGCAAATAGAGCCGTAAACTAAAATCAATAGGGAGATGTTAAAGACAGACTTTACAAAATATAACAAGAATCGAGAAAAGACAATGTTGAAACTATTTGAATAGCTGAAGCTGAACTGGAGGTTTTTCCGTTGTTTAGTGTACAAAATTAATTTTCTATTAGCAAAAGCACTTTTTGCAAGTTATAATCGGCAACTGACTTGGTAGAATGTAGATTTTGAATATTACATTTGGGATTGCGACAATTTTTTCTAAAACAGTAATCCCTTACCATAACGCAAAACTACAGTTAACCTCAAAGCAGTACCATTGATGGAACATTTTATTGCTTCCTGGTTGGTAATTATTTAATATCTCATTTTGTGGTTAATATATTCAGATTTTTTCCTTTTGTAAGAAATAGCTGAAGCAGTTTCACTACCAATTTGAGGTTAAAACTCTCTAACTAATTTGTTTTCATATTTTGTTAAAGGTACTCAAGGTCACGGAAAAATCATTCTCTTTCATTTTTGAGAACTAAAAATACAAAAATTGATCAAGAAATTTAATGTTGTTTACCAGGTTATTAGTGAAAAAAAAAACGCTAAAAAACTGTGAAAGAATAAAACAATCTTGCCTTAAACATTGCCGGTGATAAAGGTATTTCTACCTTTATATACACAAATAATTTGAAAAGTTTTCATGTAATACTTCGGATAAGGCAGCCATCGCAATTTTGACCATCGCTAGTTCGGGGGATGAAAAACTTTTTTAACTTTCCCAGATAATCTTAAATTTTTCGAAAATCGCATGGCATCATCCTCGTAGGGGTATTTGATTCTAAACAACTTTTGTTAAGAAATTATGTTTCTGCAACCTACAGCAAAAAAGTTTCAAAGCAAAAACAGAAAAAAGTCAATTTGTTAATCTTAATTACTGTAAATTTTCAAATGTTTCGTTGTCTAGGTCAGACCCCGTTGTCAATGGCAAAGAAACTATGAAAAAAGGCACAATCTTAATCTAAAATTAAAATGTTTGACAATATCTATTATTTGACTTCTGACGTAACTAAAAGAATTTAATTTGATAATATACAGGGTAGCACAGAAACTTCTAAAGATCATATAATAAAAAAGTTACTTTCAAATTGAAAGAATTTGAAAGGGGTGACCTTGAGAATTTAATGTGTCGCTCCTAGGTGCCACTTTGTTATAAGATAGTGCATTCGCCAAAAATGCGATCAAAGTTGTCAATTCAGTGATCATATTTAAATCATCTTAATCCTTATTTGTTAATAAATAATTTTCCACAAGTTTTTGGCATGGTCCACATACAGACAATTATTATACAAAGCCTCTCGAAGCTATTAAAAAAACAGGGCTAGTCATCATTTTTCAACAAAAGTGGTTAAGTTGATCTAATACATTCGGAGAAATACCGTGTAAGCGTTCAACAGGAACTCACTTAACCTTACCTAATATTAAATTTGAAAAAAAAAACGACTTTAAACAAGTAATTTAAAAAACAACCGACTTCGAAGCATAATATTTTATCGCAAAATTAATTATGAAATCTAGGAGTTTCAGGAAAAACTAGCTCACAGAAACTCCAAATCAGGAGTCGTACTGTGTGTAACGCCGTTTCTCTATGATTCCTAGAGTATAAATCACACGAAATCATACTAACGGTTTTTAACTAAAACATATCAAAGACATTATGATAATTTCTTGTTGAGATTTTTCAATCCAAGACAATATAATGTCTAGTCAACTGATTAAAATCTCTAATGAATTATTTACATACTTAATACATACAGTGTGGAACAGCGAAATGGAATAAATTCGATAACGAATAAAGAGGGAGTGTTGGGAAAAAAGCTTGGACACGTCGATTTGTATTTTTAAATGCGCAGTTTTTCAATAAAAAAATACATACGGTATGTCATGTGACAGTGGCTAATACCAACTTTCTTATTATAAATGCAAGCCCTGTATATTATTTATTTTTTGGATTCTCCAGAAAATTCTAGCCATAATTCATGTACAATGTCGTAAACCTATCTTCAACTGTTTCAGAAATATTAAGTGTTTTCTGATTTATTACAAAAATTAACATTAATAAACGAAAATTATTTTATTTCAAAAATGCGCTACATTACACTAAAAACCTAATAAGTAGTACTGATTATTTCTTAATAATATCAAAAAAGAATTAAGGTCAATGTAGGAGATGTTCAAAATGCTCGCCGCGAACATCTTGGCAACATGCTAATCTGGTATAGAAATGTCTTCTCAACATCTCAGGCGTGACTGATAAAATCGTAAGCATGATTCGTCTTTTTAGGTTATCTAAGGGGTGTAGTTTTGTATACAGTACTTTTGACATATCCTCACAAAAAGTAGTCCAATGGCGTCAAATCAGGAGATCGTGCTGGTCATTCTATCGATCCGCGTCTCCCAATCTACCGATTTCGAAAATTTTGGTTCAGTACTGCCGAACATTGATTTCGTAAAGGGGCGCTGCTCCATCTTGCTGAAACCATATTGTATTGGCAGGAACTTGTGGGTTTACTGGATCAGCATTTAAGTTTGTCAAAGTGGGCACGATATTATTTTGGAGCAGTTCTAAATATTTATCTCCATTCAAGTTGCCATCAATGAAAAAGGCACCTACGATATGATTTCCAACAATTCCTCCCCCAACATTAACTTTTTCAGGATATTGCATATGTTTCTCTGTCATCCAGTGAAGATTCTCATTAGACCAATAGCGACAATTTTGACGATTAACATGATCGTGAAGTGTAAATGTGCTCTCACCAGAAAATAAAACATCTAAGCTTACCATCATTTGTTCACAGAAATACGATCTCCTATCGAGATCCTCTTCCATGAGCTCCTGAGTCAGAATCATTTTATAGGGATGCATTTTACTGTCCTTTAATACTTGAAAAATTGATGTGTGGCTAACGTTGAACAGTGGGGGCTGCTTTTCGACCAGTATTATGTGGATTTTCTTGAAACTAAAAGCATAATATCCAATTTCGTATTATCACTTAGAGCATTCGCAGCTACTTATTTTTTATCAGTGTTACATGACCAAGCTCGCGAAACTGCTTTTCTATTTGGCTAATTGTTTCTTAGGATACAGAAACTTCTATTTGTGGCCGTGTGTTATCTCCATAACGAATCATTTGTAGAATGGTTATTTTGTGCATTTCTGTTAAATGAACCATTTTTCTGATTTAATTACGTACAGTTAACGAATTCAAACGACAATAGCATTGACACTGATCAACACTGTCATGCAGGCAGACAACAAGATGCTATGAGTTTTTACAAAAAAAAAAAAATTCACATCAGTAAAAAGGAACGCGTTAATGGTTTTTGCTTACTATATCAATATCAAGAGCTAAATTGAAATTAAGTATTGAGTGTAATGTAGCGAATTTGCGAAATATAATAATTTTCTATTTTTAATGTTAAGTTTTGTAATATATATATAAATAGGCAAAGTCAAAACGGTTTGGTACCTTTTGCCCCTCTGTCTCTAAACCGATTTTCTTTATTTTTGTTTTGTTTAGTAGCTACTGACGACATTCAGTGCAGAATGCTAATATTAATTTATAATATTGGTTCATTCATTAAATAAAATCTATATATATAAATAGGCAAAGACAAAACGATTAGGTACCATTTTCTCCTCTGTCTCTCAACCGATTTCCTTCATTTTTGTTTTGTTTAATAGCTACTGACGACCTTCAGTGCAGAATGATAATATTATTTTATAATATTGGTTCATTAGTTAAATAAAATATAATAAAAATTCATTATTTACGTGCATAATGTCAACGCCAAACAACTGAATGTACCGCCGCCGCCAGACTCAAAACATTGAGTAATTACATATAGAGGGACCAAAGCTGTTATATACTTAGAGCATGTACTTCTGGAAGTGGCATGCAAGCGTTGTTATTGTTTAGTGGTAAAGTAATCGTTGTATATTATAATTATACAGGGCGAAATGTTAGAAATTATATTTTTTGTGGGTGGCACATAAGCGGTTGCATATATAGGGTGTTTAAAATATAGAGTAAAGTGCAATTATAACTAATAAAATAATTATATAGGGAAGCCCATTAGCGGTTGAATTTACAGGGTAGGTGCAGTAGAATTACAGTTATACAGGGTGGTGCCAAAATATTATACAGAGATGCATATTCAGGGTGGCGGAAATGGAAAAACATTTCGTAACCCATAAGCAGTTGTATATATAGGGAAGTTGAAATATAGGGTTAGAGGAATTTTAGATATACAGGATGATGATAAAAAATGTTAGAAAAGGAAATGATTTATGGAGTAGCCCACGAAGAGTTCCATATATATGATAATTGAAATATAGGTCGGAGTAGAATTATAGTTACAGAAGATAGTTAACAATTTCATAAACAGAAAGAGTAGATACGGTGGCTCATAGGCAGTGGCATATACAGAATGGTTACCGGGTGGTTCAAAAATGTTAAAAAATATTATGCGTCGTCCATGAGCAGTTGCATATACAGGGTGGTGGAAATATATAATGAGATGAAATTCTTATGATGAGGATATTAAAATGTTAGAGAATTAAGTGCAATTATAGCTATACAGGGAGGTTAGAAAAGATAAATATGTAGGGTAGCCCATTAGCGGTTGAATTGTTGTCATATTAAATTTAGAATTACGAATTTGAACACAAATAAAGTCCTATGAATTATATCTGAAAAAAACTTGAATTTCGTTACTTATTTGTAGGAGCGAGATGTAAGACCGACATCTAGGATTTTCGAGGAAACTATCACACAGAGGTTCCGGATCTGGATCCGTTCCGTGTAATTGCTGTTCTCCTTAAAGTCCTAGGACAGAATATCACGGTAAAATTTTCAGGTTACTTAACCTGCCAGAGATAATGACACAATTGGTCCAATTTCGACCACTGGGCGACAGCTAGTACAATTAAAAATTCATTATTTACGTCCATTAGTATCAGTATTGATTTTTCGGACGCGTTGCAGTAACTTTCATATTAAATATTCTATTTTTAATACGAAATTAATTATTTGATTAATATATTATTATTATAATCTTCCCGAATGTGTTATGTAAAAAATTGTCAGGCAGCGGACAATAGAGAATGTATTAAATATTGAAGTTCTCATAGGGTTGTTGGTCATCTCTTTTATTTAATATTTGTCGATTGAAACCGCAAATGACGAAAACTTTAGGTTGAAAAGAACAATCTTCCAATTATTATATAGAACATTTTGCCAGAAGGGGTTCCAGCCAAAAATCTGGGGGATCATTCATTTGTCAAAAATATTTAGAATACCGATATTTGATTAAATTTTTATTTTATTTT
The DNA here is from genome assembly GCA_034190945.1 of Octodonta nipae. Lineage (NCBI taxonomy): Eukaryota > Metazoa > Arthropoda > Insecta > Coleoptera > Chrysomelidae > Octodonta > Octodonta nipae. The sequence continues at coordinate 122,571,654 of CM067216.1, forward strand.
TATTTCAGTAGATTTGTCAATATGACTGAACGATTTTGTTTATTACATTTACTTCTCCGATTTCTCCAGATCTTTATTTCTTATAAAAATATACTTTTTACAATTTCATGAAATGGGGTCGAATTTCGACCACTGGGCGACCACTAGTAAATCTGAAATCACTTAATATTTCCGAAACAGTTGAAGATAGGTGTAGGACATTGTACATGAATTATGTCTTTCTGGACACTCCAAAAAATAAATAATATACAGGGGCTTGCATTTAAAATAAGTAAGTTGGTATTGGCCACTGTCACATGACACACCCTATATAATTTTTTGTTGTTGAAAAAATTCGGCTTTAAAAATACAAATCGACACTTGGACACGTCGTTTCTCCCTACAAGCCCTCCTTATTCGTTATCTAATTTATTCCATTTGGCTGTGCCAAACTGTATAACTTAATTTAATATTTTATCGAGAAATTTCGACATATATTATATAGTATCATAATTTCTTTGATAGATTTTTGCTTGATGTCTATCATAGAAAAGGCGTTACATATAGTACGACTCCCGATTTGGAGTTTCTGGGATCTAGTTTTTCCTGAAACTCCTAGATGTCGAAATTCATTCACCAGAGACAAAAATTAACAGATGTTAAATTCTGTACCCTAAAACGGTTTCATTGTTGCCCTGTGGACTGGTAGATTAAACTGTTACAGTTATCAAAATTAGTCGTAGCAGATCGTGGCTGTGGAATCGTAGCTTTAAATCTCGGTGAAGGTTTTTGCTAGATTCATTACTGGTTATTATATTGTTTACCTGAAACCTATTTCAGTGCTAAAACCAGTTAAACTTGTTCTTAATATTATATTGGTTAATTGTTATAATTTCAGGGATTCCAAAAGTGTGCATTGTTAATTTTACATCCCATGTATATATGCATATTTTTATAAATAAGTTTAATTTATTCGTACCTATTCAATCTTCATTATGTCTTTCCTAACTGTTATTTTCTCTAATGGCTTCCTTAATTTCACAGTGTTTATGATAATTTAAATGTATTTGGATATTAGCTAATGGAAAATATCCATCATAAAGCAGTAAAAGAACCATTACCATGACTGCGTTATCTTCAATATTGGAGATTTTCATTTAGATTCTAGTAACTAAATGAAATCATTTCAATTTCCAAGGCTAACTGCAGTTATATTTTCGTTAATTATCTGACATAGTGAAGGCATAAAACCAGAGAAATTAAGTTTCGCGAAAAAATTCAAATATCATCGTACCGCTTTCATGTTGGAATACAACAGTTATAGATAAATATATGCCTACCTTAGGACATCATGAATTATGTATGCGTGTTTTACCTCATGCATATTCACGATGGTTTAACTACATGCATAAATTGTTCCCCAGAAGCGTTAGTATTCATATTCTTCATGGATGTAAGAAAAATGCCAATATCTTTGTTTATGAAACTTCAAGAATGGAATATAAAACAACACAAATTATTGCTGTGATTTCGTGGAATTGTTTACCGCACAGGAAATATTTATAATTTTCTGTAAATTTGTCTTATTAAATTACATTAAAAGGTAAGTGACCCCCAATGCAAGCTGAATAAAAATTTTTCTGTTTAACTATATATAAATAGGCAAAGACAAAACGATTAGGTACCATTTTCTCCTGTGTCTCTCAACCGATTTTCTTGATTTTTGTTTTGTTGAGTAGCTACTGACGACCTTCAGTGCACAATGCTAATATTAATTTATAATATTGGTTCATTCATTAAATAAAATATAATAAAAATTCATTATTTACGTCCATACTGTCAACGTCAAACAACTGACAGTGCCGCCGCCGCCAGGCGGTCAAAACTCAAAACATTGAGTAATTATATATGGAGGGAGCAATCGTTAGATGCTGTCATATTCTTAGAGCGTTGTTAGTGTTGAGTGGTAAAATAGTCAATGTAGTAGATCAGTATTGATTTTTCGGACGCGTTGCAGGAACTTTCATATTAAATATTATGTTTTTAATGTGAATTTCATTATTTTATAAATATATATAGTTTTCTTATGTCGATTTAAAGCAATAAAGGTAATAGAGACTAATTCTGAGGATTATTTTCCATTGCTCTTCGATTATTTGGAAATTAAAAATACAACGCGGTCGTCACCTATTCGTCATTTAAAACCCTTCCAAAAAGTACGTATTGTGGTCATGAAAGAGGCTGGTTTTGGTTTGCAAGAATCTTTAACAAGAATTAATGCCAATCCGTCAATGGCGTCAAGAGTTTGGAGAAGCTGGTCCAATGAAAAGACTCGTTCAGGTTTTGATTACAAAGCTGGGAATTGCGTAGTGTCAAAATTCTTCCTCTCAGAAACAGATGCAAGTTCTTTGTCAAATAAGCGACGGTCTTGGATAACCGTTAATCAAACAACCCCTTTTGGTGGTACCTCTGACACTATAACAGAAGACTTGCCACTGGGGATTGTTTCATAATCAACTTGTAACATGTAGTTTTGTAACTTGTAGAATTACGAAACGAAATTCTACAAGATGGTTATGAAACAGGCCCTTATATTATGGCAGAATTCAAAAAACTTTAATGAACAATGGAAAATCTTCTCCAGAGACCGGTAAACATTTTTTGACAATGGTCTTTTATAAAAGATTGCATCAAATATATATTGTGAGTGTTTTCTGAAGGATATTTGGAACATGTTTTTCAACGTTTAAGTACTTTTTGGGAAAAAACACGTCACAAAAATTGCTGCATATTTCAAACGTTTCGGGGTCAGATCCCGTTGTCAATGGTTGAAAAACTATGAATAAAGAAAGCACAATTTTAAAATGTAAAATTATCTATTATTTGACTGCTGACGTAACTAAGAAAACTTTATTTGATAATATAGAGGGTAGCACAGAAACTTCTAAAGATAATATAATAATAAAGTTTCTTTCAAATTGGAAGAAGTTGAAAGCATGATGGTCAGAATTTTATGTTATCAAAGAATTTTGTTGATGCAGTGGAAAAACATTTTCGTGTCTTAATTTCCTAAAAAGTACTTAAACATATGTTGTGAGTGTCAAAACAAATTTCATTAAATGCCATATTACATACACTTCATCTAATAATTTGTAGATTGTTTTCTATTTATATGGAAGATGAGGAAATGTAAGCTTATGCTGTTGTAGTATTTTGAATTGATAGAGTTTGAATTTTAAAAAAAACTACAAGACGTAAATCGCGCCAAAAAGTTACATATACACCTAAACTTATGAAAGGAGTCAAGATAAACAGCACCTTTGTTAAAAAAATACATTTAAGAAGGTATAATTATTTTAGAGGTCGTAGAGGATTTAGGTACATTATTCCAATTTCTATAAATGTCATTTATCTTATCCGGGTGGGGCATTTATCTGGAGGTAGGGAAATAACTCCTGTGGATTTCATTATTTCGACAGTTTCAGATAAGAATGGTTGTTTCAACTGGGTCATCAAATGGCCCGTATTATGACTTCCGGTTTGTGTTGTTTTAATTAATGTATACTTTACTTACTTTATTTGTGGTGGATTTCGAAAGAAAAATAAAAAACAAATACTTTTTATTCGTGCTAGTTTTCCGATTAAATCCATTTTTTTGGATATATCTTTCGAAGTCCATAGTAAAAATTGGATGCGTTCATACCGGAAGTCGTAATATGGGACATTTAATGGTCCACTTGAAACCCTAAAACACTTTGTCAAACTTTTTTCGAAATAATGTAATCTATTCCAGGTATTTAATTGAGTCGAAATAGAACACTTCTAACCATTCATGCCATTCATGCAGTTACAAAATATGGACCGAATCGAAAAATTGACAAGCGAAAAGGTATTTGTGATTCATTTATTTGTCTACCCAAATCGGCGGTAAAAATAAGATATTCCATTAAAAAATAACTTCCAATTGAAATATTAGCCCACTTGAAGCTCATAATTCTTATCTGAAACTTATTTCGGAATAATGAAATCCACTCGAAATGTCTACTAACAGAGATGGGTATAGTCTGGGGACTTATAGCTATTGAAGTGAAAAAAAAACTTTGCCCAATATAGTTACTGACTTTTTAGTCTGTTTAGTTTTTTCTGTACAGTGCATCCCATTTTGGTTGAGATTGCCAGGTTACTCGGTTGTTATTGAAGATAGAGTCTTGCGGTTTTCACATACCTGTTTTACTTTTTTGTGAAACTCAGGATGGCCATATCAGATTTTGCATAAGTGTTTCCATTTATAAGATACAGGGCGATTTTGATAATTTATACTTTTTGGACCCCTTCTATATCTACGAAGTTATTAGAAATACTTTTGCGCTAAGAATTACGTTTAATAGAAAATTTTGCATAGAATCCAGTGGAGTACTCAATTTTTTTTTCCGAGTATGGTTTTGAAGATACTACACAACATTATATATTTTTAAATGGAACACCCTGTATTGTATTATTTCATTGAATTCGTTATTTTTTTCCCTTTAAAATAATGTATAATACAATACACATGGTATTATAAAAACACTAAAAAGCTGAGTTTTTTGCTAGTAGGCCATGTATTTTCCATTTAAAAGGAGAATCAAACAAATAATTCCATTTGAGATTTTTTATAGGAGTTTAACAGCAAAGAAAAATAATGTTCAGTATGTATAACAAACAGAACAAGTATTACAAATCAAATATCTATCTTAAAATTAATTTTGGACATTATTTATTACCTTATTGATTTAACTGTTCAAATTGTTGTCCATTTTCCCTAACACATAATTGGCAAACCTTTCCATCTCGCATGAATCCATTTAAAATTATTATAGAATTCCGCCTTTCGGAACAATATTTTATCTAGTGAGCGCTGGAGAGAAAAACGCAAATCTGATCAAGCTGTCATTGTTAGTAACTATTGTGTTTTATCGTGTTTGAGTTTACAAGATCATTATATAAATAATTATTCGTGAGTTTGCTGGTTGATAATTGATAATGGCTGGAAGAAAATTCGTTTTTCAAAATAACGAAAAATACGATATGATACAATGTTTAAATCAATGTTATGAGAATGTTGAAGAAGCTTTAGAACTATATTTTCACAGGTATAAAGTACGAGTATTTTACCATAAGATATTTCATGAAATCGCGTTTTTAAAACTTTCAGATATCCAGAGAGGCATCATCAACCTAGTCGAGCAACTATATTTAGAGTAAAGAATAATTTACTAAGTTTTGGTGCATATTCTAAACCTCGATCAAAGGTGTATAACAAAGAAAATCGAGAAATGAATGAAATAAATGTGTTAGCTAGCGTTCATGCCTATTCCCAGACTTCTTGTGCGAAATTAGAAAATTAAACTGGAGTTTCTCAATCACGGGTCCAAAGAATTTAAAAAAAATATAAATTTAAACCTTACAAAGTCAATATTGCCCAGCACTTATATCCTGGTGATGCAGCAAGACGGTTAAATTTTTGCAATTGGTTTTTAGACCAAACCCGAAGGGACAATGATTGTGTAATGAAAGTTATTTGGTCAGACGAATCTCATATAAGCAGTGCCGGTATATATAAAAGGCAGAATACAAGATACTGGTATGATGAGAATCCGCACTTAATTTTTGAACGACAACAGCAGGGTCGATTTGGTTTTAATGTAGCCTGTTTCATACTGGGGACAAAAATAAAGTACCGCTTTTTTGAAGGAACCCGTACCGCCAATAGGTACTTGACAATCCTAGAAGACTTATTACCCGAAATATTGGAAGATGTTCCCCTCGCCTTTCGCAATTCTATACACTTTCAACAAGATGGCGCCCCTGCCCACAATTCTAGATTAATTGGGCGCTTTTTAGAAAATAATTTTCAAGGATGTTGGATAGGAACACATGGACCAATTAGGTGGCCTCCAAGATCACCCGATTTATCTATATTGGACTTTTTTGTGGGGTTATTTGAAAAATAAAATATATACCAACAGACACAACAGTCGGGAAGAACTTCGTGCCGCAACGGAGGCAGCTTTTCGGGATTTACAAAGGCGACCTGTTATAATTTTAAATGCACTCAGGCGTATTGAAAAGGTTTGCCAATTATGTGTTAGGGAAAATGGACAACAATTTGAACAGTTAAATCAATAAGGTAATAAATAATGTCCAAAATTAATTTTAAGATAGATATTTGATTTGTAAAACTTGTTCTGTTTGTTATACATAATGAACGGTGTATAACTATTTATTAGTTGCTTTTAGGTACCTAAATTTCGTGTTTCATGTTATTGAATTATTGTTAACATTATTTTTCTTTGCTGATAAACTCCTATAAAAAATCTCAAATGGAATTATTTGTTTGATTCTCCTTTTAAATGGAAAATACTAGCAAAAAACTCAGCTTTTTAGTGTTTTTTAGCATTTCTAATAATACCATGTGTATTGTATTATACATTATTTTAAAGGGAAAAAAATAACGAATACAATGAAATAATAAAATACAGGGTGTTCCATTTAAAAATATATAATGTTGTGTAGTATCTTCAAAACCATACTCGGAAAAAAAATAGAGTACTCCACTGGATTCTATGCAAAATTTTCTATTAGACGTAGTTCTTAGCGCAAGAGTATTTCTAATAACTTCGTAGATATAGAAGGGGTACAAAAAGTATAAATTATCAAAATCGCCCTGTATCTTATAAATGGAAACACTTATTCAAAATCTGATATGGCCATCCTGAGTTTCACAAAAAAATAGAACAGGTATGTGAAAAACGCAAGACTCTATCTTCAATAACAACCGAGTAACCTGGCAATATCAACCAAAATGGGATGCACTGGACAGCATTTGTGCATCCAGCCACAACAGCACAAGTAATTTTCACAGCAGGCCTAACCTAACCGTTTGTTTCAATTTTTAGGGTTCGTACTACAATATAGGGAAACACTTATAAAATCACTTGTGATCTCTCCGTGTGTCAATTTTCTTTGAAATACTGGACCGAAAAGGTTGAAATTTGGTATCAGTGTATAGCTTGTGACCTCTGGAGGATTTTTTTCAAAAATTTCCCCATTTCCATTTGTAACAATTTCACTTCAACAACCCGCAGTGATGAGTTTCAACCATAGAATTAAAATTAGATTAAACGTTATGTGAACCCTCATTTTAGTGGTCATCAATTTATGTTTTCAACAGTCAAAAAGTTAAAGTAAATTCCAATTTTATGGGGTCTGTTAATGAGGTTAACACTCAACATCCTAAGAAATTAAACGTTTGGATTGGAATTTACGGCGACTGTTTAATACATCCTTTTTTCTCCTATGGATTCTATCTGAAGAAATACATTTGCAATTATTATAACACGTTATCCTGCATTGACTGAAGAGGCCAATAATATGTCCTGCAAGATCACCTGTCTTGACCCTCTTAGATTTGTTCTATGGGGTTACTTAAAAAGTAAAAAATGACAAGACTGATAATATTAGCGAAAATTCTTTCTCCTGCCTTTTTATCCTTCCGATGTATCTTTGCGGAGGAACTAATTGATAAAAATGGTTATACAATTATATACTATAATTGTTTCAGGACATATTAATTTCAAATTTCTGAATACTTTAGTGAATAGTTTACACATTATTCGAACCGTTTTGTTAATGGGATGGTGTTTTATGCAACATAACTTTTAATTAGCGTGGGTAATGTCGAAGGGTTTTACAACATGCGTAATTAATGACTACTTCCTGTACTTAATTTAGTGATGTCGATATAACAATATTAACATATAAGGATCATTCATTTCTCCGACACCATTATTGTAGTACTAGTATTGTATTCAAGAAAGTGCTGTATTTTACTTTGAATAGGCAAACTTGTTCTGTTATGCCGCATAAGAAATCTAGTATGGAGAATAAAGATTAAATATCAAGGATAAAACTATATCATGAAAATAAATTTTTCAGTTTTCTCTTTTATATTTGGTGAATAAGGAAATTTTCAGTTAGTAGTGTTTCATTTAAATAACGCACTATTATTTTAACTACAAATACTTCGTTTTTACTGTAATTGCTCATTGTAATCATTAAAATACATCAATAATAATGAACTATCGCTTTCTAAAGTATTTATTTGGAGTGCAATCAAAATAAGGTTTTATACGACAGAACAAAAGGAACCGGGAACTTTCTTGGTCCTCAGAATTGTCTTGTCCATCAGATTTTTCCCAATATCGATCTTGCCATGGGCATACGCATAATTTTTAGCTGGCGGCCCGTTCTTAAATCAATACATACTGTATTCTATCAATAGATCTTCTGTTGATTAAAGATGTAAGACAGATTTACTTGTGGTTAATTAAATGATGCTTAGAGTTTTAAATTTCAAAACAAAAAATGCAATTTGTAAAGTTTTTGTCATATCTACTATTCACCCAGATTAAACTGTTTGACAATGCATCTGAATCTCTCAAGATAATCTAACCACTATTATATAATTACTGGTGGTTGTAGTTGTACATTAAATTAAGACACACAACTAAAAACCAGAATTATGGTAAATTAATTAACTTAAAAATTTTGGTATTTTGCTAAACAGCCAGGTAGGATTAGATTATTCCCTTTTTAACCTACTTCAAAAAGGAGAAGGTTCTTAGTTCGGTTGTATTATTTAGAGACGTTGTTACCTTAGTACTCTCTCAACCATGAATCGATTTTCATAATTTATTTATTAGCAAGAATAGACTTCCCGATTGGTCTCATATTTTTTTAAAATTTTTTCATTGACATTTTGCAGAAAATCGAAAAAATCTTGTTAATTTATCATAACATATGCGACAGTATTAAATGATGCAAATAAGTAGCGTTACTCGAAATCTAGAATGAAATTAATTAAATATTGATTGGAATTAAATCAACATATATGTTACTTAACCGTTTTGAAGATGAGTGTTCTCAATTTGTTTGCATATATAGTGTGCGCTTAAGTTGGAATCATATGGAAAACTTTCTTATTCACATTTAGGAAAAAAAGTTATTTAATCGCGAATCATTCTGTGAGCTAGTTTTTTCTGAAACTCCTACAAAATACGTAAATAATTATTCGAGATTGAAGAAGATAAAGGTTCTCGACTCGAAACAACATAATGTATTCTATTCAATGGATTGAAAAATCTCGAAAAGTAAGTAGAAAATTATTCTTCATGAAAAAATCTGCATTGTCTGAAACCTAAAACGAAATCATCACATATCACTTTTATCAATAATTGTTAAGGACTTTTGTCAAAAAAGATAAATTTTGGATTTATTATAAAACTGTGTATGAAGTTGGTTCCAAGCCTGAAAAATATATGTTTAAAATAATGTATAAATATCTTTATTAATTAATAAGAGAAATTGTTTAATTTCTATGTAATATTTCTTAAGCTTGAGATCAATTTCAAACACAGCTTTATTAAAGGTGTATCATTTTTTTTTATTTATTATTTTGCATGTACAGGGATATTTATCTCTTCAGTTTCTTTCTGCAAAATACTTATCTGTCGCAGAAAAAAAATGTAAGAGAAGTTAAAAATTAAAAAACATTAAAATTCATATTAAATCGAAAATTTAAAAAAGCCACACACTAGCTGATAACGACTTCAGATTGTAGGTGAAACTTCTCTAAATAAAGATAATTATTACACAATATACAACATACACAGGAATACTATTTGGTCATATGGATAGACATTTATTTCTCTCAGAATATACGGAGGAACAATTTCTGGATAGACCACCAGTGTATAGGGCAATTTTTCGAACTTGCCCCACTACACTTTGTTCCAATTTTAAATTTCTTTTACTTTTCTATTGCATCAAAGAATTGAGGAAAGAAGTACCTATGTAGAGGCAAACTAATTTTACTTTTTTATTGATTTTAGGTCTAAAAAATAAAAATTATCGAATATTTCAAATTTAATTAAGCTGCAAAAATTTTGATGATGATTTTTACAATATATAAAGTAGATGTAAGAATATTATAGATAAAAGTGTACATTTGTTCTCGGGCTAGGGGTAAATACAAAGTATTATGTATTAGAACATTAAAAAATTGATCATACTATCTGTGATAAATTTGGAACTGTGGCTCCTAAAAGTTATCCTTGTTGATTACAAAAGTAATAAAATTCATATCTTTATTGTAGACTCAGTAAAGACAAATACAGAAACAAATGTAGTCTAATTTATACCGAAAGGAAGTCGTAAATCATTTACTTGAGTAAAACAGAGGCGTGTCGCAGTTTTATAAGTTCTAAAAGGTGTAATAAAATTCAAGGAGAGATTTGGTTATGCAGTCTGAATTATTCAAAAAATTTATGAACTTAATAGTGTTTTTATTGCTCAATGTCAATTGCAAAAAATACCAGTGTTAATGTCGTATACCAAAAAATGTATGATGTTTCTGCTGTAACTGAAAAATTTAATAAATAATATATTTTGCATAAATTCACCTTATGGTAATAAGTAATTTCACTTTTAAAATTTTATGAATCTTGCCTGTTTTGTTTCAGTTGTAAAGTCATGGGAATCTTATGATTAATAGTTTACTGTCCACATTACAAAGACTAAGTAAATAATGAGTCAAATGAATTTGAAAATGCGACATGTAAGACCGACATCTAGGATTTTCAAATGCATAAAGAAGTGTTCGAGAGGACATTCAATTGTGGGAAGCGCAACTGATGAAGGTTCCCTAACCAGAAACAATATGTATTATATTGATATATAATATATATTGTCTTGCGTACAAAGGAATGACACCTCGAAGAGAGTCAAATGAAATGTGGAAAACTGAAATATATCTAATAAGAAGTATTGAAATTGAAATGGGACATTTTGCAGAAAAACTGGAGAAGTTCAACAGTAAAAATAAATAACTCAATAACGACTGGAAATACCAATGATCAAATAGTGAAATACATAGAAAATAATAAAATCTTAACTTGTATGTTCAGATTATTTTTAAGTTTTCTTGGGAATTACACCACAATTGAATTTTCTTTCAATATACAGCTTTTTTAATTCAATTGTGGTGTTATTCGGAAAAAAACTTAAAAATAATCAAGAACATGACACAAATAAGATTTAGAAGACAATTGTTTGTTCAGATATAGTAATTGGCGCAATGTTTCTTGATTTCCGAAGAGCTTTTGAAATTACAGTACAGAGCTGGTAGTCTTAAAATTAGAAAAATATGGTATGCAGGAGAAAGTATTGCAATTGATTACAAGCTATGTGTATTGCTTTCTTAGAGAATTAATCAATGTGTGAATTTGTCGATAAAATTTATTTAGCCAAAAAAGTAATAAAACATATAAAACACTGACTAATAGTCTGTATGACCTTCTCCACATTCCAATAACATAATGATACGACTGGGCATTGAAACGATCAAATCATCTGCAGTGTGCGGTGGGTTGATACGATTGTAAATGCCTGTCGCAATGTAATTCCATATGTTATCAATGGGATTCATATCAGCCGAACTGGCTGGCCAATCCAATCCACTGCTATGTCCTTTCTCCACTGTATCCTGAACCCTTCTTGTGAGATGTGCGCGGGCACTGTCGTCCATAAACACAAACTCTTCGTATAATTGGTTACGCATGTAAAAGATAATGTTTGTAATAATTTGTTCGATGTAAATTTGGCTGGTCATATTCTATGGCATATGAATTAATCGGGTACGCGATCATAGGGAACAATTGGAGTCACTGTTATCGACTTGGTTTTTTCCAGACTCGTTCTCAATTGTCATCACTAAAGAGTGCATTTCTGGTTTAGGCGGTAAATAACATCTACCGCCAATGATGTAAAAGCCAACTCCTATGTTCTTGCGGCCACTGGAGACGGACGGCCATGAGAGCTGAAACTGGCACTTGTCACTCGAGGACTTTCATACATGGTCTGTTTTTCATTGTAACAAATTGTGACATAACAACTGGTACAGCTCGTGTGTTGTTTATGTCCCACTGTCTCTTTATTTGAAATTCCAAATCCCTCTATTTTCAGCCTGCTTATAATTTATATTAGTTTTGTTAGGGATTGCTAGGTTATTATTTCCCCGACTTGACCGGGCTGTTCATAACAGGACGGCTTTTTGCATTTATTGGTAAATATGTTCGTCCAGACCGAGGTATTTTAAATTGTTTAATAGATGTTTTGGGACTACTCCTGACGTTGATATAACAATTGGTACAGTTCTTGTGTTGTTCATGTCCCACTGAGTCTTTTTTTTTAAATTCCAAATCCCTATATTTGGTTATTGTCTCAGCGTGCTTGATCTTTATATTATAGTTGTTAGGAATTCCTATGCCAATTAAAGTTGTTTTCCGAGAGACTTTATGTACCAAAACTATATCTAGTCTATTGTGAGCAACAGTCCGATCAGTCAGTATCGTGCAGCCCCAGTACAGCTTGTAGTTTTTATTTTTTTAAACAGATTCTGGTTTGTATTTACAGTATGATAATCTCACCGGCTGTAATAGTTCAAGTTCAGTGCTAGTTCCTGATGCAGTATTTTTGCCACAGCATCGTGTCGTTCTTTGTATTCAGTTGCACCGAACGCTTGACAACTTCCTGTGATATGCTGGATAGATTCAGACGTTTGGCAACCGTACCTGCATCTGTCGTTGTTAATAGAAGGGTCTTTAACGATGTACTTTAGGTAGTTCTGAGTTGGAATTACTTGATCTTGGATTGCCAATATAAAGCCTTCCTTTTCAGGAAACATATGACCAGAGATCAACCAGTAGTTCGACGGTACACTGTCGACACTGTCATGTATATGTCTTCCATGAAAGGGCTTCTCGTTCCATTTCAGCAGTTTCTGATCAGTGGTCTGGTGGTGCAATTGGACGTGTTGTTGTGTCAGTCGCAGTGGTGTTGAGTCATCAACCTGGCACATGACTCTGTGTAGATCAGAAAATTCTGCGAGTTTCTGGAAATGACTACGCAAAATAGAAATTTGTTGATCTAATGGTTTGCTTAGATCTGCCAATCCTCTTCCTCATTCATACCGTGGCAAAGTTGTAAGTTCAACAGAGATCTTTGGAAGGTGATTTCGAGCTTTTGTTAGTAGAACTCGAACTTTCCGTTGTCATTGTTCAATGTGAGTCTTTCACCAATTAAATGTATCGAAAGATTAGCTGAGCACTAAACAGCCGTAGTTGTTCTTAGCCTGAAACAAATTTTTACTGTTAAGTTTTGGTGTCAACAGTCGTCTTATCTTCTGTAAAACTCTGTTGTTAGTTCCTTTTTCTTGGTGGAGTGACCAATACGTTGAGCCTGCTTTATTCCACGGTATTTATAAGTATGACCTTCCCCATAGATTCAATTGAGGTGCCATCTCTAATTGCGTAGTGCTTCTGCTGTATTTTGCCTTTAACTATATTAATAATTCGGCATTTGTCTAGGCCAAATTTCATATGGATGTCACTAGAGAACCCTTCTACTATTTCAAGCATATCATACAGCTGTTGTTTCGTAGCTGCAATCAACTTTTCAAGTCGTCCATGTATAACAAATGGTTGATCTTTAATGCTTGTAGGTTGTTGTGTTTGAGACTGAACCCAAATTTAGTAGAGTTCGGTTTGTTGGAGAGAGGGTTCATGGCAAGGCAGAACCACAATGGGCTAAGAGAGTCCTCCCTGGAATATACCCCTTCTGATTGGAATGGGGTCAGTTTGTATCGAACAGTTGGCTTCATTCAGTGAGATTTTGGTTTGCCAGGTGGACATGGCATATTCTAAAAAGTTAATAATACAATTATTCACTTTATAGAGTTTGAGTGCCTTAATGAGCCAATCATGTGGAACTGAATCAGAGGCCATGCAGAGATTTCGTCGTTTGGCGTGGGCTGGATTCCAAACAACGGAATCAATTATCAGTTGATCTTTGTACCCCATCAAATTTTGCGCGCATACCTTTTGTTGTTGAGTAATTATGTTTGAAAATGCAATGATTAATGCACCATTTTATGAGTTTGTATAGGGTTGGGAGGCACTTTGCTGGGTCCTGTGTACATAGGTTGACCTTTGGTAAGAGGTATGTAGCACCATGCGTAAGGAAACTAGGCATCTTGTGTGGGTGGGTAATTATGTCTTTTATAAGGGCTGTTAGTGTTTCGTGGGTTGCGTTCAGTTTCAGCAATTTTCCACAGTTATGGACGTGCTTCATTATGTTGGATGTATCTCCAGGTGTAAATAGTTGGTATTGCATGATATCACAATTTTGAAATGCAGCCTCCTCCTCATTAATCCACGGCTCTGGAAATTGTTGTGGAAAGCTGTGTTTTTCAGAATTCCTCGATGTCCGTTTTACTGGGGTAGCTAGGGGCTTTATTATTATTGATGTTGTTAGGTTTTCTATAAAACCCTTTTTCTGATTGTCGGAAAAGTGTGTTGTGTAGTTTCCGTTGGTTACTGATTTGGTACCTTCTCAATCGACTGGTGTAGACGGAGAGCTTTTGTCGTAACTGTCCAGACACTGAGGAGATTTGATGTTTTTTCCATCCCACTGAGAGTGGATTCGGTTATTGTCCATGATAGTCTTGACAAGTCTTTCTATTCTGTTGTTCCTGACCTCTCGTTGGTACTCGGTCAGTTTTCCAACGTCTTTCCGAAGAGAATTAATTTTCCCTTCAAGCCTTCTTTGCCAAGGTGGTATTCGAGGTGTTTGTTAAATTGGGGAGGGTCTTGCTTTGGTTTTATTGCGACCTCAATTGTTCTGCAGATGGAACTTGCAGCACAGTAGATGATTGGGTGTCGCGACTCTAACGCATTAGCAACTAAAACATAGTTTGGCAAGATAAATTTGCTAATGACCTGCAAGACGATACCCAGTTTCTTTAGCTTAGTTTGGAAAGAGTTGGTCTAGTCAGTGGATCTGTTCCACTATACTCTATAAGAGCTCCTTCCATTTATGCTTGAATCTTCTCATGCAGGTCAGTGTTGATTGGCTACTCTTGTTAAAGTCCTTAAGTCTCGTCCGCTCTTTGTGCCAAAGGTGTTTCAGGCTCTGGATCGACTGTATTTCGACTAAATACTTCGCGCTTCACTTCGCTCTTTATTGTGTCCAGTTGTTCAGCCGAAATAAGGCCATTTCTCAAGATGACACGATATTGATCTGCGACTCTCTGTTCGGTAACTTGAAGCTCTGGGTACTCACGGCAGAAGTCTTAATGGAGTATTTGGCGATATTCAGTCTTGTCCTGGCCAAGGTTCGTAATTCTGTAAAACGTGCACATTATAAATTCATTCATGGCGCTAGTCCATTTCTTGTGCTTGTCTTTTCAGTCCCGGTTGAGTGAGCGCTGGCTGTTGATACTCTGCAACACTTTCTGCGGGCGGAGTTCTCGTCCTCGTTTGACACCGTGGGTGATGGTCACGTTGTTGCTGTGACTGTATTGGTGAGTGTTGTTGTGGTTCTTGGGCTGTAACTCTTTGGACGGCAGGGGCCCGCCTCCTCAGCACCTTGCTACGGATGTTAAGCATGCTGTCACGTCCAGCGCCGGCTCCAGACATGCCCTGGCGATCCCCAGGCAGCGGTTCTTTTCCTAGGCATCTACTCCGTAGCTCCGTTTTCATGGGTGGTGTCACCAATTGACCCTGGTGACCCAGGTAGCTCGGACCCGTGGGGTAGTACCTTCCCAGATGAAATGATTTAAACCAGAACATCCCGTGCGGGTTGTGGGGAAGCTAGGTAGTAGGTCAGCGGACAGCTGCCACTTTAGTAGCCTCATACGACAGGATACCATAGTGCTATTCTAACCCGGCCCCCACATGGGATTAATATTATTATATTTGGAAGGAGAATACGCAGCCTTTACAATTATCAATATAAGTAAATATGGTAGGGATACCATTGAGTCAGCTTATCATAGTACCTGAAATATCAAGATTTGTATTGGCCAGACTACTTTCCTGAAATTAATTCCACCCAACATGTTTGGAAGTTGCTAAAGCTATTACCATTAAGGTACAGATAATAAAAAATAATTTATGAGTGGAATCATATTCCCTCTTACAAACAACCATCCAATTGTGCTTGAAGTATACTTGGGTGAATAAAAACATTCATTGAAGCTATAGATTTCAGAAATAAGCAATATTTTTCTTTGATATCGCCTTATATATGTACACTCAAACCAGCGTTATTTTAAACTAATTGCTGGTCATTTATATTTGTTATGTAAAACTAGGTAGACATAAAAACTACTTTTTCCTGAGTCTAATAATTTGGCAAGATACTGCATTTTAACTGAATTTTGAATATAATAGAGGTGTAGGCTCACAGAATCATCCCTTATAAAAGTATTGATATGAATATTTTGTTGATTTAAACAATTTACTTAATAAAGACTTAATTTCCGCATAATTCACAAAAACAAAATGGAAATGAATTCTCGATACTAGCTGATTCTCTACTTCGTTTCTTAAGAGAGCTGTTTTGTTGCTGTTCGTCGGCGTTATATATATATATATATATATATATATATATATATATATATATACCTATCTCACTTTCATGAACATTGGAAAGTATGTGTCGTCTTCTATCTATATTTCGTTGCTTGTTCTTGAAAACTTCGGAAAATTAGTTTTTGTTATGTGAGTAATATTCCGATATATTTTGATTTAGTAGCTTAAACATGAAACGTTATTACACTACCTCTCATTACTTCATCATCCCGATTTCCAACAACTGCGTCCTTTCCAGTTCGTGCATGGCCAGCATGCTTTGTCGATTGCCGTAAACATTAACTTCGTTGTGATGAGCCAAATACCAAATTACATGGTAGTCTTAAGTCCTTCCGGAACAGTAAGCTGACCGGAGTCCGTCCAGTTGTGGAGGGCTGAGATATAGGCCAGCAGGAATAGGGAAATACGCGCATTTTTGAAGCATGAATTACTTTCGGCGGTTGAGTTGGAATTCTTAATTCTGTAGAATACATTTTTTATGGAAGTCGATGAGGTATAGACAATGACAATACAAATTCCTCATTTATAAAACTAACGTCGTCATATTTTGGGACGAACAGCATTTCATGTTAGCTAATTAGATTCATACATAGTATAAAATTATCCTCAATATTCGCAACTAGAACGTTATGCCTGATTCTATTATCCCCTATCGGCAGCACTACATCTGCCTCACCCTATTGTTAATTTGCCAGATTTCAGCTTATCTCAAGACGTGGCAATGGACAGAGTAGGTATCAAATGTGATAGTTACTGCTTAGTCATTGATGATGCCCCTGAAGGTGAAATCTCTGGATGGATACCGTCCGGTGGACTGGGGAGGATTAGTCAGCATTCGCCCACTTATGCTAACTGATTGGAGTTTCCCTGGTCTTTGAGACTATTATTTTGCTTACCTTGTCTGATGATCGCTTGGGTAACATCACTCTGAAGTCAGGCTGGACAACATCTACGTAGGCCCTAAACGGTAACATTCACCAAATAACTCTGGTTCCACCTTTACGGTTCTTTTCAACTATTTTGATGATTTCTGTCAACAGTGCCTGAAAGGATGTTTCCTGTTATTCCTGGATCGAAACTGCTCGTAAACACGGCTTTTTTTAGTTTCTTTCATGTGATGCCATATTTGAAAGATATTTTTATTCTCTATTCAACGCCGCATTTTTTTTGCTAAAGTCCGACAAGCAATTGATGAGGTATGAGCCAATCTCGAACTGCTCTAAGATAATGGGTAGGCGCTTCATCTTGTTGAATTACTACTTGCATATTCAACTCGACAAAATTGGCATTTACTATTTCTTCAGTTATCGGATGTATTTCATTTTGAAGTATGTTAAGATACAGAGGTCCTGTTAAACTATCATCCAGAAATATTGGCCTTATAATAGGGTTTCCCAGTATTCCTGTCCATAATTAAGTTTTTGAGGTGCCTGATTGTGGCTCTCCCGAAATCATGTTAGTTTACATCAGACCATTACCACACATTCTGTCTACACTTACATTTAACAAATACGTACATTCGTCACTAAAGTAAACAGACTATAAGTAAAACGGATCATGCATTACACTTGCAGTCACTAGATCGCATACTTCGGTAGGAGTCATCTTTTGTTACTTGAAACAATAGTTTTATTGTGTAGGACTGAAACTTATGATTTTTTAAATATTTTTGAGTCTTTGGCAACAGGTAAAGTGTCATATATCAATATTATGTCAAAACTTAGTTTAATTGACAACATTTCACGTGGTTCAATATCGATATCGTATTCCATTCAAATGTTAATGTGGGGGGGGGGAGTAATAAAAGTCTTCATTGTAGTTTTCTTCAAGTTCTAATAATTTTTGTCGGGTGCTAACAACTTAGTGTAAAAATAGGCTATGTCCTAGTCCTCAATTATTATTTAAAATTTATTTTTAAATGATCAGTGAAATTCTTTAACTGCTGGACGTTTAGGCTTTTTAATTTCTTATACGTTCAAACTGCTTATATACTGGAATTGATATTCGATGATGGTATAGATTCATTCGTCATTATAATCTCTGTTATTTGCAGATTATTACTATTCAGATATATTCAGAACCTTAAGACGCCATTGTTAAATACTCAAATGATAAATGAATCTGAAAATAGTTGCTAAAGTGTTAAAATTTCCCTTGATATTTTAATACGAAGAAAAAAATGCCCTTGCCTTTTTCGACGGCATCTAGCACTTAACATAAATCTTTCATGTTTTATGACCTTAGGTTGTAACTGTTTGCCTTCGTCATTGAGATGTGAGATTACGTATGTCCCTTAAGTTTCCTCTTTCCATTGAAAGCCTAACGATAAGGACCATACGTGACACTATAGCGATCCGTTTTCCCTTAAACACTTCATTTGATGTATATATAGGGGCACACATAATTAATATATGCAAATGTATGCATATAAAATGCCATATCAATGCTAAAATATATTATTCCCACATAGTTGTTGTTGTTTAATTAGGTCGACTTATTTTCCATTCTGTTAAGAAGTATGTACTCGTTTGACAGTATGAGGGTAAATTTTATTTATCACAATTAATTTAGCATTGTTTAGAATAATGGTAAAACTAAAACGTAACTCATCGGAGTAATTTAAGCGTTCACTGAACTCAAAAGATATACCAAGATATTCGTATATTATACGAATGCACATTTTAAATGAGTTTATTACACTGGAGAACAAAAAAATGCAACGCCATGAAGGACAAATTATTGTATTATTATTTTATTATAACGGGTTGGATATACGCTTGAACAACGTTGGGAAATACTCAAAAATTATTTCCAAAGTGAGTTTGTTGTTGCCGAATGTGTGCGAAAATGCCGTACTTCTATGGGCCGAAAAGAAGCGCCGTCCGCTCCGTATGTGAGACAATTTGTGAAAAAAGTGCGTGAAACTGGTTTGCTCATTGACAAACCAATACGTCAACATGCTCCTACTGTGCGTACACGGGGGAATATTGATGCTGTAGCACAAAGTGTGTCCGATACTCCGAGCACATCAACTCGCCATCGATCGCAAGAATTGCACATTTCGCGCACTTCTTTGACTAGAATTTTGCATAAAGACCTCGGAATGACACCGTATAAAGTTCAATTGGTACAGGAGTTGAAGCCAACAGACCATCCAATGCGCTATCGCTTCGCACAATGGACCAATGAGCACTTGAACGAAGACCCGGATTTTACGGAAAAATCATCTTTTCTGACGAAGCTCATTTTCACCTCGGTGGATATGTTAACAAGCAAAATTCTCGAATTTGGGGAACGGAAAATCCACATGTGGTCGTTGAGAAGCCAATGCACTCCCAAAGAGTGACTGTTTGGTGTGGATTTTGGTCTGGCGGCATCATCGGCCCATTTTTCTTTGAAAATGAGGAAGGAGCAGCTGTTACTGTGAATGGCGAACGCTACCGCGCCATGTTGAACGATTTTTTTTTCACGGAAATTGATGAATTGGACATGGACGGCATCTGGTTTCAACAGGATGGTGCCGCGTGCCACACATCGCGCCCATCAATTCTCTCACTCGATTTGAAAATCGTTTAATTAGCCGTTTTGGAGATGTGAATTGGCCATCAAGAAGCTGGGATTTGACACCGCTGGACTATTATTTGTGGGGCGCTGTTAAAGACAAGTGTTATGCCGATAATCCACAATTGACGCGCTCAAAAACAATATTTGTGCTTGCATCGCCGAAATACAGCCGCAAACAATTGAAAATGTAATATTGTTTTCCATAAATAACCGGAAGGATTGTACTTTCGAATAAAAAAATCAAATGGTCTTCTAAACATTGTTTGTGGCATATTTTTGATTACTTTTATGTTTTTTTGGGCAATAACACCACAATAGAAATAAAACGACGTATATTGCAGGAATACCAAAGGTTTCAAAGTCTATTCTGACTTCGCTGTCAATGGCTTTATATTTATTGATGTAGATTGCAAAATGAAAATTTGATTTATGACATTTTTTTTAAATGTCATAAATCAAATTCTATCTAAGCAACAATCAAGTTTGATGAAGTAGTAGATAAGTACGCAATGAAGGATTTTAGATTTGCTTGGCACGACTTCAAAAATATACTAGATTGGTAGGTAATTAATTTGTACAGAATGAGCACCTTTTAATGTTTACATTTTTTACTTCCTGGGTAGGTACCTAACAACATTGAATGTGTTATTTATTTGCTAGAGTTGTATTTTGTTATAATTATTTTTAGCTTTTTAGTTATAGGAGGAATTCGGCTATATATATATATTTTTTAAATGTTTTATATAATAGCCTGTAATGGCAACCATTAACTGGCATTTCCGTGTACAAATTTTGATTAACTTAATTTCCCTTGTCATTAAGTTTATAATAGGAATCCCAATTTAATTTTGATACTTTTCTATTCGCCTAAATCTTTCAATTATCTAATTATTTTACTTGGTTTGACGCATTGCCATCAGCAGACCACCAGTTGTCACTAGTATTTCTTTTAAAATTCTTTTTACCTATCCTTTTGAATTACAATTTGTTTTTGTCTATGATTTTCTTTCTCCCTACTGAATTATTGTCTAAACCTTCATCCCTAAAATTGTGAATTTTCTTGTTTCCCAATATCTAACATTAATTACAAACTGAATCTATTTTCATGGCTATGTCATTTTTTATGGACCTAACAACTTCCTTTTACATGTGAGTATTAATATTTTATTAAAATTTAGCTGAAATTATCTCTGGGTGTAGTTTCTTAACATTTCTTGTACCAATAATTAATATTTGAAACACCAAAATGTTCTTTCTCATACATTTAATTAGTTATGTACCAGTTTCCTTTTATATTATAGATGTATTAACAAGTTGTTTTCATTACAAAAATGCTATTGTTCTTTCTTCACCATCCTTCACTTTAAAATTACTTACAAAAATTAAATATTCACATAATAAAATATATTTTTGCAATTTTCTTTTCATATAATTTCATTTTCTATCATGACTCTTATTTACTCAATAATTATCCCTCAAAATTATCTTAAATCATATAATCAAACTCAATTACATTTATATATTATTTAGTGCTATTTATTACTTAGAGACTTCTTATCAGCTATATTTGGGTGCAATCGCAAACATTACTGTTTCAATAAAAATAAGTAGACGACCAAAAATTTGTCCCAATACCAGGTAAACCCTCTGAAATATATGTAACAGAAGTTTAAATTATATGTAATTAAATGCACAGCCTTGCCTTTTGTTTCATCTAGCGGGTCTTTTGTCTGACATAATGCTCAACATAAAAAATGAAAGAAAAGCGGATTTTATCATGATTGACATTCGTTGGGTTTATTACAGGTTATCTTATTTTGTGGAGATCCAAGCTATATAATTTTACATTGCTTCTGGGTGGAATGTGTTTTTCTCTATTCTGAATGGGAGATAAGTGATCATTTAGAAATTATCCTTTCCCAGACCCAGTACCCACTAATAACACAGATTGATTATTTCGATGCAATTTTGTTAAAATTTTATGGCAAATTGTTGGTAAGTAAAGTAGTATAATCAAGCGATTTTCAGAATTTTATATTTAATTATCTACTTAGTGATCACGAATTATATTCTCATATTATTGGGTGAAATAATTTTTGGCTAAAACGATACAAAACAAATAAATATAAATGATAAAAAGATTTATTTTATTGTATATTTGAACTTTAAGATCTAAATTGGCTACCGGTCTTTTTCTGTAAATACTTTTTAGAAATTTGTTTTAAATTATGATGAAAGTGCTATCGATAAAGGTGCAGGTGAGATTTCAGAACAGCAGCAATAGCGTTTCGCTAATGATTGTAGTACAGACATTTTTAAAAAGTACACATTGCTGAAAATATTGAAACTAATTAACAAAATAAACAACACAAGCATAGTATATAAGTGTATAACTATATAAGTAGGTAATAATTTAGATTACCTACTTATTTAGTATATAATATGTCCAAGAGAATAAAGTGATATTACTGGAATCTTTGAAACCATAGGAGTTGTAATCTGAATTGTAACTATATTTTAAATAGATATTATCTAGTGTTTTCGATAGTAAACTACGTTTAACAGATTTTGATATTTTGTAATTTTTTGTGAGTATTTTATAAATTTATTTCAATATTATTTTTACAAATATATAAAAACTAAAAAACAGCTAAGCATATTTTCTCATTGTCAGTTATTACGGGTTTTAAGTGTAACGTTTTGTTGTTGAAAAAGAAATCATCAAGTTTTCTTCAATACGTTCTTGCTTTTTATTTTTAGATTTGAAGCCATTTTGAACACTAAAAACATTTTTTTTTAATATATAACCGACTTCCACCTTTAACTAAAAAGCTGAAAATAATTATAACAAAATTAAACTCTAGCAAATAAATAACACGTTCAATGTTGTAAGGTACCTACCCAGAAAGTACAAAATGTAAACATTAAAAGGTGCTCATTCTGTACAAATTAATTACCTACTACTCTAGTATATTTTTGAAGTCGGTTCCAAGCAAATCGAAAATCCTGCACTGCGTACTTATCTTCTACTTAATCAAACTTAATTGTTGCTTGGCACTAGGGTTGCCACCCGTACTTTATAATAAAGAATTGTACTTTATTTCGGCAAAACGTACTTTATACTACTACTACTACCCGGCAATAAAGTACGTGAAAATACTTTATTTTACTTGTTTCGATTTTTATTATTATTTTTTTTTCGTAACTCAAACGCCATGTAAGAACTAGCATATGGCTGTTTCCTACATTGCTTAAATACAGTATTGTTAAATTGGAAAGCCATAAGCAATCATTGTCTGAGCTTAGCAGCAGACTGCTCAATGATTTTATAAAATTTAACATTTATCGTTGCTGAATAACAATGATAATCATGACATGATTGATGTTTACTTACATTTCGGTAATTACATTTTAAATATTTTTAATAAAACTGTAAAATTCTTAGAAGGGGATAATATAATAATATTATATGTATACAATATTATGTACAACCATAGGAAACAATTAATTAAAAAAGAAGATCTATTAAGAATCCTTAATAGAATTCAACACATACCTACTGTTGTAGACAAGACCCTTCGGTCTTCGGTCTGTTTCAAAATGTTTTGTAGTCATTCATGAATTTCTTTCCGTTAGAAGATGGCATAGTTTTGTCGAAACTAGTCACGGTTTTTTATGTCTATTTATTAAATAAATCAATAAATTAGTGATATAAACAAAGTAATTGGTTTTTCTATAATCATAATGATAGTATATCACAAAGCAATGGCTTCCACCTACAACTATTTAAAAAATACTTTCTTTTTCAAATGCTGTACTTTATTTTTTTTACCTTAAATAGCTAATGTACTTTATTTTCTTTAAAAAAGGTGGCAACCCTATACTTGGCAGCAACTTCAAAACTTTTCAACTTTTTAGTTTTTTTGAACACAGGTAGTTTTCATTCTTTATTTTTTATTTTGTATGTATAACCTTAATAAACAGGACCAGGTAATATGGAAAGCCCCAACATCACACAATGATACATTTTCATGTAAATTGACAGGAAAAATGTTTATGAACAAAATGTACTAGCAGCCGTTGACTTAATTAGCCCAAAATATATTTATGCCTTATGGACTACGCCACGTAACCTTTTTTCAACTTTTTTTGATAACCCTGTATAACTATAGAGAATTCCACTCCACCCTATGTACCAACCATCGTGTACATACGACTGCCTACGGACAAGCATAAATTTGTTAGCTACCTTGTGTAAATTATAGGACGGAGTAGAATCCATCTCATATTTACGGAGTCAGATCCGTCCTATATTTCAACTATGGTATATAACTCATTGTGGGCTATCCCATAAATTATTTCATTTTTAACATTTTGTATTATCGTCCTGTGTAACATTAATTCCTCTCCACACTTTATGCAACTTCTTATGGGCTATGAAATAAATAATTTTTTAATCACACTGTATATATATATATATATATAATTCAATTCCAGCATATATTTCAACCATCCTGAATATGATATGTTTACATCCACATCAAATAACAGTTTTTTAGTCACCCTATATAATTTTAATTCCACATTTTTCCAACATTTTTAGACCACCAAACGTCCACTCCACCCTATATTCCAACCATCCGGTATATACGACTGCCTATGGACCACTATCATTCTACTCCGTCCTATATTTCAGTCATCATATAAATGCAACTCCTTCTATCACTTTACTTTGTTATTTTGTTTGCTATAGCTAAACACCCTGTGTATAAACGCACCAAATAGCAGTTTATAGTTTGACATATTTAGTCACTGAATTTTCTATTAAGCCGGAGAATGTGACACCAAAAGCACCGTCTTCGTAAAATGGAAAAATTTTCATTTAAATAGGTATTTGCCTGGTATACAAACAAAACGAGCTTGGTTACTCATTGATTTAAGGAGCCGAAAATACTATGCTTTACTACCTATATGCTTGAGATGTACATATAAAATTTTCTAATTCGCAATTAAAACTTTCAGTGCCTACAATTCCCGCACTATTACCTTGAAATTAAAATATTTCTGAGGAAATGTCCGTTACGTCACCTCGATGAAATTTTTGATAAGAATATTGTAATTTTCGGCGATCTTCTGCAAAAACTGCAAGTTGCACGTCTCAGAAAAGTATATAAGATCACCTAGGGACCTTCCTCAATAGATTAAACGTTAAAAAAACTATACACATCCATAAGGAGTTTTTGAAAAATCGACCAATATGTTACTGGTCGATTTCCATGCACGCATGTGTTCATTCACAAATTTCCTCACTTTGGCAATATAATGCTTTTCCCAAATTTGAGGTTTCACCAATCCGGATATATACTCTATTAAACAAGACCATGTTCAATCAAAGTGTTCACCACAGGAGAAATCAGGTAACATACATACAAAAAAAACGCGACGAATTGATAACCTTCTCCTTTTCGAAATCCGGTTAAATAGATAATATATCACTTGTAAAAGTTTAAACATGTTTTTTAAAATTGCTCAAATTAAACACTGGATGCTCAAAAAAAGTCTAAATCTAATTAATTACAAACTAATTAATAAGAGCTACAGCCCAAGAACCACAACAACATTCACCAATACGGTCACAGAATCAACGTGGCCATCACCAACGGAGTCAAACGCACCCGCAGAAAGTGTTGCGCAGGATCAACAGCCAGCGCTCACTCAAGCGGGACTGAAAAGACAGCGCATGAAATGGACTAGCGCCATGAATGAATTTATAATGCGCACGTTCTACAGAATTACGAACCTTGGCCAGGATAAGACTGGATACCGCCAAATACTCCATCATGAATTCTATCGTGAGTATCCAGAGCTTCAAGTTACCGAACAGAGAGTCGCAGATCAATATCGTGTCATCTTGAGAAATGGCCTTATTTCGCCTGATCAACTCGACGAAATAAAGAGCGAAGTTGGGCGCGAATTATTTGGTCGAAATACAACAGATCCAGAGCCTGAAATACTTTTGGCGCAAAGAGCGGACGAGGCTCAAGAACTTCATCAAGAACAGCCAGCCAACGATAACCTGCATGAGAAAATCCAAGCAGAAATGGAAAGAGCTCTTATAGAGTATAGTGCAACAGATCCATTGAATAGACCAACTATTCCCAAACTAAGATCTTCTAAGAAACGGGGTATCATCTTGCAGGCCATGAACAAATTTATCTTGCCAAACTATCTTTTAGGTGCTAATACGTTAGAGTCGCTACACTCTAACCAAAGCAATAAGACCAAAGCAAGACCCACCTCAATTTAGACAAACACCTCGAATACCACCTTAGCAAAGAAGGCTAGAAGGGAAAATTAATTCTCTTCGGAAAGATATTGGAAGATTGACCGAGTACCAACGAGGGGTCAGGAATGACAGAATAGAAAGACTTGTCAAGACTATCATGGACAATAACCGAATACACTCCCAGTGGGATGGAGAAAACATCACATCTCAGCAGTGTCTGGACAGTCTACGACAAAAACTTTCCGTCTACACAAGTCGATTGAGAAGGTACAAAACCAGTAACCAACGGAAACTAGACAACACACTGTTCCGAAAATCAGAAAAAGGGTTTTATAGAAAACTCAACAACATCAATAATAATGAAGTCCTCTAGTTACAGACATCGAGGAATTCTGGAAAACACAGCTTTCCACAACAATCTCCTATAACTCCAAAGCCAGCTGGATTAATGAGGGGAGGCTGCATTTCAGAACCGTGATGGCATGCAACACCTACCATTTACAACGGTAAGACAAATCCAACATAATAAAGCACCTCCATAACTCGAAAGCACCAGGACCAGATGGTGTGCAAAATTACTGGATCAAGAAACTCTACGTAACCCACGAATCACTAACAGCCCTTATAAATGACGTAATTACCCACTCACACAAGATGCCTAGTTTCCTTACGCACGGTGCTACATACCTCTTACCAAAGAAAAACCTATGTACACAGGACCCAGCAAAGTACCGACCAATCACTTGCCTTCCAACCTTATACAAACTCATAACATCGTGCATTAATCATCGCATTTTCAAACATTGTAAGCTGAACAACATAATTACTCAACAACAAAAGGGATGAGCGAAAAATTCGATGGGCTGCAAAGAACAACTGATAATTGATTCCGTTGTCTGCAATCAGGCCCACGCCAAGCATATGTGGTAGTCCACGTTTGATTCAGTTCCACATGATCGGCTCATTAAGGCACTGAAACTCTATAAAGTCAATAATTGTATTATTAACTTTTTAGAACATGCCATGTCCACCTGACAAACCAAAATCTCACTGAATGAAGCCAACTGTTCGATACAAACTGACCCCATTCCAATCAAAAGGGGATACTCTCTTAGCCCGCTGTGGTTCTGCCTGGCTATGAACCCTCTCTCAAACAAACTGAACTCGACACATTTTGGGTTCAGTCTCAAACACTACAACGTACAAGCATTAAGGATAAACCATTTGTTATACAAGGACGACTTAAAGTTGATGGCAGCTACGAAACAACATCTGCATGATATGCTTAAAATAGTAGAAGGGTTCTCTAGTGACATCCATATGAAATTTGGCCTAGACAATATAGTTAAAGGCAAAATACAGCAGGGGGACTTCGAAATGGGAGATGGCACCTCAATTGAATCTATAGGGGAAGGTCATACTTATAAATACCTTGGAATAAAGCAGGCTCAACGTATTGATCACTTGACTATGAAAAAGGACCTAACAACAGAGTTTTATAGAAAGGTACGACGACTGTTGAAAACCAAACTAAATAGTAAAAATCTGTTTCAGGCTATTAACACCTATGAATGTTCATTGCTCAGTTACTCTTTCGGTATAGTTAACTGGTGCAAGACTGAAATTGAAAAATTACAACGAAAAGTTCGAGTTTTACTAACAAAAGCTCAAGATCACCATCCAAAGAGCTCTGTTGAACTTGCAACTTTGCCACGGTATGAAGGAGGAAGAGGATTGGCAGATCTAAGCAAACCATTAGATCAACAAATTTCTATTTTGCGTAGTCATTTCCAGAAACTCGCAGAATTTCCTGATTTACACAGAGTCATGTGCCAGGTTGATGACTCAACACCACTGCGACTGACACAACAACACGTCCAATTACACCACCAGACCACTGATCAGAAACTCCTGAAATGGAAAGCGAAGCCCCTTCATGGAAGACATATAAATGACGTCAACCAAGATTATGTCGACAATGCAGCGTCGAACTACTGGTTGATCTCTGGTCATATATTTCCTGAAACGGAAGGCTTTATATTGGCAATCCAAGATCAAGTAATCCCAACTAAGAACTATCTAAAGTACATCGTTAAAGACCCTTCTGTTAACAACGACAGATGCAGGTACGGTTGCCAAACATCTGAGTCTATCCAGCATATCACAGGAGGTTGTCAAGCGTTCGCTCCAACTGAATACAAAGAACGACACGATGATGTGGCTAAAATACTGCACCAGGAACTAGCACTGAAACTTGAACTATCACAGTCGGTAAGAATACCATACTGTAAATAAAAACCAGAATCTGTTTTAGTAATTAGCCACTACAAGCTGTACTGGGACCGCACGATACTGACTGATCGGACTGTTGCTCACAATAGACCATATATAGTTTTGGTAGGTAAAGTCGCTCGGAAAACAACTTTAATTGACATAGCAATGCCTAACAACAATAATATTGTTACGAAATTTACCCAAAGCCGACCCTGTTTCATTTCAGTACGACAACAAACGCTTTGAGATAAAAAATGGTTCTCGAAAGGACTCGGCACCTGTAGGAGTGATGATGATTTTTACGAGAATTTTCTATGCAGGTCTTATAAAGAAGCAGGCCACGATCGCGAGTTCAGTTGGTTGTAGGAAGAGCTTATATGTAAAATTGTTATTGTGATATTTGAATCAGCTGTTGTATATTCCATATAAATAAAAGTTTCTGTGAATATTAGTTTTATAATTTTAAATTGAACCCACGGACTATATTACAATTTGGTGATCAGAAGTAGAAGGATTAAGTGCAGTTAAAATCCTAATTTGATTTATGGAAACCCGTAGTATGGACGAAACTACCAAAAAAAAAATAGTCAAGCAGGTTACAGAGGGACTGGACGAAAAAATTGCACAGATTCTAGAAAAACGTGACAAGAAGGAGAAACAACTTCAAGAAGAAATTCAACAAAGGTTAATAAAATCTTTTGATGAAAAACGTAAAGTAGAATTAGAAAACCTTGTCACTACGATGAAAAGCGAACAACAAAATCTAGTTTCCACGATGAAAAGCGAACAACAAAATCTAGTTTCCACGATGAAAAGTCAACAACATAATTTAATTGAAGGATTATTCTCGAAATTTGTAGAAAAACAAGATCAAACTGAATTAAAGCGACAAAATGAATTTAAAATAACTGAAGAAAAAAGACAAATGCAATTTGAACAACTAATGCAAATAGTATCGCAAGTTAATGAAACAGTTAATGAAAGAATGCAAATAGTTGAATCAGACATAAAAGAAATAAACGACGACATAAAGACCCTAAAAAGTAATGTGGGGACTCTTGAAATCAAAGTAGATGATATCGTGAAGTACAAGATAAAGTGAAAACAGCAATTAAAAAATTTCAACAAGATTTGCAGAGAGGGAAATACCAGCACACCGTGAGTACCAAAGGTTCCGTTAGCAAACCACCCACATTTGATGGCAGTTCATTTTGGCCCATGTATAAACGGCAATTTGAGGCCGTGGCTACAGCTAATGGATGGGATAATCAAGAAAAATCTACCTCTCTGGTAATTTCGTTAAGAGGTCCGGCCCTAGAACTCCTCCAAAGCATTTCAGTCGAAGAACAAGGCAATTTCTACAAGATCATCGCCATTCTGGACAAGAGATACGACAATCAATCCTTGATCCAGGTATACCAAGTCCAACTCAGTGGGAAAACGCAAAATTCCAGTGAAAGCCTTCAAGAATTCGAAGCAGAGATTAGACGGTTAGTTCACTTGTCCTACCCAGACCTGCCAGAGGAAACGAAAGACCAGTTGGCCACACAGAGTTTCATAAACAGCATCAGGGATGTGAAAGTACAACGAAATCTAAGACTAAGTGGCGTCAAGAAAAGTAATGAAGCTCTACTTCGGGCTTTGGAAGTAGAGGCCGTCATGAACATGTCCAAGCCGAGGGTCCGAGCAGTTTCCTTCAACCAAGAAGAGTCAGAGTCACCATTTCAAGCGCTGCTGGCTGGTCTGAACAAAATATTAGAACGGTCACAAAGAACTGGCACCAGAGGGGCATGTTACCGCTGCGGACGGACAGGACACTTCCAACGTGCCTGCCGAGTAAGGCTACCGAAACGATCACCAACCAGGGGTAGCCAACAAACCGACCTTCATTGCCTTGTGCAAGGATTCCTAAACTTAGAAGTTAACGGAAGTCTTACCATATAATTTTTAATTTATGGAATCCCGCATCAAGTGTTTACAACTCTCTTTCCTTTGAATGTCAAGGATGAAATTAGGTGTTATTTTCAACAGTTGTAGGCGAATGTCTGGGATAGCATCCATTCTCGACTTGTGTCAAAACGATAACTTGTAGTAAAGGGAACAAAGTTAATATAACCTTTTAGGTTACTTCAGGGTATTTACTCCTATCACCAACCCAAAACTTGTTTAGAGACTTAGATTCAAATGTGTGTTCTAATAGTAATGTATTCTGAAGATCTATGAGTACTTCATAATACAAGACGATTAGCATTGCAGGTTGACTTCTGATGATAAATGGATTTAGTACCTATTTTATATCACTTTCGGTAAAGTAATCTGGCAATGATTTCAGAAGAAATTTAATTATTTTTAAAGGCTGATAATGAGTCTCTAGCCATAAATCTGGTTGTTGATATTCCCTGTAAAAGAGTAATAATTTCGTTATTCTTTCCAAAATGTCGGCAAGGTGAGCTAATTTTATAAGTCATGCTCATCATGCTATACATCGAAAATTTCCCATATGAAAAATTTTCATCTCGTCTCGAAGTTCAAATAACCTGGCTAGAACTTTCTTCTTAAAAGCCTTCCGGTTTCGGTATGAAAGAAGAGTGATTCGTAATGACTACCCATTTCTTCTAACACTTTTTTAAATTGTCTTGTCCGAAGAAGACGACTTTTAACGTAAATGACGATCTTTACAGCTTTATCTGGAACTTTCTTTAAATCAGATTGCATTTTTTTAATACTATAGCAAAATGCACAAAGCGGAGCAATATTTTCAATTTCTGATTTTATGTCTTTTATCTTTCCTACTATGCTTAGGCATCCTTGCTACATACGTCAATACATTTCTTCCAATCAATTATCTAATTTTAATTGATTTTAAATATTCCCTCCAAATTTGTGTGAGTTTTCAAATGCGTGCAGATCAGTAATTTTTCTTGGATAGACGTACCAAAGATCTTACTAATACGAGTAATATGGATAGATCATCAACATCTATATATCAATCAAGTTTCATTGCAAACATATAAGAAAACTCAATCTTCTGTCTGTTCGGATTCTTTGTGAATCCTATCAGATACAATGCTGTTTCGATATTAAATTGCTGACACTTTCTTTGCCGTGTATTCTTCAAGTATGAAGCCAAACGTTTCTAACATTCTCCGGAATGTTTTCTTGGCATTTCATTCCATCCTCATTACCAGTCACGGAGTTTGAGTTTGATATATCATGTGATAGACTTCCAGTATTTAGCCAGTGATCCATGATGTAGGTAGTTAGAGAATATGGGGACCAGGGCCGGCTGTCCCTTAAGTGCACTCGTGCGCTAAACCACCAAATTTATTAAGCTTTTAATAAGGTTAAAACTCACCAAAAAATGTTTAATAAATATCATTTCAATAACAACGAATTTATCAAAAAACAATTTAAGCTCTAATCCAAACTTGTATTAAGACTTATATTCGCTTGAAAGAATATTTCACCGCGCAATTCGGCTAGTGCACGGTGAAACTTATATAGCTTCTATAAGATACGATATAACACGCTTAGCGCGTGAGATAGAAGATGGTTAATGCAAACTATATGGAGTAATGTGCTGATTCTCGTACGCAGCACGGAGACACCGAGCTGTGCTGATATTGACCAGACATATCCGAACGTTTCAATAATTCAAATTTTTGTTTACGTGATTTAATTAGTGTTTGCTTTGTTTTTCTCCTCGTAGTCTATGAAAGAATATTTAATATACAGAGTGTGTGTGTGTGTGTGTTTACATAACTGTGAAAATGAGTATATAACATTGACTATATTAAAAACAAAAATAAATCAAAACAAATTAGATATAAAATTGGCTGCCCCACCTAAGTCATATCTTAATTGAAAACAAGAGTGCAAAATGAAAAATAAAGTATTTACACCAAGTTTTAAAAATGAAATTTATAATAAAAAGAAATGGTTGTGTGGATGTGATCGCATAAATACATTATTTTGTTTTCCTTACATTATTTATGGCGGGCAATCAATTTGGATGGAAACTGGAGTGAAAGTTTAAAACGTTTCTTAGAAGTACGATGTCTCAGGACTGGCTAAATTATCTTTCGGTGTTTAGTATTGAAAAAATATATTCAATCAATGCCAGACTTTAATAAAAAGGTCATTGAACATTTCGCTTTCGAAAAAAGTCAACGAATATTTTAATTAATAAAAAATAAATCCAGTATTAGCAAAGCTATGGTTTGTTTTGTTGCATCTTTGAATCCCAATATTTGAATAGTAAAGTGCACCACCAGTTTCATAATCCACCAGCCGTCACTGATGGGGACTGGACTATGGCGCGGCAGGTTAAGGAAAGAGGCAGGCAGAGGTTTGCTTGTTTGTATGACCACAAAGTTTTATGCATCATAGTAAAGATAGCTATTCTAATTGATATGAAGTTATTTTTGGTTTGATAGGTAGGTAAATTTGTTTTATTTTTAAGCTAACTCATATTTTGGGCATTTTGATAATAATATTTGTATTTAATCGTGAAATAATTTCCTGGAACCTCTAGGTTCCGCGGATCACACTTTGGGGATCTCTGGCCTAGTGTGACATTAACAAAATGTACTCTGCTTTACGTTATCTTCCCCTACTTAGCATATTTGAAGTTACCTACCATGTAATTTTGATTTTGTTATTAACAGATCTGTAAATCGAACCTAGACCAGGTAGCAAGATTAAAAAGTATATATTTTCACATTTATGTTTATTTTTATGAAAACATAAACTAGGGCAACCAAAAACTTAATAATTTCATTAATATCAACAATGACTATTTGAACAACAGTGAAATTATACAATATGAAACAAGTTCAGTATTTTTAAATAGAAATGATTACAAATAATTTTAGATGTTTGATTCAGTTTACCAAAAAATAATCTATAAAAAATATTGTTACGAAATTTACCAAAGCCGACCCTGTTTCATTTCAGTACGACAATGATCGCTTTGACATAAAAAATGGTTCTCGAAAAGACTCGGAACCTGTAGGAGTGATGATTAAATTTTCTATGCTGGTTTTATAATGGAAGCAGGCCACGATCGCGAGTTCAGTTAGAAAGGACGACGAGCGTATCTCGAATGTTATTGTGAATCAGCTGTTCTGTATAATTTGATGTAAATAAAGTTCTAGAAAAGTCAAAGTGAATATTAGTTTTATAATTTTAAAAATTGAACCCACGGACTATATTGCAATTTTGTGTCAGAAGTGGGATTAAGTGGAGTTAAAATCGTAATTTGATTTATGGAAACCCGTAGCATGGAAAAGATTGACGAAACTACCAAACAAATAGTCAAGCAGGTTACGGAGGGACTGGACGAAAAATAGCACAGATACTAGAAAAACATGACAAAAAGGAAAAACAACATCAGGAAGAAATTCACCAAGGTTAGTGAAATCTGTTGATGATAAACTTAAAGTTGAGCTACGAAATCTTGTCACTAATATCGATGAAAAACGAAAAATAGAATTAGAAAATCTTGTCACTACGGTGAAAAGCGAACAACAAAATCTTGTCACTGCCATGGAAGAAAAACAACAAAATTTAATGGAAGGATTATTCTCGAAATTTGTAGAAAAACCAGATCAAACTGAATTGATGAGATAACATGAATTTAAAATAATTGAACTAAAACGACACGAAACTGAAGAGAAAAGACAACTGCAATTTGAACAATTAATGCAAATAGTAAGGCAAGTTAATGAAACAGTTAATGAATGAATGCAAATAGTTGAGTCAGATATAAAAGAGATAAATGATGACATTAAGACCATAAAAAATACCCTGGACACTCTTAAAACAAAAGTAGATCACCTCGATTCCATCCAAAGCCAGGTAAAAGTTGAAATCAGTTCAATTTAAAACACAGTTCAAGACCAAATCAGTGCCATCCAAGACAAGGTAGAAACAGAAATTAAAAAAATGCAACAGGATTTACAGCGAGAAAAATACCAGAACACTACGAGTACCAGAGTTTCCGTCAGCAAACCACCCACATTTGATGGCAGTTCATCTTGGCCCATGTATAAACGGCAATTTGAGGCCGTGGCTACAGCTAATGGATAGGATAATCAAGAAAAATCTACTTCTCTGGTAATTTCGTTAAGAGGTCCGGTCCTAGAACTCCTCCAAAGCATTCCAGTCGATGAACAAGGCAATTTCGACAAGATCATCGCCATTCTGGACAAGAGATACAACAATCAATCCTTGAGCCACGTATACCAAGTCCAACTGAGTGGAAAAACGCAAAAATCCGGTGAAAGCCTCCAAGAATTCGAAGCAGAGATTAGACGGTTAGTTCACTTGTCCTACCCAGACCTGCCAGAGGAAACGAAAGACCAGTTGGCCACACAGAGATGAGGAAGTACAACGAAATATAAGACTAAGTGGCGTCAAGAAAAGTAATGGCTTTGGAAGTAGAGGCCGTCATGAACATGTCCAAGCCGAGGGTCCGAGCAGTTTCCTTTAACCAGGAAGAGTCAGAGTCACCATTTCAAGCGCTGCTGGCTGGTCTGAATAAAATATTAGAACGGTCACAAAGAACTGGCACCAGAGGGGCATGTTACCGCTGTGGACGGACAGGGCACTTTCAACGTGATTGTCGAGTGAGGCTACCTTAACGATCACCGACCAGGGGTAACCAACAGAACAGCCACATATCCAGGGACCGTCAGCCAGTCAGCATAAGGGGGCGAATGCTGACTGACCCTCCACCAGCCCCCAAAACGTTATCCATCCGGGAATTTTGCAGAGATAGCAGCAACCTAGTCGTCAGAGGCACCATCAATGGGCTAGCAGTTACCATCACAATCAATACCGGCGCCGCTGTGTACATTGCCAAGTCCAGGGTTTTGAGAGCATCAGATATTCGGCCAGTTACCAATAACATCCAACTCAGAACAGTCACCGGCGAGTTCATGTCGATACAGGGTGAGGCAGATGTCGTGCTACAGATAGGGGACAACATGATCCGGCATAGGGTCCTGGTAGCGAATATTGAGGCCGATTTTATACTGAGAATGGACCTGATTAGCCAGCATGGATTTATGTTCGACCCGAGATATGATGTTCTTCGGTTCCTAAATGAGGAATTTGTATTGACACGGCCCGTCAACAGTTCAGTCAGCTCCATAAAAATTGTGGCAAAGTCTTCAGCTAGAATTCCCGGTCGAGCGGAACAGATTATTCATGGGCAGCTAGACAGCAATCCTGGGAGCTGCGTTGGAATGGTAGAGCCCGTACACCCAGCTCATGACTACTTAGTTGGACGGGCTATAGTTAAAACCGGACGAGATATACCAATCAGAGTCCTAAATTTGTCCAACAACGACATCAGAATATCCAATGGTCAAGAGATAGCTTGTTTCGAGCCAGTAGAGACCATCATCAATTGCGAAGAAGGGTACCAGACGTCGGTAAAGGAGACAGGGCCCAGTAAAGAGTTCCTACAACAGTTTGCTGACCATTTGACACACCTGAAGCCAGGGAACCAGAAGAAAGCCAAGCAATTTATCACAAAGCACTGGCAAATTTTTAACAGTCAAGATGGAAACACCAGTCTCACCAACATCATCCAGCATCGAATAGATACCGGAAAGGCTCAACCCATCAGAATACCACCTAGACGACTACCATTGGGGCAACAACAGGCAGTCGAGGAAAACATCGAGTCCATGTTACAAAATCGAGTTATTGAGCCATCCATCAGCCCATGGTCTGCTCCCGTCGTGCTAGTTAAAAAGAAGGATGGAACCACCCGATTTTGTCTGGATTACAGAAAGCTGAATGACGTCACGAAGAAACACAACTATCCACTACCCCGAATGACACTTTGACTACACTAGCAGGCTCCCATTGGTTCTCCACACTAGACCTAAAAAGTGGATATCGGCAGGTTGGTCTACACGCAAACGACAGAGAGAAGACAGCGTTCTCCACCAGTAATGGGCTGTTTCAGTTCACGGTCATGCCCTTTGGGTTATGTAATCCACCCGCTACATTTGAGAGGTTAATGGAGTATGTACTGAGCGGGTTAACATGGAGGACGTGCTTAGTATACCTCGACGACATTCTAGTCATGGGTCAGACAGTATTCTCCAGAATTAATAACGCCAACCTGAGACTCAACCCGAAGAAGTGTTCCTTGTTCCAAAAAGAAGTAGAGTTTTTGGGCCACGTCGTTTCCGAGTCAGGAATTCGCACCAACGAGGACAAGATAGAAGCGATCCGTGATTGGCCAGTCCCGAGAGACAAGCATGAGCGGCGAAGCTTCTTGGGCCTCTGTTCCTACTACAGGCGATTTGTTGAGGGATTTGCCTCCATCGCCGCGCCTCTACATCGGCAGACCACTTGAGAAAGAGACCTTCCGTTGGAATCAGGATTGCGAAACATCATTCAGGCGACTGAAGGCTGCACTATGTTCCAGCCCAATCCTAGCCTTTCCTACACAGTCCGGCAAGTTCATCTTAGACACCGACGCCAGCAACACCGGTTTGGGGCCGTCCTATCCCAGGTGCAAGATGGTGAAGAGAGGATGATCGAGTACTACAGCCGTGGATTCTCGAAACCAGAAAGAAATTACTTTTATGTTTTTTTGGGCAATAACACCACAATAGAAATAAAACGACGTATATTGCATGAATACCAAACGTCTATTCTGACTTCGTTGTCAATGCCATTGACGAATGTATTCCAGAAGGTCTGCACGATGTTGGGGATCAGGAAAACGAGAACAACACCATTACACCCACAGTCAAACGGAATGGTGGAAAGATTCAACAGGACCTTGGAACAACACCTATCCAAGGTCGTCAGCAATATCCAGCGTGATTGGGATGAGCATATTCCCCTATTCATGTTGGCATATCGCTCTGCCATACATAATAGTACAGGCCTGACCCCAGCCAGGGTCCTATTCGGAAAGGAGTTGCGATTACCCTGCGATTTGGCATTTGGCTCCCCCGAAGAACCTCCACTAGACATCGACGATTATGCCGACCAGCTCCGACATAACATGCTGGCAATACACGAATTAGCCCGAACGCAGATGTTGGCCACCAGTCACAGGATGAAGACGCGATACGACCTCAAGGCCAATTCAGTCGGGTTCCAGAAGAGGGATAAAGTTTGGTTGTACAACCCCCAACGGAGCAAGGGTAAATCCCCAAAGCTTACACCCGCCTGGGATGGTCCATACGAGGTGGTCAAGAGGCTGAATGACGTCGTCTACCGGATCCGTCGAAACCCCAAGTCTAAATTGAAGGTGGTTCATTTAGATCGACTCGATCCCTACCATGGAGAGGATGTTTCTGATCGGGACGATCAGAATTAAACGGGGGGCAGTGTTACGAATTTTACCAAAGCCGACCCTGTTTCATTTCAGTACGACAAAGATCGCTTGGAGATAAAAAATGGTTCTCGAAAAGACTCGGCACCTGTAGGAGTGATGATTGATTTTGCGAGAATTTTCTATGCTGGTTTTATAAAGGAAGTAGGCCACCATCGCGAGTTCAGTTAGAAAGGACGACGAGCGTATCTCGAATGTTATTGTGAATCAGCTGTTCTGTATAATTCTCTCTCTGTCTTTATTAAATTAGGGACTTGACACACGTCAAAAGTTAGAAATAAGACCACAAAAAAGATCAACGTTACTTGCGATTATATTTGTTTGCTGACTACCTTCATATTATAACGTAAACATTTTACATTAAAACTTTTGAATAATAATTGAAACTAATATAGGAAATTATTTATCACGGGGTAGTAAAAGGTGGAACGGCAGCAATCACATGGCAGTACTACAGCTATTATGAAAAGTTCGCCTACTTTTACAAAGCAACTGCAGAAGGCTGCTAGTGTCTCACCCCTGAACGTTTACTGCCTATACAGGGTTATTCACTTTATTCGACACAGAATAACCACGAATCAATTTTGATAAAATAAATTCTATCCCTAAATTAAAATGCAACAATGTTGTTTCTTATATTTGAAACTCCCTCTATAGTAAAAATAATTTTTAAATATACTTACATATAATGGATTTCTATCGTTGATTCGTTTAGCTAGATCAGTTATCGGTATTTAGTCTTGCAGAAGGACTAAAATACCTGTTCGTAGTTATTATCGTGAATACAATGGTGCCATAATTTTAAATAACATAGGGATAGGAATCCAAAGTGATACATTAAATGAAAAAGAAGCATTTAAAGACTTTCTTCATTAAACTTTTGTTGGATAACACAGTGAGTGTTATATAATTGTAACTGTTTTAAAAGAAATTATGTTAACTGTATGTCAAAAATGATGTATTTAAAAAATAACTTACATGTTGTATGTCATTAACACTTGTGTAACAAGTAACAAAATAGTGACAATTATTATAATTCACCTGATATTTATATTCATTACTCAGAGAGAGAGAGGAAGTATATTTCATAAGAATCTTTTGCTTCCATCGTTGAGTCTCAAATAACTGCCGCTTTTTCCTTTATATTTTATCTCTGACACAGAGTAATCATACTATCGACTATTTGTGTCGCACATATTATTTCTAATGATGCTTTTTTATGTTAGTGCCAGAGTAGTGCTAAAAGTATTAAAATAATGGCAAGTAAACCAGGAAACACATATTGTGCTGATATTATCGTTTCGAGATTTTTCAATCCATTGAACGGAAGACACTATATTGTTTCTAGTCGATAACCCCTTCGTCAGTTGTGCTCCCCCCCGATTAAAATCTCGAATAATTATTTATGTATTTATTACAAGTAAATTGTACGAACAAGACTCCTAGATATAAAAATTCATTTCCTGATAAAATACATATTGTGTTGTCGGTGTTGCTCAGCAGGCAAAAAAATTAACATTAAACATTTAGGATATCTAATAATGTAGAAAGGTATGTACTATATCTTTTTTGTTTTTATGTGTACCAATTTAAGACATTTTTATCAACTTTATTTGTTGCTATATGGTATTTAAAGTTACCGCCCGAATTTACTGCACAAGTAATGGCCGATTTCTGTTCAAGGTCACGAAATCTTGACCAGAGTTTCACTTCAGAGTTTGATTATTCTGTGAAGGTTAACTGAAACTATATAAGCATTTTAACAAACAGTTTACAACTTTAACCTCCTGTATCTTGTTTAAAGTCACGAATTAATAAGATAAATGGGGATGAATCCTAATATTTGGCAAAAATGAACTCACATTGTCCTGTTACTAACGGCTCACTTTGTACGAATCGAAGATTATGGAATGTGAATTACGTAAATTTTAGCGTACATTATGCTTTATGAAAAATATTATTGGTATTGATTCCGGACATTTTTATATATATATATAAATCTTCTGTACGTGTGTTAGTCATTGAACTCCTCCTAAACGGCTGGACCGATTTTGATAAAATTTTTTGTGTGTATTCCAGGGGGTTTGAGGATGGTTTAGATTCACAACAGGGTCAACTAGATATTGTTTTTTTAGTTAAATTATTTATTTAAAAATTGTTGTTGATGTTAGCACAACTTACATAGGATCCGGCAGATTGCGCTGTAGTCGCTGTGTCAAATATTCAAGAGTGTGCTTTAGTTTCAGTTACGTCTCATAGATGGCGTTCAGATTATATTGTTACAGCTCATTTTTAAAAGTTTACATGGGACAGGACAACATCTGTCGGGTCTATAATATAAAAACAATGCTTATGATTCATGCATATTTTATTATTTTGTTCTCATACATATTCAAATTTATTAATAACAATGAGTTTCTAGGAAAAATTTACCCGGGGTTTATTTTCTCAGAATTATTGTTAGAAAATATAGTGGCAATAACGTTATGACTCAAGAATTTGCAGCACATACATTGTTGAAAGTAATTCTGTATTAAATATGCTAGCAGTTTTGAAATGGTTATTACATGACTAATCAATTCTTTTATAATTAATTAGATTTATGTTGATTATTTTTTAAAATCTTTATTAACTTTCACCTGTCCCGGTGTGTTTTACTAAATCTTTCAAGTTAAATTTGACAAGGAGATCTATTAAGGTGAAATTTAGCATATGTTTCCAAGTTTCCAAGAAGATTATGGAAATATATTACTATTATTTACAAATAAAGATGTCAACTTTGTACGCACTTTTTGTAGGATGGAGCTTTGCTATACTTGAAAATCTGCTGAAAATTTTACATGAATTAGATTACGCATGGGAAGACTAGATAGAAATCTGGGCTAATAGAGAAAGAAATTAATTTTTGGAGGAAGCATTATTCGAGAATTGAAAAGTGAAGGCAATATTTGTTGTTTGGATGAAACATGCCTAAATGAATGAGATAAATTGGTTACAAATCTCTTCATTGAAGACATTAATTTCTGATGATTTAGAAGAATATTTTAGTCAAATGTATGGGGAATGTCAGTTACCATTCGAGAACACGAACCGTTACTTAATAATAAATGTAAAAAACAAGGACTGTTGGACTGTGGCAATGAAATAGAAGCAGCAAAAGGGGTACTCATTTATTTTTACACTAATGTAAATTACAAATATCAAAATTTCAGTACAATGTAGGTGAAACAGCAAATGAATGTGGAGTTAAGGCGTTGCAATTGTAACATTATCACTGAATGTAACGCCCTTGTCCTAATCTGGACATAAGACACGTGAAAGAATTTAAATTTCAAGTTGATCGCCATCGATTATATGACTATATTAATAACTAATTTAAAATAATTTGGTCAAGTGCGAGTTGGACTCGCATACAAAGGGTTCCGTACCACCTTCAAGATTCTAATATTCCAGTTTCAGACAAGCAGGGAATGAGTGCATTTTCTTATATTTACCCTAATATCTTTTAAAGGAAGCGTTTTAAATTTATAAAAAATATACACTTTGATTTCCACCCATTGACTTTTTATTTTATCTGCTTCAGGATTCGCTTGATTTTCATCAGAATACATAAGAATTTAATTTTATAATTTGGCCCCCAAAAAGTAACATTAGAGTTTTACTTTACTAATAAACTATCAGAGAAGCCTTTTATAATCTACTATCTGAGTTTTGAGCTCTGTAGATATTATAAATTATTAAATCTGTTATTCAAATTATTAAAAAATATAAATAAAATATATTTTTCAAAATTTAAATAGTGTAGTTTCTAAAGTGGGAATTAAGTCGATGTTTAATATTTTTGCTAATATCTTTTAAACAAATGATTTAAAAATATGATATATTTGTGATTCACATAATGAGCCTTTTATCTGATATATTACATGATGCGTTTGAAAATTGAATCTTTATTTTCCATTTAATTGTATAATTTGTCCCTAAAATTACTATGAGGGTTTTCTAAAAACTGATTTTCAGTTTAAGTCTATTATTTGGGGGCCAAATGGGCGGAATGGGTAATTTTTTTAAAATATTTTTTTAATATATTTTAAAATATTCATTTAAAAAAAATTAAAAAAACATATTTATATTCGTCATAATGAGCCCTGTGATTTGATATATTACATGACCCGTTAGAAACAATTATAATTTTTTATATTCCATTTAATTCTTTAATTTGCCCCTCAAAATGAATATTAGGGGTTTCTCCTTATTTTTCCATTAAAGTTCAGGTTACCGGCTTTACTTCCATTATTCTCAAAATTTTCCAGCTTATGGTTTCGGAGATAAGGGGGGAATGGGTAAATTTTTGTTAATATCTTTTAATTTATTTATTTTAAAAATATGAAAAACATATGTTTGTTTTCGTCGTAATGAGCCCTTTCATCTGATATATAATTTATTTATTTTAAAAATATGAAAAACATATGTTTGTTTTCGTCGTAATGAGCCCTTTCATCTGATATATAACATGATGGGTTAAAAACAATTTTAATTTTATATTTTCCATTTAATTCTGTAATTTGCCCCCCAAAATTAAAAGTAGAGGTTTCTCCTTATT
This sequence comes from Octodonta nipae, assembly GCA_034190945.1. NCBI lineage: Eukaryota > Metazoa > Arthropoda > Insecta > Coleoptera > Chrysomelidae > Octodonta > Octodonta nipae. The sequence continues at coordinate 122,614,259 of CM067216.1, forward strand.
TTTCCAGTAAACTTCAGGTCATACCCTATACTTCTATTTTTTTTCATAACTTTACGTTTTATAGTTTCGAGATAAGGGGGGGGGGGGAATGGGTAAATTTTGGTATATTTTCGTTAATATCTTTTTAATTAATTTTTTAAATATGAAAAAAATATATCTGCGTTTGAAAAAATTTTTATTTTTAAATTTTCATTTAATTTTATAATTTGCCCCCCAAAATTAATATTAATGATTCCTCCTTATTTTTCCTGTAAAGTTCGCCCAACGATCTATATTTCCTGTTTTTTTCAAAATTTTAGGCTCAGTAGTTTCGGAGATCAGGGGGGAACGGTCATTTTTTTTAGTTTTTCCCCCAGAAGTACCCCCAAAATCAAAATTTCTTCTTTTACGATATGTACTCGGGTCACCAAACTATACATTGATACCAAATTTCAACCTCTTCCGTCCAGTAGTTTAGGGGAAAATTGCTGTGGCAGAAATCCGGAGTGATATTATAAGGGTATCCGTATATTGTATATACGGAACCCTAAAAAAGAACCTATATAAGTAGACTAAAAGGAAACAAACACCCTGTTTTCTCACATTTGGAAATTTGTGAAGCAAATATATGTGACATTTTCTTTGATGTTCTATTTCTGAATCTACCTCAATAAATTAAAATTTAAAATATTCAACCTGTCTAAGTCATTTCAGAGAGATCAGTGGAGATTCATTGAATAAAATTATATGGCACCTTTTCGTGATATTCCTTAACACAATACAGTTTAAATTAACGAAATCGGTTAAGCCGTTTTGTAGTAATAGGTAAGCATACATAACAAAGATTCCTAAGAATTGATAACCTCCTCCTGTTTGAATTCACTTAATAATGGTATGTGACGATCGACAAGAAACTACAAAATATATAGAGGAAAGAATAGAGCCAATAATTATTTCTGTAGACAATATGTGGATTTATCGTAAGAGATTGACCAATTTATTTGATTTTGTTTTGTAGTAAGTTTATATGGTGGAACCAATACATATTCAATATTAAAAAATGAGAAAATGAGTAAACCTGTTGTGAATTTTAAGAAATATCCGATACTATTTATTATTATCAAGTATTTTAGCATTATTTATCTTAAACACCTTGTTTCCCAATGTCTTTTGACAATTTCAATAACTGAAGAGTTCTACCGAAACTTCATTCTGATCCATTTTGAACTTTTTTTGTTCTGATTATTCCGTTATACTCCTTTGGGTTCCTAATCGCCATGCCTGTCTATTCTGCTAGCCATTCTCGGCTAAATTTCTTTCTGACATTGCTTAGATAATTCCCGCATCTATATTGTAGGTGGTCGACCCCGGTTTCCATATTCCAGGGGTTCATTGTAAGAATATTTTTGTGAATGGTTGATTTCACTTGTCCATAGCATATCTGGTGTGGGTTTTCCATGTCTTTTACTAAGGTTTTTTTCTGCTTTCTCTAGTTTCATATTTTTTCTTCGTTTCTTATATGTTCGAGTCTAGATCTTCTGTCACTTTTCTCCACAAAAGTATTGTATTTTTCTCTATTTTGATCGTCCACTGGACCGGTCTCTTGAAATTTATTATTAATTCAACTATAAGTTCTTTTAGATGAGATGAGATTATATAAACAACAAAATTCACATAATTATCCAGAAACATTTTTCACCCTATGCTGGTTTTCTTAAAATATTTCAAAATTTGAACGCGTACGATTGCCATTCTTAATCGACTTCAAAAAGAAGGAGGTTCTCAATTCATCTGTATCTATGTTTTTTTTATGTTTGTACAGCGATTACTCGCAAACCGCTCAAGGAATTTCGACCGTTATTACTGGATCCTGTTCCGGGGGATCGCGAAGTGGTCCCATATTTTTTTCATTCAGATAGCTTGTACCAATTCTTAGAAATTGGGAAAACCTTGTTTACCGGTTTTCTTATACAGTAAACTCTGGTGGAGTCGCTGGATTAAAATATGGGAAAAAAAATTTGTTCGGAACATGGGGTATAATAAATTAAAAAGACATTGGAGTAGTTCTGGGGAATCTCGAAGTGGTCCCATATTTTATTTTAATAACATAGCTTGTACCGTTTTTTAGAAAATCGGGAAAAACTTCTTTAACGACATTGTTATACAGTAAGCTTTGGTGGAGTTGCAAGTATTAACTGTTCCGCTTGGGGTAAATTGTAAATAAATTGAATTAATGAAAATAAATTTCAGTTAATATGTATATACAGTGTGTATTCATAAATCAAACGATTCTTTTTATTAATAATATTAAGAGAAAAAGTTATTCTTCATAAACAGATTTACATGGTCTAAAACGTAAACGGTAATGATTCCATGTCACTTTTTTAACTGTTGACGAGGTTTGTCGTCAAACAGGAATTTTGATTACAAATTAAAGTATCTTTATTTTTGTTAATATCTAAAATTGTTATCACACAGAAGTAATTAGAATCAAAAACTGCATTTACTTATGGCGTTGATAAAAATTGTAACATGAATATTTATGTAATTTTCCAACCATATACTAGGTTTCAAAAAATATATCAATGTTATTTAAAAAAAGCTACCTTTATTTTTTATAATCCCTAAAATTGTAATCAAATAAATTTTATTAGGATTGAAAACTTCACCAATTGTGTTGTATTATTAAAAATTGTAAAAAATACATTTTTAAAAACACAAAAACCGACTTCAAAAAAATTAACTAAAAAGCATGAAATAATTTTTTGCTACAACAATTAAATACTAGTTACATAATCAAGAACCGCCCTGTAAGCACAAACACCCAGCCAAGCAGCCGACCGATATATAATGTCATCCGAGGTGATAAATAGAACAGAAACTGTAATTGTCAACAAGTCTTATTTTGTCCGTTGGTATTGAATGTACGAATTGAATTTTATATCTTTGTTTTTAAATTAAATAAATATTTTTTAAAAACAGTTTTCGATTTGATCGGAAGTTTACTGGCGCAGTCAGTAGGATTTGAGTTTGGAAAACTTTCATTGTGAAGTTGTTTTTGTGAGTTTTAACTCTTAACGAACTCGACGAACTTACAAACTTTTCGTGCAGTGGAAACCTGAAATTTGGACTACCTTGGTTGCAGCCGTTTCAACGAACGAATATCGAAGACCCGGTGAGCCATCCATTGAATTTTCCTAATTTCTATCTCCCATTTTCATATCAGACAAAGTTTGACTTCACCAAATACCAAAGCAAATAACCTTGGTATTGTTAAGTGAATTGAATCATCAATTACGTTTCATATATTAATGAATATAATATCTTGAAACATAGTTTGCAGTAATTTTATGAATAAGAGAATTGTTTCACACAATCGCGTCTCAGATATTAATGCATATAATATTTCAGACATAGTTCCGAGAATTTTGAAGTTGATTGAACTTTGATTGATTTTAAATTGATTTTGAACATTTTTGAGTTTTGCTTAGTTAATAGGAACCATATTTTAGTTTAGCTTAGTATTTTCGAGCTTACAAAAAGTAGTATTAGTCCAGTTCATTAGGTAAAAATTCAAAATTGAGGATTTAATTAGAAACTTGGATAATTTAGTATTAGAAAGAGAAATCATGCCAAACGGACAAGCTCCAGCAAATGTACCTATAAATTATCAGTTATTAAGATTGTATATTGATACTATACCAAATTTTGACGGAAATGATAACTGTACTTTAGAAATTTTCCTTGAACATTGTGAATATCTTATTGCAACCTATACTAATCCAAGAAATTTGCAAGATCCGATAAATGGATTTTTAATTAGAGCAGTAATCAGTAAATTATCAGGTAATGCTTTAGTATTGGTAGGCAGTAGACCAGAAATTAGAATGAACTTAAAAATCTCCTTCGATTAACATTTGGAGATCAACGTAACTTAGATTGTCTTGTACAAGAAATGATCATTATGAAACCTAATAAATATGAAAATTTTGTAAATTTTGGACAACGTTTACAACGTTGTAGAAGCCTCATTGCCTCGAAATTAAAATCTATGAATTTACCTCTTGCAGAATGTACTTTCAAAATTAAAAATTATGATGAACTTGCTCTAAAAACTTTTGTTAGAGGTTTATCAGGTAGAATTCAAGATATGGTTAGGCTTAGAAACCCTGATAGTCTTGAAGTTGCAATAGGTTACGTGATTGAAGAAGAAAATTTTATTTTAGCTCAGAAGCAAGGTAATTATTTACAAAATTCATTTGTTGTAAATAAACCAAATATACTGAGACCTGTTTCCATAAATCAAGGAACAAATCAATTACCTTTCACTGGCTTTAGACCGAATTTCATCAGTAACCAAATTCAACATTTTCCTAGGCCTAATTTCAATAATTTTCCGAGACCCAATTTTTATCAGTTCACTCCTCCTCTAAATTTTAACATGCCAAATTTTAATAATAACAGTCAAATATTCAGGCCTCGTTTCCCAGTAAATGAACATTTGAAACGAGACGTTTTCAAACCAACTGGTCAAGTTCCAAAAAATAAACCTGAACCTAGGTCTACTACTAGTAGAATTCCTACTATACAGCAAAGCCAACGTAGAAACTTTTTCCGACCAACTGGCCCAAGAAATTTTGATTTTCAAGAACTCCATAATATGGAAATGTCGAATTCTATACCTTCTACGTCAGATTTTGATAACTATGACTATAATGCCTCTGGGAACACAAATTATTATCCAAACGATTATCTTGACTATTCCAATGAACTATCTGAACCAACTGAAACCGATCAAGTTGTAAATCAAAATTATGTAAGCGAAGAAGAAACTATTCCCGAAGAAAATTTTACTCAGGCTCCAACCCAAACAAATCTAACATAATAAATTTAAATCATTTATTAGATGAATTACCTTATCTTTATATTCCTGAATTAAATGCAAAATTTCTATTGGATACAGGTAGTTCCCGTAGTTTAATTAGTACGAAGCTAGCATATACATTTTTCCAGGAACATATCTTGAAAGAAAATTTTCATATCCAAACTTCTCATGATATTAGTTTTCACGACGAAGTATTAATAATTCCGATTTTTGAAACTTTTCAGTGTGATGCTTTTCATAAATTTTATGTTTTTGACTTTAATAAAAAATATGATGGTTTAATTGGTATGGATCTTCTCCACCAACTTCAAGCCATAGTAGACATTCATAATAAACAGTTAATCACCCCTACTATTCGTATTCCCATATATTATTCGGAAGTTTCAAAAACTCCTACACAAAAATTCTTAAAAAGCAACCACAGTATAATAGTTCCCCCAAGGACTGAACAAATTGTTAAAATTCCAGTTTGTTATGAAAGTGGATTAGGTATTTTAGAGCAAACAAATTTCGGTAAAGACGTTGTAACTCCAGAAGCAGTAGTAAACATCAAAGACTACTATGCCACAACAACCATTCTGAATCCTAATATTAACCCTATTAAAATTGACATATGTGAATCTTTCAATATTGAGTTAATTAATCCCAATGAAGTCTACTTCACTGATAATATCTATGAACCACCAAAACTGACAAAACAACAGGACAATTTACTTAAAGCCAACTTAAAAAATATAAAACTAGAACATTGTAATAAAGAAGAACGAGAAGCCTTGCGTAAACTTTGCTATGAATTTCGAGATATTTTTTATTCCTTTAAGTTTTACAAATGAAATAACTTATAAAATAAATTTGACTGATGAAACACCTGTATTTACAAAATCTTACCGTTTCCCAGAAATTCATAAAAATGAAGTCAAAATTCAAATTAATAAAATGTTAGAGCAAGGTATTATTAAACATTCTACGTCTCCATGGAGCAGTCCAATTTGGATTGTACCGAAAAAATTAGATAACTCAGGAAGACAAAAATGGCGTATAGTTATTGACTACCGAAAGTTAAATGACAAAACCATTAATGACAAATACCCACTACCCCAAATTACAGAACTCCTTGACAAGTTAGGTCGTGCAAACTATTTCACTACTTTGGATCTGGCATCCGGTTATCACCAAATTGAAATTGACAAAAACGATATCCCAAAAACAGCTTTTTCAACCCTTAATGGACATTTTGAATTTATAAGGATGCCTTTCGGACTAAAAAATGCACCCTCGACTTTCCAAAGGGTTATGGATAATGTATTACGAGGACTAAATAACGAAATTTGTATAACATACTTAGACGACATTTTAACTTTCAGTACTTCCTTACAAGAGCACATTGTCCGACTTAGAAAAGTTTTTCAGAGACTTCGAAATGCAAACTTGAAAATTCAATTAGATAAAAGTGAATTCCTTAAGAAAACAGTTAATTACCTTGGTCATGTAATAACCCCAGACGGTGTGAAACCTAATCCTGACAAAATTTTGGCAGTTCAAAACTTTCCAATTCCGAAAACCTAGACAGAAATAAAATCATTTCTTGGATTACTCGGTTATTACCGCCGTTTCATAAAAGACTTTGCAAAGATCACAAAACCCCTTACATCTTGTCTTAAAAAGAATGCCAAAATCATTCATGACACCAAGTTTATTGAGTCCTTTGAAACTTGTAAGAAGATTTTATGTAATGACCCCGTACTCCAATATCCTGACTTTTCTAAGAATTTCATACTTACACCAGATGCATCAGATGTAGCCCTAGGTGCTGTTCTCAGCCAAGGACCTATTGGATCCGATCGACCAATTGCCTATGCATCTCGAACATTAAATGAAACCGAAAGAAAATATAGTACTATTGAAAAGGAAACCCTTGCAATAGTATGGGCGTGTTCTTATTTCAGACCTTATATTTTTGGGAAACCCTTTACGATTTATTCTGATTGCCGCCCTTTAATTTGGCTTTTTAACATCAAAGAACCCAATTCCAAACTTGTTAGATGGCGACTGAAACTCGCTGAGTATGATTACAAAATTGTTTACAAAAAAGGCAAACTTAATACTAATGCTGATGCCCTTTCCCGAATAAATTTAAACATGCACGAAACTGAATCAGTAATTAACAATCCAGGTGACGTAAATCAAACAACTTTAGAGTACTTAAGACAATACGCTTCGAACCCAGACAATTTTCGAGACCCTGAAAATGAACTTAGAACAAATACTTCTGTTCAACAAAATACTAATCACTCAAGAACTTCATCTTCTACTAACAGCTCTGATAATGAAACCCCACACTCTATGTCTTTCGAACATGAAAATGATGGAATCCCTATTCCAGATGAAATTATTAATAATAAATCCAAACAAATTCACGTATATAAACATAATCTTGATAAATTTTCGATCAAGTGTCAAAGTTGTGGAAGAAATAAAATTATTACCGTAAAAACTCCTTTGCAAGATACTGAAATAAATGTTTTCGAATTTTTAAGAGATTATCTTAAACCCAATTCAACATATTACATATATTTTCATGATAGAGATTTTATTCCTATCTTTAGTAGAGTTTATTCTCAAAAATTCGACAGACGAAACTTGAGACTTATTATGTGTTCTAAACTGGTAAATACAGTCACTGACATTGGAGAACAACTAACCTTAATTAAAAATCACCATGAAGGAAAAACTAATCACCGTGGAATTGACGAGACTTATTCATGTTTAAAAAGAAATTATTATTGGACTAAAATGAAAACAACTATTCAAAAATTTATAAATTCATGTGAGATTTGTCAGAGAGCAAAATACTCTCGCAAAAATCCCTATGTACCTCTTATTCTTACAGAAACGCCTTCAAAACCTTTCGAACTGGTACATATAGACGTATTTTATTATAACACAAATAACTATTTAACAATTGTTGACTCATTTTCAAAATTCGCCCAAGTTATACCCATTACAGGAAAAACTGCTGTAAATATATGTGACGGACTTATAAAGTACTTTACAAATTTTGGTGTTCCTCAAAAATTAGTGTCAGATAGTGGACGAGAGTTTAATAACGAGACCGTTAAAGAACTTATGAAACTTCACAAAATAACGATTCATTTTACTACCCCAGCTCATCATGAATCAAACAGCATAGTAGAGCGATTCCATTCAACCCTTATTGAGCATCTGAGAATACTTCAAGAAACAAATCCTAGTGAAACAGACTTGATTAACTATGCGGTGCTAGGTTACAACAATTCGATTCATAGTTCGACTGGGTTCACCCCTTTTGAACTCGTTTTTGGTCATACAAACTCAAGATCTCCTGATGAAATATTTATTCCCAAAGAAGCTTATACAAATTACGTTCAAAATCATAAACAAAAACTTATACAAGTATACGAAAACGTTCATAATAGGTTAGAAACAGGTAAAAAGAAAGCTTAAGCTTAATCAAACAGTATATAAAAAGAACCCAAAAACTAACCGAAACAAGAAACATAACAAATTTCTTGGACCTTATGTCATTACTAAAATGTTAGAACATAATAAAGTTGAAATTAAAAATCCTAAAAACAAAATAGAAATCATTCATATTAAAGAACTAAGAAAACCCCCTTTATTACAGGATCAAAATGAAAGTCACCCTCCTGAGCATCCTGCTAGTAGCACTGGTACAAGCACAGGACATCAAAGTGATGAAAATTGATGATTCCCCAGGAATTCTTCCCTTTAAGTTAGGCACAAATCGTATTATATCAAGCAAACACGTTTTTCTACATGAAGTTGACTTAAACACTCTCGAAATAAGTGTTAATAATTTACTGAAAAATTACAAAGATTTAAACACAACCTTGACTAATAGTAACCTCATTTATAGGATAATTTTATTTACGAACTATAATCACTTAAAATCTCTAATGGATGAAATAATGCTTAAATTAAACAATGTTTTTATTAACAACAATTCAAGAATTAAACGTGGTTTAATTAATTTTGGGGGCACTGTTCAAAAATGGCTTTGGGGAACCCTTAGTGCTGATGATGGTGAACGTTATGATAAAGCAATAACCATATTAAAACAAAATCAACAAAAAATTGTCAATGACGTAAATGAACAAATCTCGCTGTCCAAACAACTTATCAGTAAATATTCAAAAGATATTGAAACAATAACCAAAAACCAAAAGAAAATTTCTGAATATATAGAATCATATATGCCGTATGTGGAAAATGCAACTGATCAATTTTATCAATATACTTCTTATTTAACTATGATTGAACAAATATTCATTAATGCTCACATGACAATTACGTTTTTGGATAATCTCGAAAATGCTATAATGTTTGCTAAACTGCATACAATCCACCCAGATATATTATCAACTCAAAATTTACATGAAATTCTTGAGGAACTTAAAAGTCATCATAACAGTAATAAATTATTGAAAATAAGCCTACACTCTTGGTATTCGGTGATACAAACTAATTGTTATTTCCAAAAATCAAAAATTATTTTCACAATTGAAGTTCCAATTGCCAATCCAAAACTATTCCAATACTTTCAACTATTTCCTATACCCACAAAGGACTTTAAAATAATAATCCCTTCTAAACCATTCCTGGCTCTAGAAGATAATGAATTTCAATATATGGCTCAACCATGTTATAAAATTGAAGAAACATTCATATGTGAACAAGAAGAATTAAAAACCGATATTCTAAATGATTGCATCGCCTCTTTAATTCAAGACAAAAAGACTCGATGTAAACAAAGTCCAATTGTAGTTCCCAAATTAATATTCAATAAAGTCAACGACCAGTTCATCATAGTGATTTCCCAAGAAGAAATTAAACTCAAATCAAATTGCCCAGATCAAAGCTACCTCATTATCCAAGTACCACCTAATTGTACAATCAAATATGGCAACTTCAAATTTGGCACGTATCAAGAAAGTTCTTTTGGTAAACCATTAATATTACCAAAACTAATTAATGGATCCACAATAATTGAATTATCACATCATCGCCCCTTAAATATTGATGATATCCCATTAGAAGAAATTCATTCATTAAAAAGAAACATAGAAACAACACATCAATTATCTATAATGGATATAGATAACATGAATCAAAGTAATTGGTTATTATGGTTCATACTTTGTGCAGTCCTAGTGATCTCAATATATTTCCTTATTTCCAAGATAAGAATTGTGAAACAAATATTATTTTCACAATTACCAGTCAGTGTCAAGAAAGAAGAAAATTCTGAGCCTTCGGTCCTGTTTGATCCCGAAGTCCAGATTTAGGGGGGAAGAGTTACATAATCAAGAACCGCCCTGTAAGCACAAACACCCAGCCAAGCAGCCGACCGATATATGATGTCATCCGAGGTGATAAATAGAACAGAAACTGTAATTGTCAACAAGTCTTATTTTGTCCGTTGGTATTGAATGTACGAATTGAATTTTATATCTTTGTTTTTAAATTAAATAAATATTTTTTAAAAACAGTTTTCGATTTGATCGGAAGTTTACTTACTTTTTCTGAAGTCGGTGCCAAGCTAAAGTGCAACTATTTTGGGAAGTACGTTTTATAACTTGTAATTTGCAACTTTGCTGCTCAAATTTCACCGATTTCAGAAAAAGTATTTAATTGTTGTAGCAAAAAATTATTTCATGCTTTTTAGTTAATTTTTTTGAAGTCGATTTTTGTTTTTTTTAATATACTTATTATTTATTTTATGTGTACGAATTACATCATATTCCTTAAATGTCAAAATATTCATATATATTTTATTTCTTCTTAAAACGGCTCTTAATTTGACAAACTTTTTTTTTTGACATGCAAAATGCAATATATGAGTCTGTTGTCTGCACGGCTTTCCGCATATGAAAGTGGAAGTAAACTATCAATATTTTCATACATCTGATGGGACATCTTACACAGTGATGAAATTTTATTATACAACTTTCGCAACTTTGCAGTAACAATTTCAACTTGTTTGGCTTACGGTACTTTCCGTAGTGATTGACCGGTCTTACTAGATTTAAGGTCCTTCAGGAACGCTAACTCATAATCTCTGACTGTACACTTCCAACTGGACGACACTCAACTTCAGTTCTATAATACGCTGAAGTCAGCGTGATATTGGTGTAGGGGACTAACGAACCTGTTGCCATATATATAATTTCACTTCTGCATTTGCCGTCTGCCTTGCTTTCCTTCGAAAGGACGTGAATATAAGTCAGAACTGAAATTTTAATGAAATGAAATGCAGCGGAAAACCTACTAGAAGAATAAAAGCTCTGGAATCTAATTATGAAATTTCACAAGATGAGGGTACATATTCTTGATTAGCTCAGACGAATATAAACATAAGAGCGACGCCAATATTTTCTATTCAAAATAACAAGCATGATAATGTATGTTTTATTTAATTTAAATTATTTTTTGAAGAGGGCAAGAATTAAGGGGAATTCAAAAATTAAGAATAGAAGGCATACATTTTTTTATTTGGATGAAACAAATAAACTTGTTGCAAATGCATCTCAGAAAACCTATATGCTGACTTAAAAATTCAAAGTCCTTGTTTTATTATTGGAAGAGATAAAGGATTCGCGAAGTTAGTTAGAATGTGTAATAGAAGCTACAAAAGCTGACCTAAAAAATTACTGTGGTTTACGAAGATTATTTTAGTAAAATCAGATCAAACGTTAGCTATAATCTAATAGCAAGGCAAAAACTCTTGGATTAATTAACAAGCAAAGAAACAGAAGCAAAAGACAGGTACTCAAAATCTAGCTTTTCCGGTTATGTAAAATATATTCGTCAAAATTTAAGAATGATTGCCACCTTATCATTGTGAATTTAGCCCAATTGAATTAATATGGGCTATAATGGAGTATGTTACGAGAAACAATTTAAGATATAGTCAACTTTTATATGACATCAAAAATTTCATCACATTTGTAAAAAGCTAATTAACATTCCATTTCAGAGAAAGAAATTCTGGAAACTGGATAGAGGAAACAATGGAGCCAATTATTGCTTTTGCGGAAAATGAGTAAACTGATGTCATTGTTTCCTTGTTGAAAGAGACTGACTGATTTATATAAATTTATGTTAAGCTACTGTAGTGCTAGTACCTAAAATATATTCAATAATAACATAATGTAACAGTAAATTTGTTATAACTAAAACAATAATAATATTTTTACATTTTACTGTTCTTGGTGGTAAAGTTCATAGTCTCAGCCTCTGATTGATAACTTACATTTTGTGACATCTTGTAATCGTTATTTGTTCGGGTAATGATAATAAATTATCCTAGTTAATGTACAAAGGATGCTGTCTGTATAAATCTTGACTTGGCCCTAGTTAATGTGTAGTTCACCTGATATTGCCTAACCCTACCCCAGACTTCCTATTCTTTGTTCTTTGAGTAGCAATACGTTGTTTCGTAATCCTGGTGTGCAAACCTCGTTTTGCTTTCCCAATGTAGAGAATGGATGATGATCAATCAAGTTCAAGGCAATAAAAGTGCAAGGAAAATCCAAGCACGAAGTTACATTTTTTCTCACCTTCAAATTAGCTTAAGATAAATAAGTTAATGTTACACCTATTACAAAAGCGTACTTATTATGACGGGAATTTATCCGATAATTCCTGGAATCGGCATTCATCCGATATTTCAGTGAATCCGAAATGTTGTTCGTCTGGCGCATCGAGGTCGGCGGCTTGCTTCTAGTCCATGAAGGAAGTCTCTCGGCGGCTCTTTGACCTTCTGTAGAATTCTGAGAAGAAATATATAAATACGAAGGGTTGACGGAAGGATTCAGTCATTATTCGATTGCTGTATAGTAAAGATCAGGTGTTCAAGATAAACTGTAAATAGTTCTGTGAATATAAATTGTGTTAAAGTAGTGGATATAAATGATAGTGAGTTGCACTGTGTTTATAAATAAATCCAAGAATTTAACTGAACCCGAGTAAATAAAACCATTACAATATTCACATTGTGTTGAACACATGCGTAAAATTGTGACCATATTTTTGATGCAGATGTTTTTAGTAAAAGAGAGCACATATATTACCTTCTGTTGTTTAGGAGAGTATTTAGTTTTCCTTGACTTTTTTGAATGTTATCGAGGAGGGGACACTATCTTAAGAAGAAGAAGAAGACCTCAATTAATGGTGTAATTTGGCTTTACATTGAATGGCGACTATTCATTAAATGGGCATGAGTACCAAACAATGTACAATAGGTTGAAGAGCCTGAAACAAAAAATAAATCGTAAATGAAGACAAAACGCATCTACGTTGAAAACCAGAATAGATATAATGAAATAAACACCCCAGAGATCGTTTTTTGTTGGGTTTTTGCTCCGTGGGTGATATCAATTCCCTTCGTCTTATTTTTTGTACATTCATATAGAGTCTTTGTCTTTGGCACATGTTTTTAATATTTTTCAATATACAGAATTTAAAAAAAAAGTTATCTATCAAAGTTATATTTTCTTTATGGATTATACTATATTTGAGCTCGAATTTAGATTATAAGTTTAATTCTCTTATTTTAAATGGAACACCCTAAGTGGAAGTACAGGTAAATAAACTATAAACAAATTTTACTGTTTTATGCTGAATTTGAAAATTAATTAATTCGAAAATAATTTTAATTTAATTATAGCACTAACTGAACATAAGAAATACGATTAACAATAATCAACAATAATAAACATTATAACATAAAAACAAAAAGCTAAAAAAACTAAAGTGTTCAAAGTGGTAGCTATAATTTTCGATGCAAAAATGAACCCGTTTTTAAACGAATCTTCGACATTCTCCAGCATTTGAGGAGTTTTTATGTATCCCCACAGAAAAAAATGTATACATGTCAACTCAGGAGACCTGGCGGGCCAATTTTGGGACTGTTCTCTCCCAATCTAATTATTAGGAAACAATTCTTTTAAATTGGTATGTACCTTACGCTGAAAATATGCTGGTTTCTACCATATCATTTTCTTGAATTACGGTGAATGACATTTTAAAATAAGTTTTAGTATAAAAACTGTAAATGTATTATTTTTCTGTTAGAATACAACGCTGCTCAGCGATAACAGTCAAATAGATCACCAAACAACCCCTCAATTGCTACTACTTTGGGATTTAATGGCCATGTAAAAAAATGCATTTTCTAATTTTTTTCCGAAACACTGTGTTCAAGTGTTTTTGTTTTTACCGTTCTTAATCACCAGAAAAAAATGATACTACTTTGCTAATTTAACCGACTTCATACATCTAATAATAACTTAATATATACTAGAAACTTTTGAAATTCATCTTATGTTGCTCTATTTAAGATAACAGTGTAAATGTACGTGACGATTAACCACAGATAAAATATTTAGACAATTTTATTTAACAAATGGAAACGAGACCTTTTCACCTCCATTCGGACGCAAATATACAATGTATAGTGGTTTTGCCGCCACCATTTAAATCACTTAATGCAGAGTACCAGCAGATATTTATTCTATAATTAAACTCTTGTTTTATGACCTCTTCTCTCAGGCTCTTAATTTATACAATGAATACACAAATTTAGCTTTAACATCAGCGAACTTTCGGTTTGATCTGTGACGTCATTAATAATTCACCATGTTATTTGTTAGTGTTAATTGAAAAAGCAATAACTAGAAATTATTTTGGAAGAACTCAATGTTTCAGAATTCTTTAGATATTTGGGACACTGATGTATTTCATATAAGTAAATTGTAGTAATTCATTTTTTATCAACAAATTAAATTATGGAAGTGAGATGCTCTCCTAGTGAGTTAGTTAAAGATTTTTCACTAAAACTAACACAATCCAATCACTCTTTGAAAGGCTTTATCACCTTAACAGTGTCTTTGGGGAATATAGGCATATATTAATATTTTACATTTCCTTACACTAACACACTCACACATGCGGCTGCCTCGCCATCTTAGCCGAAAGTTCGAAAGAACAGTTTATTTTACACATTCTAAATAAGGAATATTATTTTATTATTGACGGAAAATCGTTAATAAAATTAATGCTAAATGTTATGAATATGAAGGATAATTAGTTTCAACTTAAA
This sequence comes from Octodonta nipae, assembly GCA_034190945.1. Taxonomy (NCBI): domain Eukaryota; kingdom Metazoa; phylum Arthropoda; class Insecta; order Coleoptera; family Chrysomelidae; genus Octodonta; species Octodonta nipae. The sequence continues at coordinate 122,629,285 of CM067216.1, forward strand.
TGCTGCAGATGTAAGTAAAACCTTCTGAGTGAAATAGAAGGGCATATTTAAAAGGAGTATTTCCACCTTCAGATCTAATTATTGCTAGCATCCTTCTCGTCATTCTACTAATTAGAGTTTGAATATATTCTTAAAGAATTGCATTCAATTCGTGTTGTATCGCAAATCGAAGCTCTTCTAATGCATTTGGAACATAATTTCTTTATCGTATACGACGCTGTAGCTCTTCCCACAAATACTCAATGGGATTTTCAAGTTTGGGCTATATGGTAGCCAATCTAATATTTGAATCTGGACTTCATCAAGATAATTAGTCACTATGCCAGCTGTGTGTGGTCGAGCGTTATCATGTATAAGTATGAACCTGTCATATCCAATGTGGCTCACATACGGCAAAACGTGATATTTTTAATATACGAGTCAATAGTCATTCGTCAAATAAGTTCCCCGAGTTCGGTGAGTCCCTCCCAAGGAATACCTCCCCAAACCATTATATCTCCAAAACTAACAGTCTGTGTGAGGTTGCAGCTGCTGTATCGCTTCCCAACTCTTTTATAGACATGATTTCGCCCATCTGGCTTCCATAATTGTATTCTATTCTTATCAGTGAACTGAACTTTTTTCCAGTCCTCAATATTTCCCTGAGTATGTGTTCTGGCAAATTGCAGTAGTCGAGTTTTGTGATTTTGGAGAAGACGTGGAAAGTTGGCGGGTCGTCTTGGCTTTAAACCCACGTCCTTTAATCTTCTTCTAACTGTTCTTGAGTTAACATTAACTTGTCTTACATTTAGTAACTCATTTTTAAGATATGTGTATGTCAATGTGCAATTTTGAGTAGAATTAAGTACCAAAACACGGTCTTCAATCAAAGGTGTACACTTTTGCCGCGTCTTCGTACAAAAAACATTCGAGACGTTAGATTGACCTCGTCTGAAACACCGAGCGATTTCTCTTTGTCTATATCCTTCCCCATATAAAGTTACATTTTGAGCTGCTTCAGCTTCCCTACAATGTCTTACTGGTGGCGTATTTCTTTTAAATAGAGAAAACAACCAATAAATACCACTAACGAATTATTTAAATTCACTACAAATAACTTAATTCATTATAATTCTTGATTTATGTAAGGAATTTTTGAATATCAGAAAGGGCTATCGAAAGTATACGTCATTAAAATTATTTAAATGAATATTTCAGAACAAATGAATAAATTCGCGACTAGATGAGTAACATTAGCAAATAAGTAAATTTACAACGATTTTGTTCGAGTAACAGTGATAACAAATAATTTGGTCAAGTGCGCCTTGGACTCTCATACTAAGGGTTCCGTACCACCTTCAAGATTGTAATATTCCAGTTTCAGACAAGCAGGGAATGAGTGAATTTTCTTATATTTGCCCTAATATCTTTTAAAGGAAGCGTTTTAAATTTATAAAAAATATACACTTTCATTTTTCACACATAGACTTTTTATTTTATCTGCTTCAGGATTCGCTTGATTTTTATAAGAATATATATGTATTTAATTTTCTAATTTGGCCCCCAAAAATTAACATTAGAGTTTTATTTTATTAATAAACGTTCAGAGAAGACTGTAGATTCAGGTTTTTTTTTAATTTTACAGTTTATGGTTTTGGAGATAACTGGGGGGGGGGGGTAAATTTTGGTATATTTGTGTTTCTCAGAATGGGACCTTTCATTTGATATATTACATGATGCGTTTGAAAAAAAAAATTTAATTTTTTATTTAATTCTATAATTTGCCCCCCCCCAAATTAATATTAATGGTTTCTCCTTATTTTTCCTGTAAAGTTCGCGTAACGATCTATATTTAGTTTTTTTTTCAAAATTTTAGGCTGAGTAGTTTCGGAGATCAGGGGGGCGGACGGTCGATTTTTTTAGTTTTTCACCCCAAAAGTCCCCTAAAATCAAAATTGATTCATTTACGATATGTACTCCTGATCGGGACACCAAACTGTACATTAATGCCAAATTCCAACCTCTTCCGTCCAGTAGTTTAGGAGAAAATTGCTGTGATGTGACAGAGGCAGAAATCTGAAGTGATATTATAAGGGTATCCGTATATTGTATATACGGAACCCTAAAAATATTCGAAAATTTTGTACATGAGTGTATATACATGGACAGGTACTATACGATGTAAACTATGTCTGAGATAATTCCAGGATTCAACTTCGCCCAACTAATTTCAGATGGTACCCTCAAGGTAGGTGGAACCGAAAATTGTTGGAGCTGGTGAAGCAAATCAGAAAGTATGGTCGTTTGAAAGATAGCATTTGGGTCATGTCCGGTTGTTGCCAACATTTTAGTAGGCTTGGGTCGTTCGTGAAAGAGTCGTTCAAACCGAACGACTCCTGTAGATGTGCCACGAATGAGCGGCACTGTTTAGTCAAATAGCTCGTTCAGTTCGCCATTAATAGAATCATTCAGTTCGAGCGAGTCGAGAGTCATCGGATGTGCTGAACGTTCAACGTTCAATCACGAAGTAGAGACTCGTTGACTCGTTCAATTTTTCGACCGGCACGGTCACCTCGGCTCGGAGTAGTTGGTGAGTGGACACAAAAGAGCCGTTTGGTTGAAGCACACACACCCATGCGCGAGCCCAGGAACTAGGTTTGCCCTTCAGAACATTTTACTGATGAGCACTTCCAGCCCCCTTACCCCCTGAGACTTAACTCAGGTCCTCACGCTAACACAGTTTTCCTTCTGCATAATCTCTGTCTTCTTGTTGGGATAGCTTGACTTTGGTTTGGTTCCGTTGCTTTACCTGGTACTACAGCAACTGTCTTATTTGTGTTACGTGGCTTCTTTGCTATGATATATAGCTAATTGTACCCTTCTGTGGGCATGCACGTTGTCGTCGTTTGTTTTGTGGGTGTCTGTTCTTCAGTCTTCTTTTTCTTTGGTAGGTTGGTTTCCCCCCGGGCCCCCCTTGTGGTCTCCTGAAAAAAAGATTGTTATATACTTCATTTTTTACTTACCTGTCCTCTATCTCTGGGCTTCTTCGTCCTCTTCCCCTTCGCTAAGGCAGAGCTGGTTCTTAGGCCGTTTGTATATGTCAATAAATCTGGGGTCATAGTCGATTAGTTGTAGTAGGTAACTTTTGGTTGATGAAATGTAGGTATTATTTTAAAATTCGGTCGGAAAGTTTTATTTTCAACGAATCCATGAATGGGTATTTTAAATTTTTATTATCACAGGCGGCAATAAGGCACATGGTTGTTATTGTTTTGCAGTGTTTTTGTTATATACATTTCTATTTGAGTTATAAGTAAGCATAATAATTTTATTTTTGTTTACATTTTAATGTTTTTTTTCTTATTTTTGTTGCCAAATAATACAAAATTTTTATATTTTGACGTAAATTAATGATCTTTAAATTATGACTCAGCAAAATTTTAATATTAATTTGAGCAGTGAACTACGCAAGTAGATACATTATATAAATTCGCCTTAGGCTAAACGGCTGTGTGATTTAGGAGCGACATCGTTCAAATGAACGACTCATTGTGAACGACTCGTTTTGGTGAGCTGAACGAAATGAGCGGGCTCACTAATCGCTACATTTTAGGGAATATTTTTGGATGATTGGCTGTGTCAATTATATTTTGCACTACTTCGGGGAACAACCAACAATTAATTAAGCGAATATGCTGTTTAAAATTAACAGATATTGGTAAAATATACTTATTAACAAAAAATAAATAAATCGCCAGATAATATAAAAAATAGAGGTAAATATTTGGTATGTTTGCTTGTTTACTAATCAGGAAAGTGAAATTTAAAGTTTTTGAATTTTTGCTGCTGAAATTTTGTTAGAGGTAAGAAACTGGTATTTCTTTTCTGTGTAACATATCGGTTTCAGTGTTTAGCATTTCAATTTTGCGTTGTATTTTTAATAGGACTTTATTTCCCCATTTTTGCTTTTATCCGTAACAGCTTTACTAAAACGCAGATATATGTATTTTTTCATAAAATTTATAAATATTTGTAAAATTTCTTAGAATGTTTTGTTATTTTCTATTGGAAAAGTTTTGTACTGGATTTTAAACTTTTAAGGATAATTGTTTTATTGCTATTAACATTATTGAATAAGTGCTAATTGCTTGCTTTATTTACATCAAAATAATTATATTTATTCTGAGCTCTTTTTTCTCTACTCAGACTTAGGAATGAAATCCTATAGTATTGAGTAAACCTGTACTGAGGTTTCAGTTGCAGCTGTCTTGGAGAAACAACATGCAATTTCTTGTAACTACTTTGAATATTCTGTAAGTAGAAATTTAAAAAAAAATCTCTTTTTGATCATGTTAAATAAACTATTGTTAGAATTCTCTTGCTGAAACATTTCCATTTCTGTTATATTTAAAAATCTCGTTTGGCATAGATAAAAGCTATCCGTAGATAAAGAATTTCGCAAAACTCACCCTGTTTAACTGCTTTTTTACGAACGCCCTCCACCCACTGAAACAAGCTCCTTGTCTTTTCCCATATGTCGCCCCTTCGCTTTTGTATCTATATATAAAATATATGTCGACTGAGATAGCCTTTGCCCTTTTTGCCATCCGTTTTCCTAGCGCCTTATTACATCGTCATTTCTGGATTATTTATGAGTGGCCAAGAAATGGAAAATTTTAATAACCTCTCTGGCCTATGAGTGAAAATATTAAAATGTAAAGTTTTCTCGTTTAGAAATGTTGCTGTGTCATGTCTTGATGTTTGATCGATGAATTTCTTGGAAATCTGAGAATCACCAATATACCCTTAAGAATGAAGGAATAAATTATATTTGGCTATTATTTTGTTCGACCTTCACCTCTTTCACAGTAGTATACACAAATATATACTATTACGAAATGTAGTTTAATTAACTGTAAAATTATTAAATATTTGTAATAATAGCTCAAATAAAGTGTGTAGGAGTTGATTTTTTTGTATTGTTATACAAGATTATAATAAATGATGGACCCATTTTTAAAAATTTGTAGTAATTAAGGTACAAATTCAAAATGAACAATCTTTATATCAATGAAAAGTTTTAAAGTTTCGGCGGGCAATAATGGTTCCAGAATCTTTTTGAATGCATCCCTTCCTCAGCGCTGGATAGGTCACAGGGGAATGAAGACTTGGGTCTACACTTGTGCCCATCGAGATCTCCTGATCTTACCCCATGTTACTACTTTTTATGGGGTTATGTTAAGGAAGTTGTTTAGGTCCCACCTCTACCAATAACATTGGGCACAGTCAACATTTATAATGTATTGCAAAAAAACATTCCATTGGTATAAAGATTGTTTATTTTGAATTTGCATTATAAATACCTTTATAAATGGGTCCATCATTTATAATAACCCGGTATATTAGTTCCATAAAAAATATAATAATAATATAGAAAAAATATAACCATATTTCTTACTTCTTTTAGTTTAATATTATATTTGACTAACTATAAATTACAAGGAAGATGGTATTTGGTCGGATTCTGATCACTAGATATTCTGTAACCAATGAACACATAAACACTTAACTGTAAAGAAACAGTTATGTAAAAATGTTTTAAGAAACCTCCATTCAAAATTACTAAGCTTTAATTAAAGAGCAAGAACTAATATTTTCTGCTTCAATGTCATATTTAAATGTTGTTCTGTTTAACGAAAGTAAGGAATTATTATTTATTAAGTCATTATTATTATTCCTAAAGGAAGGGTAATTTTTAGCGGTCAATGGATGTTTGTATTTATATATGTTTCACCGTAAATGAAAGAGTAGAAAATTCTGAATTCATGAATATAAATATAGTACAGTACTTAAATATGTATATTAAAATGTATCAAGTCAGAAAAAACAATCTCACTATATTTTAGTATTTATCACCAACACCACACCAGTTTCCTGCTCTAAATAGATATAAATTGTAGACTATCACTTAATTATAACTAAAATAAAATACAATTCGATGTAAATTCAGTGCAAAAAAATACAGAATTCTAATTCTGATAAAACTTGTAGGGCTTCAAATGTACCATAAAATAACTCATATTATTGCTTTTGTTTTTTTTTAAATAGTCGTATCCAATTTTAAAGTGGTTTTCGAAAGAAAAATGAAAAAGAAAAAATTTGGGGAATCTTTCATCAAAAAGGCTACAGAAAAACTCCTTAGTCTGCAAAAATTAATAATCCAGGAAATAGAGTGTATCCAAAACTACAGAAAAGTGTCACACTCCTTCACAGAATTAGAATAAAGTCGTCTCCATCGAGCACGAGATCGCACAACCATTAGGTACACTACACAATAGCATTTTTGTCGCCTTGAAGGTAATGCAAAATCCTCAATGCCTTTGACACTTTGACTGATATTATTTCTTTTTTTTTGCATTAGTTTTACAAATTATAAGTGGCGGGAGACTTGACCATACAATGTATGGCATCACACTCCCTCTAAGGCACACATAGTGTGCCCTTAGGGGAAAATTCACTAAACCCCAGATATACTACATATCAAAAGGGTTTAGCTCTGTGGGAGCCCTTGCCAGGTTATCAGGCCCGTGGTTGGCGTCGTGGCTGCAGTTCCCCATAAATTTTCTAACCGTCCGGGCTGTTCCTAACAGGACGGCTTTTTGCATCAGTTGGTAAAGATGTTCGTCCAGACCGAGGTATTTCAAATTGTTTAATAGATGTTTTGGGACTACTCCTATTGTTGACATAACAATTGGTACTGTTCGAGTGTTGTTCATGTCCCATTGTCTCTGTATTTGAAATTCTAAATCCCTGTATTTGGCCTGCTTAATATTTATATTGTTGTTGTTAGGGATTGCTATGTCAATTAAGGTTGTTTTTCTAGAGACTTTATCTACCAAAACTATATCTGGTCTATTGTGAGCAACAGTCCGATCGGTCAATATCGTCCGGTCCCAGTACAGTTTGTAGATGTTATTTTCTAAAATAGATTCTGGTTTGTATATATAGTAGGGTGTTCTTACCGACTGTGATAGCTCGAGTTTCAGCGCTAGTTCCTGGTGCAGTATTTTTGCCACAGCATCATGTCCTCTATTAATAAGATTTAACTTCAATGCGATTTTCTTGAATGAATTGACTTACAGGTAGTATTCCACCTGTTCCATCAAAATTGTATAACAATGACACTGATGAAATTTTTAACAGACCAGTCTACAAGGCTGAACAGATAGTGAAGTTCAATACTCATACTGCACATTGGCTCCAACAAGCTGAAAATTCAGCATTAGTTGCTCAATAAATTTTCGCCAGCCAGACGAATCTGTCTTATGGCTGTTTCTCATTGCTTCATACACAACTGATATAGTTTGGTATTTTATTAATTGCCGGATCTGAACTTCTTTAAAAATCTCCACATTATAACTAACTTTTGAAGTATGTACAAACGCCATTAACCTGAGTCATACTTTATGATCCTATAACAACAATTAGACCACGCATATCATTGCAAAACACAAAATGATCCTATGTCTTAGGGATAGTGCGAACACCTCATCGCCCTCTTGTACCCGACTCTAGATGCAAGAAAAAAATTGATTAATAATTAATTTCCAATGAAAACAAGGAGATCTTAATCTCAATAAAATTTTGTATCCCGCACTCCGACATGCTGTACCAATCAATCGTTCCGACTCGCAGCCCCCACCGACTTCATCTTCACTGACCAACCAGGGCATGCTATGCTACCGGTCCGGATTAGATGCCAATGTTAAATCGCTTGAGGATTATCTGCAGCATTTTAAACCACGCCGTTGAAGATGTCTGTCGCAGTTGCAGCTGAAACGTTGAGAAAACAATTCTCTATACAAAATTGTCCGAAAAACTAGTTTATCTTTTCATTTTTCTGAGTTCTTTGGGAATAACACAACATAAACTCAAAAAAATAAAAACCAGAGATGCCAGAATTATCATTCAGAAATCAAACTAGTTTATTATTTACATCCAGTGTGACAGCGTAGTTACATTAATATAACTGAAATATTCTGGAATTAAGCAATGGATTAGTTTCATTCTTACATATCTCCGAAAATTGTAGATGGTTGATTATACTCAAATGATTTTTTCTCACACTTTGTACACCTCAATTTTCCCTGGCTATAAAACTGAAATGTAATTTATGGCCAAAGAATGTTGACATAATTTATGGTAATCCTTAACACGGGCAAAATTTAATATTTCTGACGTCTTTTTTTGGGAAACAATAATAAGATGAAGTTTTAGGGATGCTTATGAGATTAAAAGTCTGTCTTTTCTGGAGTTCTCTAACTTTCAAAAGAATGGTGAATGAAAATGAAAAAGACATTTAACATACGTAAATTTTAAATAAGGCACAGTTTTATTGTTATTTTAAATTTTCCATTGTTTCTAATTAATTAGATAGCGATGGGAGAGAAAATAAATTTTTAACAATGCTGACTGTTGACTGTATGATTTCAAGATTTATGTACGTGTGTATCCACCTTTATTTAATTAATAATTATTATTTAATTGTAAGTAAATATTCTAATGTTTTCTGTTGTTTAACTAATTTAGTTTTATTTTTCGAGGAAACTAGGTTTGCTAAGGTTACAGATTTCTGGGACAGCCTCGTTGCTCTGACTAACTTCATCATCGAAATATGAAACCCTTGTTTCGGTCATAATATCCAGTTCTCGATGTTGCCAATCAAAGTCGTGATTTTGTGAGTGATATGAATTTAGAGCATATCATCAACAGTTGTATCAGATCATGGATTTCATAATTGTCCACGTTCATATCTTTATAGTAGATTTTTATGCAGATGTAAACAAGACCTGTGCAAAATTATTTACACAAATGATACTTTAGCAATGAAAAATAAACTGATGCAATTTAATTATTCATCAATAGGAAAATCAGGTACCAAAACCTACAACTGTAGAAATATGGGCATGAGGTGCATCTCAAAGATGAGGAACCTACCTGAATGGAGCGCATGTTACACCTCATCATCTTAAAGGATTCAAGGATACTGGTACTACTGATGCCGAATATTAGAAGGCCATCAAAAGTAGCGATGAGTCTTAGTTTTTGTTCTTTAGGTGGTAGGTTTCTTAGGATATTGATTTCATAATAGCATCATACGTTGATCTTGGTCTTGGTGAGTTTTGTTGCCCACCTATCAACCATTTTCTTCGAGTTAAGTCTTTCCGTATAAACACAACAGTTCTTAGGAACTAATCACCGCTCCATCCCACCAATCAGTTAACGGTGGCCGAAGAGGAAACATTCGAAGTACTAGTAGGTTTTTGTTATTCTTTACGGTGTTGACTGTTTATGAGTATTCCTTTATTTGTTCTAGTTTCTAGTCAGGTGTCATTAGTTTGACCTCGTCTATAGCAATTTGCACCACCCATGGCTTTTCACTAAGGCCCTATTAATCTTTAATACATTTTTCTTAGTCTCTTTCCTTTTATATTTGCATGTCTGTCTATTTATGTTGTTCAGTTTATTTACTTATCTATTATTTTTATTTTTCACATATTTGCTTTCACACACATTTTCACACATTTGGTCATGCTGTTGGTTGTACCACCCAGATTCCAATGGATTGTCTTAAAAGAGGTACTTAAAGAGTATTATGTAGAATATTACTATAGTGTACATGTGTTATTGACAAAACATAACATACACTAAGAAAATCCATAAACTGGAAGTTACAAAATGTAAAAATATAATGTGAAAACACTATATTCAGCTAAACTAGTTACACCATATAAACACGGATTGAAATTAAAAATATTCAAATCAACTATACAGATTGTTAATTTCTTTTTTTTATTTTGACATGCCTTATAGGTATTTGTTATATGGCTTCTATGCAGCAATTTACATAATTGGCCTTTTATGGTTTAAAATTTCCTAAAAACATAATGGTTTGATTTACAATAACATCAATAACCCACCATTGTACCCACAATATTTCACAACGGGATTACGAACAACCCTCAAAGGACCTCGTAAACGAATAGGATTGTATCCGAATTAACAGCAATAATCTCCATAAAATTAAAAGTAAAAACCTTTGGGTTCACCATAAAATATAAAATAAATACCCCTTCTGACATGAATAGTATAAAAGGGATAGTAATAAAAGTTTAAAAGTGCCCATATCAGCAAATGAGTTGTAAAAATTTCATTATATTGAAGTATTTTCAAAGTCATAAAGAATTATTGCATATTCAAACTTTTTAAGGAAGGAGTGTTTGTGATAAGATACTGGGTTTTGTTATAAATATAAATTTCTCTTGGATTATTTTTTGCAAAAGTCATAAGTTTAACTGTATATGGTTTTAAACTTTATATACATATTATTAACGACAAATATTTAATTATTATATGCTTGGCACGTCTTTTCAAATTAAAAAGATGAATTTATTGAACTACAAAACGTGGAATATTAAAAAATAATAATATCAATGTTTTGCCTTTTGTCAACATTTCCTAGCAATAGATTGGAACTGGAAGTAAGTTAGTTTTGCCATCCACTCTCATACAGTGTGGTACAGCCAAATGGAAGAAATTCGATAACGAATAAAGGAGGGCGTGTTGGGAAAAATTGTATTTTTAAATGGGCATTTTTTTAACACGAAAAGTTATGTAGGGTGTGTCATGTGACAGTGGCCAAAACCAACATTTTTATTTTAAATGCAAGCCCCTGTATATTATTTATTTTTTGGATTTTCCCGAAACTTCCAGAGATAAGTTATGTACAATGTCCTACACCTATCTTCAACTGTTTCGGGAATATTAAGTGTATTCAGATTTATTACAAAAATTAACATTAGAAACAGAAAATTATTTTATTTCACAAATTCGCTACATTACACTCAATACTTAATTCCCATTTAGCTCTTGATATTGAGATAATCAGTAAAAACCATTCCTGCGTTCCTTTTTACTGATTTGAAAAAAAACAGGTTTGTTTCGTTTCGTCAAAACTCGTAGCATCTGTTGTCTGCCTGCATGACAGTGGTAAACAGTGTCAGTGCTATTGTCGTTTGAATTTCGTTAACTGGACGTAATAATATCAGAAATGCGCAAAATAACCATTCTACAAATGATTGGTTATGGAGATAACACACAGACATAAATGGAAGTTTCTCGCTTATTTCACGAAAATTTTCCAAATTTGCCGCCTGTATCTCATGGAACAATTAGCAAAATAGAAAAGCAGATTCGCGAGCTTGGTCATGTAAGACAGATAAAAAAAAATTGGATATTATGCTTGAGTTTCAGGAAAACCCACATAATTCTGGTCGAAAAGCAACCCTACTGTATTAAAGGAAAGTAATCATCCTATAAAATGAGGAGCTCATGGAAGACGAATTCGACAGGAGAACGTATCTCTGTGAACAAATGATGGTAAGGTTATATAACAAAGTCATCCAATTAGAAGATGTTTTGTTTTCTGATCAGATCACATTTATACTTCACGGTCATGTTGCCGCTAGTGGTCTAGTGAAAATCCTCACTGGATGACAGAGAAACATACGCAATATCCTGAAAAAGTTAACATTTGGGCAGGAATTGTTGAAAATCATATAGTAGGTACCTTTTTCATTGATGGCAACTTGAATGGAGATCAATATTTAGTACTCCTCCAAAATAATGTCGTGCCCACTTTGACAAACTTATATTCCTGATCCAGTAAACCCACAAGTTCCTGCCAATACAATATGGTTTCAGCAAGTCCGGCAATGCCTGAACCAAATTTTTCCAAATCGGTAGATTGGGAGGTGTGGATCGATAGAATGGCCAGCACGATCTCCTGATTTGACGCCATTGGACTACTTTTGTGTGAGGATATGTATACAAAACTAAACCTCTCAACTTAGATGACCTAAAAAGTCGAATCACGCTTGCGATTAGATCAGTCACGCCTGAGATGTTGAGTAACATTAGAAGACATTTCTGTACCAGATTAGAATGTTGCCAAGATGTTCGCGGCAAGCATTTTGAACATCTCCTACATTGACATTAATGTTTTTTTTGTTTTTTTTTATAGTATTAAGAAATAATCAGTATTACTTATTAGGTTTTTAGTGTAATGTAGCGAATTTGTGAAATAAAATAATTTTCTTTTTTTTTAATGTTAATTTTTATAATAAATCTCAAAACTCTTAATATTTCCGAAACATTTGAAGATAGGTGTAGGACATTGTACATGAATTATGTCTAGAATTTTCTGGAGAATTCAAAAAATAAATACTATACAGGGGCTTGCATTTAAAATAAGAAAGTTGATATTGGCCACTGTCACATAACACAACCTATATTTTTTTTTGTTGAAAAAATTTGCATTTAAAAATACAAATCGACGTGTCCAAGCGTTTTTCCCAACACGACCTCCTTTATTCGTTATCGAATTATTCCATTTGGCTGTTCCACACTGTATATGGAAAACTGGTTTTGAATTTCCGAACTTTTGTCAAATATTAGATGTTTGAGGCGGTTAGTATCAAAAGGACATAAGCATTCAGTCACTTTCTGATGCCCGAAAGAAGTAACTCGAAATAACTAATATTTCTAAAGCTATCATTTGAAAGATGCCACAAAATTTTTCTCTTTGAGGCTAAGGCCGGTATTCATAGTCAGATCTTAAGTGTAAGTTCGGCTTAAGCATTAGCTTAAGCAAGCGTTTACATTCACAGACCGCTATCTTGAAAAAAACTTGATAATCCGACCTTCGCTAAGATATCTGTATATATATATGGATATGGATATACATATGTTCATAAACGTTGCTTAAGGCGTTAACCTTACGTTTCATTTAAAAAGAGAGTTTTTTTGTAAGTCACCATATTAGTTGACTTGAGACAGTCTTATATTTATTGGTAGTAAAAAAAGTAGTAAAAATAATAGATTTGTTGGGGTTATATGTTATTGATATTGTCTACAATATTGACATAGATTTTGATTTCGACGACGATGATAAAATAGGACGTATTCCTAAACACTGCATTGGAGATATGCAAGATCCTTTTGATTTTTATTCAGAAATTAAATTCAAAAAAAGATACAGATTTAACAAATACAGTGTTAAATTTGGAATATTGTTATTAATAGAACAGAATTTGGCTAAAGGATTCCCAATTCCACCAGTGTTTCAGTTATTAATATGTTTGCGATTTTATGCTAAAAACTGACTTCAAGAACAGTAGAAATGGTGGCTTTACTTTAAATAGACATATGTTTTAATAATAGCCAAAAAAATTATTTTACACTACGACAGTGTCACAACCAACAGTACCAAGAACAGTTTTTTTTCGTGTAAGTATCTTGGTTGTAAGGAAAACTAGTTATTATATAAAATTGCCCTGAACTCCAAGACTAAAATTAGAAAATCAGATTATTTTTGAACTTTTGGGATTTGGCATTCTGAATTTAATATTTTATCGCGAAATGAGTTTCGACATCTAGTAGTTTCAGGAAAATCTAGCTCACATAGACTCCAAATCGGGAGTCCTGCTGTGTGTAACGTCGTTTCCCTGTGATTCCTAGGACAGAAATCACACGACAAAATTCGTAGGTTTATTAAAACCTGCCAAAGAAATTAAACTTTTCGAGATTTTTCAATCCATTGAACGCAAGACAATATATTGTTTCTAGTCGAGAACCTTCATTAGTTGCGCTCCCCTCAACTGATTGAATTCTCGAATAATTATTTATGTATATATTACATAGAACTCAATGTAATATTTTATCGCGAAATGAGGAGTTTCAGGAAACCTTCTGCCAAATCTGCGAGAAGATGTGCCATTAAACAATTTACGGACAATGTGGTACCAAAATGACTTTGCAGACAGTTTAGACGACAACTTAAACCCATTGGACTTTTTTAACTGATTTATTCGAAATCTAAATCAACAATTGGTGAATAACGTCCAAGAGGTATCAAACGTAACATAAATACTTTATCACCAAATTCCTGTTAATAAATGTAAAAATATATTTTTTGGTGATAAAACAACATAATTTGGGATTGTACCTTATGAAATAGTTAATTAAGGTGACCAATTCAAACATTTCAACAGTCATATTTTCATAATTGTAAGTAAAATACCGTTAAATGTAGTCTATGGTATTCTTTTTGGATGTTTTTTAATAAAATGCGTACATCTTAAAAAAATGTTTCCGATTTTTTGGATTAGTTTTCCCTGGCTTGTCATAAACAGGTCCACTCCTGGGTTTCGGCTTGACGTTGAATTTTGGAACACACTATATATATATATATATATATATATATATATATATATATGTTTTTAAGTTTTCGCGGGCACTAAATGTTTCAGGTGATTTCCGGGAACTCATCCGGGATCGATGGTAAAATGACGACGTCTCGGCAGAGTCACATCTGCCCTCTTCAGGTCGGTTCGCATAATTCTCGTAGCCTTCTGCTTTCACTTCTAATTACTCGAATACTAAGATTTTCTGAAGCGAGCGCGCTGTTATATAGTCGCGGCTCGGCGCCTATCGGTTGACACCGTGAACGGCCGCGGGTGATTGGCCCTTGGCGCTCAGTGGGCACCGCTCCATCCTGCTGATTTGTTATTTCCGGTTGAGTTGTTATTGGACGGGTACGGGCCGGTACGGTGTTTAATAGGATTTTCCAACAATTGGATATGTTCTGAATTTCATTGCGTGCGTGTCTTCGCTATTTCAATTGCCTCTCTTACGAGTCTTGATTTCGGGTGTTCTATATTTGCCAGTACTCTGGTGTTCTCAAAGTCTATTCGGTGTGACATCGTGGTGGCGTGTTCCGCAATGGATGTTGTTTTTTCCTGCTTTCTTACAGCGTTCTGGTGTTCATCACGTCTAGCTTGAATTCTTCTATTAGTTTGCCCCACATATGTTTTATGACAGTCTGCACATGGAATCTCGTACACTCCCTGTTGTTCTAAAGGGATCCTCGTCTTCGGAGTTCTCAACACCGTGCTTATTTTTCTGTCTGTATTGACAATAATAGTATCGATATTGTGTCTCAGCTAGCCTTTGTGATCTGGTTACTAAAGTCTTAACGACGGCTTGTAGTTGGGCTGGGTGGTGATGAGAATTAGCATGAAGGTATCTGTTGGTGTGAGTTGCTTTCCTATATACCGTATGGCCAAGGGTTCCATCTTGCTTCCTATTTATGAGAACATCACGGAATGGCAGTTGATTGTTGGCTTCAACCTCCATGGTAAATTTTATTTTGTGATGTATGCCATTAAGGTGATCTAAAAAAGTATTGAGGTGTTCCCTCCCATGAGGCCAAATCACAAATGTATCGTCCACATATCGCAACCACAAACTGGGTTTAAGAATTGTTGTTCTTAGTGTCAACTCCTCAAAGTTCTCCATAAAAAGGTTCGCTATAACTGGTGAGCTCCTTCCACTTGTTTGTATCGTTGGTTCTCGTAAACAAAATAGGTGTTCATCAGACAGTGCCTTGTTAAGTCTACAAGGTGTTGAAGTGGTTTGTATTTTTCTATTATGATATCCAAGGCTTCGTCGATAGGGATGTTGGTGAAAAGGGACACTACGTCAAAACTTACAAGAAGACACTCTGGTTGTAAGACCGTTTTTCTAAGAATTTCGATGAAATGTGTCGAATTTTTTACATATGAGTCTGCCCCCTCTGCAAACGGTTGAAGTTGTTGGGCTAGGTATTTGGCTAGGTGTTGTGTTGGGGATCCAACTGAGCTTACTATTGGCCTCAAAGGTGCACCTTCTTTATGTACTTTTGGCAACCCATAGAATTTCGGACATCTCGATAAATTTTCACGCGGAATGAGTTGCAGTTGGAGATTTTTGTCGATCCTACTTGCTTGGATTTTGGCCTTGGTTGTTTTCTCTAGATAAGTTGTTGGGTCAGTAGTAATTTGTTTATATGCTGGATCTTGTAGCAATATTTGAATTTTGTTTGAATAATCCGCTGTATCTAAAATTACAGTCGCATTTCCTTTATCAGCAGGTAGAATGACAATGTCCTTGTTGAGGCGCAGTTGTTTCAAGGCCTCATTTTCTTCTATAGATAGGTTCCTTTTGGGTGGTTTAGACTTTCTTAGAACATGTGACACATCTTGTCTAATTATTTCAGCGGTGTTCGCATCTAATTTTGAAACTGCTGTTTCCACGCCACATATTATGCTCTCTGTTGGTATGTGAGAGGGAGCAAAAGCGTAATTGAATCCCCTAGCCAACACGCCAATCAAGGAAATGTTCAATTGGACCGAAGATAAGTTATAAACGGTTTTATTCGTTTCCAATTGCCGTGAGGTTAGACTGTGACCGTTATTTTCCGAGACAAATTCGTTTTTGGGCTTCTGTTGGAGCTTCAATTTGTTAAATTTTGCCTGTTGTTGCATTGTTGTTAACTCTGCATTCGTTTCGGCCCTACATTCGCTAATCTCATCGAATTTATCCCATATTATCGGGTGGAGTGTATTGCTTACCTGTAGGTGGATATCTAGGAGTTTAGTATTAAGAACAACCAAATCTCTTCTGACATCACGTATGGCTTCCCTAAGTAGGGCACAACTAGCTTTCCATAAGATATTCTGTGTTTTTCTGTTGTTCTTCCAGAACTTTACCGTCATGTTTTTCGGAATAACTCCTTCATCGCGGCATCGTTGTAAAAGATGTAGATCGCTCAAAAGTTTGCTTCTTTTCGCGCGTAATTCCTCAAATGTTTTACACAAATGAAAAGTATTCTCCCCATAGAGATTCACTATATTTGTTTTTAAGTTTTCGCGGGCACTAAATGTTTTAGGTGGTTTCCGGGAATTCATCCGCGTAGTTGATAACTGATCCCTGCCGGGATCGATGGTAAAATGACGACGTTTCGGCAGAGTCACATCTGCCCTCTTCAGGTCGGTTCGCATAATTCTCGTAGCCTTCTGCTTTGACTTCTAGTTACTCGAATACTAAGATTTTCTGAAGCGAGCGCGCTGTTATATAGTCGCGGCTCGGCGCCTATCGGTTGACACCGTGAACGGCTGCGTGTGATTGGCCCTTGGCGCTCAGTGGGCACGGCTCCATCCTGCTGATTTGTTATTTCCGGTTGAGTTATTATTGGACGGATACGGGCCGGTACGGTGTTTAATAGGATTTTCCAACAATTGGATATGTTCTGAATTTCATTGCGTGCGTTTAGACTATGAGGTCTCTTCGCTATTTCAATTGCCTCTCTTACGAGTCTTGATTTCGGGTGTTCTATATTTGCCAGTACTCTGGTGTTCTCAAAGTCTATTCGGTGTGACATCGTGGTGGCGTGTTCCGCAATGGATGTTGCGTTTTTCCTGCTTTCTTACAGCGTTCTGGTGTTCATCACGTCTAGCTTGAATTCTTCTATTAGTTTGCCCCACATAGGTTTTATGACAGTCTGCACATGGAATCTCGTACACTCCCTGTTGTTCTAAAGGGATCCTCGTCTTCGGAGTTCTCAACACCGTGCTTATTTTTCTGTCTGTACTGAAAATAGTATCGATATTGTGTCTCCGTAGAATTCTTGCAATACTGTCCGTGGTCCCCTTGACATACGGTAAATAAGCCTTGGTTATTGGTGTCTCATGCTCCTCGTCTGTTTGTCTCGGTTTTGACTTTAGGGCTCTTTGAATATTTCGGTCTGTAAATCCGTTTTGTCTCAGAGCTGTTTTCAAACTGTCCATTTCCTGTTTGATGTTATCCTGGTTAGCTAGCCTTTGTGATCTGGTTACTAAAGTCTTGACGACGGCTTGTAGTTGGGCTGGGTGGTGATGAAAATTAGCATGAAGTTATCTGTTGGTGTGAGTTGCTTTCCTATATACCGTATGGCCAAGAGCTCCATCTTGCTTCCTATTTATGAGAACATCAAGGAATGGCAGTTGATTGTTGGCTTCAACCTTCATGGTAAATTTTATTTTGTGATGTATGCCATTAAGGTGATCTAAAAAAGTATTGAGGTGTTCCCTCCCATGAGAGTTGTTGTTCTTAGTGCCAACTCCTCAAAGTTCTCCATAAAAAGGTTCGCTATAACTGGTGAGAGTGGCGATCCCATTGGAGCTCCTTCCACTTGTTTGTATCGTTAGGTTCTCGTAAACAAAATAGGTGTTCATCAGACAGTGCCTTGTTAAGTCTACAAGGTGTTGAAGTGGTTTGTATTTTTCTATTATGATATCCAAGGCTTCGTGGATAGGGATGTTGGTGAAAAGGGACACTACGTCAAAACTTACAAGAAGACACTCTGGTTGTAAGACCGTTTTTCTAAGAATTTCGATGAAATGTGTCGAATTTTTTACATATGAGTCTGCCCCCTCTGCAAACGGTTGAAGTTGTTGGGCTAGGTATTTGGCTAGGTGTTGTGTTGGGGATCCAACTGAGCTTACTATTGGCCTCAAAGGTGCACCTTCTTTATGTACTTTTGGCAACCCATAGAATTTCGGACATCTCGATGACTTTTCACGCGGAATGAGTTGCAGTTGGAGATTTTTGTCGATCCTACTTGCTTGGATTTTGGCCTTGGTTGTTTTTTCTAGATAAGTTGTTGGGTCAGTAGTAATTTGTTTATATGCTGGATCTTGTAGCAATATTTGAATTTTGTTTGAATAATCCGCTGTATCTAAAATTACAGTCGCATTTCCTTTATCAGCAGGTAGAATGACAATGTCCTTGTTGAGGCGCAGTTGTTTCAAGGCCTCATTTTCTTCTAGAGATAGGTTCCTTTTGGGTGGTTTAGACTTTCTTAGAACATGTGACACATCTTGTTTAATTATTTCAGCTGAAATAATTAGACAAGATGTATACTAATACCTTGTATTGCTTTCTGTATATATACTAGTACAAGTGCTTCACAATGCTTAAGTACACACCGTATCCTTGTACACTATATATACCCTACATCCTACAGAAGCTTCACCATGGCTAAAGTCATCCTCTATTCATAACACTATATAAACTATAATCATTATACTTACATCCAGTGCATTTACACTCCTTATACCACTGCATATACTTTAGCTTATATATGTACCATCTGTATACTTATACTCTGTTTCCCCACATCCTATACACTTACACTCTGTAAAGTTAGCCCACACGCTATATACTACTGCATATAGTTCACCTTGTATACTTATCCCTTGTATACTTACACTCTATTTACTACCAACCTGTATGTATATTTACATCCTGTAAACTTACCCTCCTTTTACTTACGCATTGTATGTTATTCTGTTTACTAAGACAGAGTATACTAATGTTAAGTTTAGGTACTAACACCGAATTACTCTTGGCAAAGGAAGGGGGTGTTGATTCTCGACAAGTTTTAAAGGTCTGCTGTTCTTGTCTTGATTTTGTCCGGTTAAAATTTTCTCATTTGTACCCCAGATACTGCTGTGAATACTTCACCCCGTATATATAGCTCTTGAATATTACACTCTGTTTACTACCACTCTATATTGTAACTTACACTCCTTTTACTTATACGTTTCATGTCACTCCATTTACTAACAGGCAGTATACTAATTATTATACTAATTATGTTTACTGTATATTGAATTTCTGCCCAAATTCTACCGACAATCGATGGCGTGTTAATTTTAACAAATATGAAAGAATGTTGTTCGATACTCTTTTCCTGAATTTTCCCACAACATATAATTTTAATACTGCTGCTTATACTTCACCCCGTATGTGAGCCCCTTGAATACTTACACTCTGTTTGATACCACCTTGTAAACTTAAACATTGTATACTTACTCTTCTATGATACTCTATTTACTAACATCAAGTAGGTACTTACTGTCGGCGAAACGTGAGCGTGCTCATTGTCGACAAATTTCAAAGAGCTGTGCTCAAACTTCTTATTTCTAATTTTGCATTCGGTCGTTAGACTTTTCCCACCTCGTATACTGCTGCATAATCTTTTCTCTGTGTATATACCTCTGTTTATTTCATTGACAAATCTTTGTTTAGCAGAGTTGATTTTTTTTATAATAAATTCCTTATTCCTAGTCCGTGGTTTTCGATTTGCATTTCCTTTATTTATTACCTAAAGTTACATTTTACAGTGTGTTGTTAAATAGTCTCTTCAATCTTCTGTCTTTATACTCCTATGGTAGCTCCTTCAGTATTCGGTACGTGACTCTATCCCAACCTGGTACTTTCTTCGTGTTGTCTTCATTATCTATTATTCCTGTCGTTGTTGCCCACATCTGTTCTTCCTTTGGTTGTGGTGTTTTGATTTTTGTGCTACTTCCCTGATTTTTTCTTCGAATTCTCTGCCCTCTTCTGTTTATACATTGTGTATGAATTCTTCCTCCATGTCGTCCGCAAATAGTTCTACCTTGTCGTCTGTAATCTAATGTTGTCCATTTCTGCCTTGCAGTAGTACAGCTGTGTTGGGTTCTTTGTTCCTCTTCATTCTTCTCATTATTTGCCAGTGTGTGTACTTGACCACGTCGAATCCTTGCAGGTAGTTTTTCCACTTCCTGCTCTTGTTTTCTGCCAGTTCTTCTTTTGTTTCCTTGTTTAATCTGTTGATAGTACTTTTTATCTCTGGCTTATACTTTATTCTATATATCCTCTTTTGCCGGTTTCTCTCACGTATTTTTTTTAATTAGTCCTCTTGATATATCTTCTGAGTAGATTTTCCTCTTTGTTGCTGTAGTGTTGGCTCGGTGTGCTTCTATCCTTGCTGTCGATTCGTCTTCTTCGGTACTAACATTCTGCCAAATTCCTCCTAGTTGTTCTTTGTCTCTGTCCTAGTTTGTGGCCTGTTCATCTATCTTACTACGGTTGTCGTAACTGGGTTGTAATGAAAGTTCCTCCGTCGTCTCTGTCATAGTCGATGTTCTGTAGGATGAAATTAGCTGATTTAGTATCTATAATAGTAATAGTCCAGTCAGAGATAAAAATAGTGAGCTGATGAAGCAGTTTATATAGTGGTTGGAATGGTAACTTTTAGAAGAAATATCTTGTTATAGCAACATTTTTGGTTGGTAGGTAGGTGTATTTGTTAAATGATTTTGGATGATTAATAGTTCCAATTGAATTTTTCACTTCTTTACTTTGCATTAGATACTCAACTTACTTCTTTTTGATACAAGTGCTCCTGTCTATTTGTTGGACTAATTTACCAGTGGTAGATTTTTACTGTTTAAATATTGAAAACCTGGAAAATATTGATAGTTAATTTTTAATCTTCGTAAAAAAGTAACTTTCAGAAAACTGATAATTCAGAATTAAAATGTAGAATGCGTACTGGATTTTCAAAGATTTCCTCTGAGAAATACCTTATCGTAGCGTATCTGCTGTCAGTTTCGCAAGCGAACTGGCAGCATCCGTCGTCTGCAACATGCAGGCAAGCATTACGAAGGGGCCTATTCGTCGAATCCGTTCCTAGCCAGGCAACCCGAGAGATATCGCAAGCGGCATGAGCGAGTATCAGGCGCGCCGGGTACCGTGCACGTCGCCGTGTGGCATGCCGGAGCGGCCCAGTGACAAGTGCGACCCACCGTTCTCCTGGCTCCAACGTTGGCAAACTTCCCCTGGAGACCCACACCACTACCGACCGCCTTACTCCCAACGTACCCCCGGCGGACAACTTTTTATGTTGTGTGCTTTAAAGGGGATGTTCGGTAAGAGATGGAGGCTTTAAAGAGATATAGTGGAAGGGTTGCTTCGTTGGCATACTTCGAACTTTTGATATATTACGTTGGTCGGGTACAAAGATGGGGACGGGGAAGAAATGGGAGAGAAAAGGTTTATCAGGAAAGGGGTGGATTTTGAATGCTCGTATTATGTAGTTGTTACGTTGTATTTTACCTTTCCTTAGGGAGCCTTTGAAAACATCTTTGTTTCACAAAAATGTTAAAATTACTGAAAAAACAGAAACACGATAAAGATGAATTTATTAATATCTGAGAGGTTTATAGTTTGCCTAAGAAATTAAAGGTAAACTATGGCTTAATAAGTTTACTCTAGGTATAAATTAAGATTAATAATAATTATCAGTACTAGAACGACAATTTGCAAGGCTGAGAATACTATTAAATTTTTAAATGCCGGTAAGGTTCGACAAATAATTTGACATTTGTTGACAATCCGAATTGGTGAAATTTAAAATTTGACCAATATACCTAATGTATTGGTGGATTTCTCCAAAACCTCTTATCAATTTGTATAGTTTTTTAATTTTAACTCTAATTAGCAAGATCCCAGAGTGGTCTCATATATTTTACCGTGACTTCTTACTTGCAGTTTTTCAGAAAATCACAGAATAAACCAATATACCTATCAAAAATACCATTGAAGTGGCGTATCTGACATTTTCTCATAAATATTTTAATTCCAACGTAATAATGGAGAAACTGTAGGCATTGAAATTTTAATCGAGAATTTGAACATTTTCTATGTATTTCGCAAGAATATAGGTAGTAAGTATATTATTGCAATAAATCTCGTCGGTTCATTTTAAATTTAAAAACTGATATTTACTTTCACTTTCTTTCTCGCAGTAATGGCGGCAAATCCCTCAACAAATCGTCTGTAGTAGAATCAAAGCCCCAAACAGCTACGTAGTTCATGCTTGTCTCTCGGGACCGGCCAATCACTAGACTGCTGCTTTCTCGGCAAAAGCCTGGGACGGATAATGTTTTGGGGGCTAGTGGAGGGTTAATCAGCATTCGCCCCCCTTATGCTGACTGGTTGATGGTTCCTGGACATGTGGTTGTCTTGTTGGTTATCCCTGGTCGGAGATCGTTCAGGTAGCCTCACTCTGCAGTCACGTTGAAAATCCGTCCGTCCAAACCGGTATCCGTCCGTCCACACCGGTAACACGCTCTTCTGGTGTCAATTCTTTGTGACTCTTCCAGTAGTTTGCTTATAACGGTCAACACTGCCTGAAGGAATGGTTCTGGTTCGTTGAAAGCAACTGCTCGTACCCTCGGATTCGACATGTTTATGACGGCCTCTACCTCCAAAGCCCGGAGCAAAGATTCGTTCTTCTTCTGATGCCACTAAATCTTAGTTTTCTTTGCACTTCAACGGCTCTGATACCGGTTATGAAACTCTGTGTGACTAATAGATCTTTAGTGTACTCTGGTAACTCTTAATGTCATCATGTATCTCTATGATTAACTGCTTCATTAATTTTTTGTAACTATTTGCTTTAATTGTTCAAATTGCTGTTGTCTTTTTTCTTGGAATACTTGAGATTAATTTTTTCTGGTTAATTCAGTTTGTCTTCTAAATATTATTTGGGGCACATTCTTGATTATTTTTATGTTTTTTTGGGAAATAACACCACAATCGAAATAAAAGCTGTATATTGAAAGAAAACCCAAACGTTTAATTTATGACATTTAAGTTGACATCATAAATCAAACTTTCAATTTGCAATTTACATTTTTAATACATATTTTAAAGCCATTGACAACGAAGTCTTAATCGACGTTGAAACGTTTGGTTTTTCTTTCTATATACAGCTTTCTATTTCGATTGTGGGGTTATTTCCCAAGAAACATAAAAATAATTCAGTTTGTTCTTGTTTTTCTTCAAATTTCGATAATAACCCTTCAACTAAATTTTTCATCGTAGAAACAAGGTTTTCTAATTCTATTTTACGTTTTTCATCGAAAGATTTCACTAACCTTTGTTGACTTTCCTCTAGATGTTGTGTCCCCCTGTTGTCACGTTTTTCCAGGATCTGAGTTATTTTTACGTCAAATTTATCTAAAACCTATTTGAATACTTTTTTGTTAAATTCGTTCAATTCTGCCATACTTCGAGTTCTAGCCATAATATAATTTAAGATGTTAATTTCACTTAATTCCACACTTCGACACCAAATTGCAATAAATCTCGTGGATTCAATTTAAATTTAAAAACTGATATTTACTTCAATTTCTAGAACTTCATTTATACACAAAGCTGATATCTTTGAAACCAATTCACACGGAAATATAAACTCAACTAATATAAGCTGAACTAACTTTGAAATGTACAACTGTCTTTTTAATAATTAACATCGATATCTCTCGTAGTTCTTGATGGGTATTCTATTGTTGGTGGAGTGACATTAAACCTCTATATCATAGAGCGAAAAACTTACTATTCTGACTTCAACAAATTTCATGAAAAAATGTGCTAAATTCCTAAAAAATCATTAATAAAAAGTTAAAACTGAATATAAAATAATAGCCAATGATCAACACCATATTCCTCCAAACACTATTGACATCAACCGCATTACAACAGCAATAGATATAGGGTCTTCAAAAAGATTTTGTAATAAATTTAATAATAAAACCACACTCAAAACAGGAAATGTATTAATGTAGATGTATGTAAAATACATTATCCCCAAAAACACAATCAAAATGAATACCTCAAAATCAGAATTACGCCAAAGTCGTCCGACTGATGCAATGATGCTACGATATGCTTATTTTATGACTGTTTGGTGTTACATGTCACATTCTTTTGAGTCTTGCCCTTTTGAACTGAGCAATTGAAACGAGCTACTGGCCGCGACAAAGTTACAGCACCACACGCTTAGATCATTACCATCTAAATATAGCCTGTCAAGCATAAAATCGTGGCAACGCTAGAAAGAGGAAGAATAGTAAATTTGAAAAGTCCAAAATTTCTGAACATGTTTGGGACCTTGGCCGTATATAGAATTTCAAAATTCAGCTATATTACACAAAGAAAAAAGAAAAACACAAAACGAGAGCTATAATTTTATAAAATGAATGCAGAATTGAGGCATTTCTGGTTGTCAATAATTAAGGAAAACATTTCTTTTTGAATAGTCATATATGGGTATACTTCAAAAGGTTTTGCAGGTGTTTCCTTATTATTTTACCGAGTTCGCTTAACCAGCATATTTTTTGACAACATTTTTGGCAAATGTCATTTTAACTTATAATTAAGTCGCACCTAGAAGGGCTCCATAAAATTCTGGATATACGAGTAACTCTCTGGAATTTTTCCATTATTTAAAGAGCTTTATTTTTACGTAATCTTCAAAATTTTGTTGTGCTTCCCAGTATAAATCAAATAGCACTAAATTTTTTTAGTTACTTCATTTAATACTGTCAAACATTTTTAATTTAATGTTTTCATAAATTTTTTGCATTAGAGTTGCAAGAATCTGACCTAGATCCCGAAATGTCTGAAATATTTTAAATATACAGTGAGGCAAGTTATCGCAGGGTTGACAGATATGTTAAGACTAGAATGTTAAAAATCTGCAAAATTTGACAAGTTATTATAAAAATGTAAATTAAGCTGTAGCTTAATCTCCCGATATCCAGTGGCTGAATCCGAAGCAAGAGCCGAAAACTCCTTAGGTGTTCGACTTGTTTTTCTTGAAGAAGGTAAGGTTTGGTAACTTTTCAGCAACAGAATAAAAAAAAGGTTAATTACTGAGCTATATAGCTGTTGTATGTTATTAGAACTTTCAAACTTAATAGTAACTTTCATTTTTAAACTAAAAGTTAATTTGCAAAAATCTTAATTTTGAAAGGTTTGGTAACTTTTCAGCAACATAATAAAAAAAAAGGTTAATTAGTGAGCGATATAGCTGTTGTATGTTTTTAGAACTCTGAAACTTAACAGTAAGTTTCATTTTGCAACAAATTATTTTTTTAAATAATTTGAAAAGAACATAGTAATTATCAAATCTTGCAGCAAAACGCTTCATGGTTAAAATTAGTAAAAAAGTCATAAAAATTAAACTTTTTTACTACAGAAACTTTTTTTAAAGGTGCCAGAAAAATCGTAGAAACCTTAAAATTTAATTTTTTTAACTTAAAACACTCCCTAAGAAAGGATAAAAACTTATTAATGTTACGAGACTTCATCCGACAGCTGGTGCAATCGGCCATCAACCAATTCTAAGTGACGTATTCCGATACTTCTGGGAATACGAAATGTTTTGTCTCTCAACAGGCCGACCGCTGCCGTTACTGGGAATTCCCTTGAAGCTTCCAGAACACATGAAAGAAGTTTCCCGATGGTTCGTTGACTTGCCACAATAATTCCGAGAGAAATATATAAATACGGACAGCTCGCGATGGAGTCGTTCAGTTTTCGACGGTCGTATTGTATAACTAAGATAAATGTAAATAGTTCTGTGAATATAAATTGTGTTAAAGTAGTGGAAATAAATTAGAGTGAGTTGGACAGTGTTTTTAAATAAATCCAAGAACTGAACTGAACCTGAGT
The DNA here is from genome assembly GCA_034190945.1 of Octodonta nipae. Classification (NCBI taxonomy): domain Eukaryota; kingdom Metazoa; phylum Arthropoda; class Insecta; order Coleoptera; family Chrysomelidae; genus Octodonta; species Octodonta nipae. The sequence continues at coordinate 122,655,532 of CM067216.1, forward strand.
GTGAAAATAAAAACATTACATTAACAACAGTTATGTGTTATATCTCAAGAAAAACCATTTTGAATAATATTAAGTTCCCGACTAGCGTTAATTCCCTCAAGTTTGTCTGTTTTCGAGACCTGATAGTAAACTTTGGCTTCAGCCGAAGCCTAATCGCAATGTTCCGTCGGACTTTAGCCATCACCTATTTACTTTACCTTTGTGCAATATCCGTGAGTACAGCAGACATTGAAATACCCTGTTTAACGCGATTAAATAGAAGAATTTATACCAGGACGACTTTTAGTTTTTACTGAAGCTGAGGAGAATGATTTTATCAAACATATCATTACTATGCCTAATAGGAGTTTCCTGAGTACCTGATATGTGTTGGGAGATCATATATGAACAAGATAGGAAAATCATTTCCACGATTTAGTGATAATTTGCCTAGTCTTCATTGCACAGTTTTATATTTACATCAGTGAAGATATTTTAAACACGTTTAAGAGCATGTACAAAGAGAACTTGAAGGGCTAACTTTATGTAATATTTGAAGCTAGGGCGGAAAAAATCTTGATATAGATCTCAGGTTTGAAAAAAAATTGTTCAAACGGAGAACTATACACCCGGAGATCTTCGCAGTATCCAAAGAAGTGAGTACATCTAAATTTTCCGCCCAGTCACTTTAAATGCAATACTGTTTCCGTTAAATGGCATGCATAACTAGACGATTATCATAGTTGCGTCATTTAGTTTGTGTTTGACAACCAGTAGCCATTGGAAGTAGAAAACCACGTGAACCTTATTGAAAATGGGAACAAGTGTATTTCGTGTGCTTATTAAGCATTATTTTCTGCGAAAAATGCCGTCAGCGAAACCAAGAAAAGGTTAACTGAGTAGATGTAAGAGCCCAGACAGTCAGATGGCTAGGACAAGTAGAGCGAATGATGGGAGACAGGATGCCAAAAAGAATCTTCAATAGAAAACCGATAGGACTGAAAAGAAAACGACGACCTTGGAGAAGACGATTGGGCAGTGTAGGAGAAGATCTGTGGAGAATGGACAAATAGTAGTTAATGGAGAGGTTTAGTTAAGGAATCTTTATATATATTATAAATTAAAAAAGAAAATTGTTACATACAATGTAATTACACGTCCTAGGCCTTCAGGGTCTGTTATACATTATAAATAAAATATATTAATTGTTATTTTAGCAACAAAAAGATCTTGGTGCCCAAATTACTTGTAAAAATAATAAATCACTTTTCCGCAGATCAGTTTTATTTGTTCTACTGAAATATTGTTATTTCAATTTACCACAAGTGTAAAATCGAAAATACCAACGAGAATTTCTAGACAACATTTTTCTATACAAGAGCTTTAATTTGATTAAAAGCAGCAGCTCGTATTCTCGGAGTTGGGAGCGAACGCATTTCGCAAACCCATATAAGTAACGTCGCCATAGCGACCGTAAAGTGTCTACTTGGCGATAAGAAAAGTAAGAAATAGCGAACGTAGCCCGAAGGAGGAAGCAACTAGCCTTCGGTGACGATAAATTAGGATTGTTGGAAGCTTTCAGAACGTTATCATAACTAACAGGAACAGTCGTTTATACCTATAATTATTATACCTACCATTTGCAGTTTGCTTGCTGGAGCTGTATTTCATTTTGATTTGTAAAGTTCTGTCCTTGATACAAACGTTTCTTAAAGGTATTTCTTGAAAACATATTTATTCCTCGAGTTCAAATTTATATTCGAACTGGTTCTTGGAAATATATAGTAATTCTTTACTAATGTAAATTTATACTTAGAATGACAATATTTGAAATATAAACTTATAGTTATTTCAAACAAATTTCGTAAATGCTGCTTAATGGTACAGACTAACTCAGTTTCATATTTTGCCATAATGTCCGATTTTGGGCTCTTTGGTACCAGTTGAGTCCTGTATATTTCTTGAAATCGCCATACCATTTTTATGGGGGGGGTCTTCTTCAAAGAAGTTATAATTGTAGGTGTAGAGCAGGTATGTAGCCTTCTCCTTCTCTGTCTCATCGGTTATATACCGTTACCGATTATAAACGTCTGTTATTGTATGTGGGCTCATGTCCAGTCAGGGCTGATATTTTTTTCAAGTTTCAACGCATGAAGGAAGTTATTTCATTTAAACATGGAATCTGTAAATATCATGGGAATCACCTTTATTACCGCCTATTTTCTTAAAATTTTTATTTGCTGGTACTACTTATGTCTTTATTTAAGTAGCGTGTGACAGGTCCTGTCCACTACCACTTTAGATCACTCATTCTCTTGGTCACATCCAGAACCTGAGTTGTCTGTCTTATCCACTAATTGTGGTCTCACTATGAACATTTCTTGTACTTGCATCTTGGAATGTCTTGTGTTTAAAACCCATGTCATAACTACAGGTTACAATTGTTGCTTTCTTTGTTAGTTTCTAATTTAACTAGTATTTTTATTATTGAGTTTGTTATATGTTACCCAGCTAAGCCTAACATGTATCTTTAGTTCAAGATCCTGCGTTAAGTCAGTGAAACTATTTGTCTTCGATATACATTTCGATTTCGATCGTTTTTCCGCTGACAGTTGCTTGGTTCTTCATGACATTAATTTTTGTTTTGTTCATTGTTACTTTGACCTCCTCTGCTTGAGTCTTGACTTCCATTAGCATCTCATAAAGCTCTCCTTCTCCATGTGCAAATTTTGCTATGTGGTTGAAGAATTTTAAGTTTAAGTTTTTTTCGTGATTTTTTTTCTTCCCATTCCTAGCTTTTTAATATCTCTGCAGAAACTAGATAAGTAATTTTGGTGATATACTTGTCTTACTATTTGAACGTCTATTCCATCCGTCCTTTCGTGGAGTCTGATATTACATTGCTGTAACCATATCCTGAATCTTCAGTGTATTGAATGTTTCTTTTTAGTTTGTGAATGCTATTCATGGTTGTATTCTATGCTCTTTTCTATTCGTTATCAAATAGCATGTAGGTTTTAACTTGTTTGTCCCCTGAGCTGGTAAATTTCTAGTTCCTTTTCTAGATGATTCACGAGATTCTTATAAAAAGTTTGTACATCTGGGGCTGTAAACTAATGTTCTATAATTTTCGAAAGGGTGACAGCTCCTTTTTTGTATATTGATATAACGATTAAGTTTTCCGATGCTGACTAAATTTTAGCTTCCTGTTTTCTTAATGTATTGCTCTCTTTTAGTAGCTGCCAATAGCGTAACTTTGAGGGCATTTAAAACTCTTTGCATCTATTAGACTAACATCGAGGAGAAACATTGGTAAAACACCTGGTGGGCTCCTTCTTTCTCGAAGGATTCAATACAACGCCAGCTTTTAAAGATTTAATTACTTATCTACTCAGTGTCTGCAATGATATGCTGTCCAATAACATAGTTCCTGACCTGTTTAACATCAAGTTTGGTGAGCTTAGGCGCATATTATTGCTGCATCAGAATGCAATCCCTTCATGATATTGGCATGTCTGTGACATTGTCAAATACTTGTGTACTGTTTAATCCTTCACATGTAAGTACCTATTTGGTGTTTGTAAAGAGAATAAATAAATAAATAAATAAATAAATAAATAAATAAATAAATATGTTTTATTTGCCATCGTTATGAATATACCAGATAGGTTCATTTAAGAGTCCTCCTTATTATTGCAACCTTTTGATTAGCTTGACATTTATATGTATGTCAGTCAAAATTTGAACCACAACCTGGTGCCTGATTGAGCTGAAATCTGGCACACCTACGTAAGTTTGGTGTGCTAATGCGTTGTAAATATTGAATTTTCTAAGATGCTTATTTGTGAGTATAAAATAAAACATTAATAAAAAACCGATACGAAAAAGTCTTATGAATGTGACTGTATGGGGTTTTACTACTTATTAGCTTTTAGGCAAACTGTTTTATAAGGAAAAACCGAGCACAATGGTCACTTAAAAAATATAAATAAATTAAATTTCTTAATAAGTTTTTCGCTTTTTTAAATTAAATCAATGCCTTTCATTTTTGGAGATTCATTAAATCGTAGTTACAAAAAAGCGAAAACGTATAGTTTCAGGTTTACATAAAATAATTTTAAATCAATTAAAATTTTGTAAGGTTCAAATCTCATGACATATATTTTTAAAATTAACAATATCCGCTTACTGTAAAAAAGAGGGTCAAGATGGAGAAGTCAAAGATGTTCAGATGTTTGTTAAAAATCTAAGGGGTCCAGCAACATATTGGCGTATAGCATGAATTGTAGAACAATTAGATGCTAGAACAGGATATGGCCGATGGTGAGGACTTCCATATTGCTCGAAAATCATTGAAGAATTTTTGAACAGTTTAATAACGGCAGCAACGACCGTCGTTTGTTGTTCATAACGAAAAACGCTGGAAACAGAAAAAAGTTTTTATTTAATTTGTTGAACAGCTAGGACAAGTAGGTTGTTAAACTTTGTGCACTAACAATCCAGTAGCGATTTTGGGGTGATAAGTGTAGAGGAATTTTCTTATTGAAAAATATTTGAGATTTGTACTACAGGAATGGCATAAACAACCATTCTATGGTCCCCTATGAAATATTTTTTATGATTGATTCCCGATCACGCAACTTAAAAACAAAGCATTTTTTCTGGTATAGCTATACCGCTATTCAGTCACGTAACGTTCAGTTTGAGGAAACTAATGCACTGCCAATGTGTGAGCTTCAATCAGAGCATTTTTCTATTTAACAAAACAAGGTAAATAAATTAGCTGCAGGATATCTGAATTATCCCACTAGTCAACAACTTCAGTATCAAACCGGCCGATTTATCAATTGTCTCGAAAAATCTAGTGAATGGAGCTGTCGGATACGTTACAGAAATGACATGGTCCTATGTCTGGAGATCACAAATGTACGACCCTGGTATTCCAACATTTATAACAGATGTTGGTAATGATGATATTCACATTATAATACAGTCTAAATCTGTGTAATTCCTGGACAAATTCGCCCACTGTACTGCGGAATGAAGAATATTTCCCATTGTATTATGCTGAGCTTTATCAACGCATAAGATGAAGGGGAATACTGTTAACCATGGTTTATTTGGGTTTACAAGTCTTCGCTACCGGACAACATGTATGTAGCTCTGAGTAGGGTTATGTCTTTAGGTGGCCAACAAAGTGAATACGTGGAATACAAAAATTAACCGACAATTCATGTTCTTATGGGAAATTATCCTACTCCTTAAAATGATAAAATTCAATTAAGAATAAACATCGACAAGGTTTTAGTTCGCATAAGAACATGAACATATACATTGGATTGAGTTGGCTGATACTTGGTGGAAGTTGAAATTCATGATTATTTGAGTAATACACTTATTACAAACTTACACTTTATTTAAAAAATTGTATGATTAAGCTCCATCGGACGCGAAACAATTGTCACAATTTTTTAAATAAAGTGTAAGTTTGTAATAAGTGTATTACTCAAATCATCATGAACATATACTGCTTACGGATAGTATGTGCCTATGTATAAAGCAGCCGTAAAAATTTGGATTTGGGATTTAGAAAACATTTTACGTTTTATGAACTCCTACGTTTATTTTTTCTTATTTTCTTTGTCCATTTAAATAGAAGTTTAATTTAAAACATTTTTTACTTTTAATTTATTTAAGCTCGTATCTAATAATCCGATGTACCTATAATATATATAATTTCTGCAGCTATGTACTTGTACGACGTACTTCTTGTAATCATTTTATAATTTTGAGGTTTGTTCTTCTCTTATCGAAATAAACTCGATTTTGGGATTGTTAATTTCCAAGCTTTATTTTCTTAAGATTTTCTTGTCATATAATTCAAATTTTCGTATTCCTGAGTATTATACTTGATTTTCATTGAAAAATAGGGTACACTGTATGCTACTGTTCATCGGCATGCATTGTTGTTTCCTACTGCAGGCATTTCTTGCAACTAAAGTATAAAGAGGGTAATGAAGACAGTATATGTGGCACTACTCTTGGTACTGTTCTTGTCTTAATGTATTCTTCCTCTGTTCTGTTTTTACAACGTTCATTTATGACAATGATCTCTTAATACATGTATTTCTGAGATGTTTGACATTTTACTTTTCAAGGAGTTAACTCTTGTGGAGGACTTTATGATTCGATTGTTCAGGTACATGCTTTAAGTTGCCAGGTCAGTTGTATTCACAGTTGAATTTCTCTATACACACACACCAATGCGCGAGCTCAGGAACTAGATTTGCCCTTCAGAAAATTTTACTTATGAGCAGTTCCAGCCCCCTTGCCATCCACCCCCTGAGACTTAACTCAGGTCCTCACGCTAACGGAGTTTTCCGTCTGCATAATCGCTGTCTTCATGTTGGAATAGCTTGGCTTTGGTATGGTTCCGTTGCTTTACCTTACTGGTACTACAGCAACTGTCTTATTTGTGTTACGTGGCTCATTCTTTGCTATGATATATAGCTAATTGTACCCTTCTCTGGGCGTGCATGTTGTCGTCGTTTATTTTGTGGGTGTGTGTTCTTCTGTCTTCTCTTTGTTTGGTAGGTTGGTTTCCCCCGGGCCCCCCGTGTTGTCTCCTGAGAATTTCTCTATAAAGAGCCATGATCTACATTATATGAAGCCTGGATTTTTCCAGCTTTGTACTACGTTTTACTTTCTTATTGCTTATATTGCGAGACATTTTAATTGTTATAGTTGAAAGACAAAATACCCGAAAATCAGTAACACCAAAATTAAATAAAGTTTTTTCTTTAAGTCAAGCAGTTAGTAAAAGATGTAGGCGCCATTAGTAGCAAACATGGTGAATGTTTCCACAAGTATAACATTAGATAAACTATCCCAGGACAACTGATGACCAAAAATGCTAGCTGTTGGAAGGAGACGTCCCAGAGGCATAATCTGCAATAAAATCATATTGTTATAAAATATATTTACTTATGGAAACTTAACTCTCGTTCTAGATTAATTATTCCCACAAAAAAAGAACATCGCCGGCTGAAGCACTAAAAAAGCGTCCACCTGAAGTTCGACCCGAAAATGCCAGTAAAACAATACGCCAACAATGAAATGACCATCCAGAAAAACGAGAGAGTTCCTTGCTAATTGTAAAAAGGACAGTTGTACATTTCAGAGTTAGTTCAGCTTATATTAGTTGGTTTATATTCGAGCAGCTGTTGTAAATAAATAGTGGATTTATTTGTGTGTAAATAAAGTTCTCGAAAGTAAAAGAGAATATTAGTCTTAAATTTAATTTGAAATCATGACATTTATTGCAATATGTTGATATTTATGTTAATACTGTAACACTATATCTATCTATCATCGGGTAATTAAAAAGTGGTGGTTATGAATTATATAGTTCACTTGAAAGAGAATCGAAAAGTAATATTTTAATCAAGATTTCGTAAAAACTTGAGTTTTTGAGTTACTCGATATATAACCTCACATGAAACTTTTTGGAAAAACTAAAAAAAAAACAAATAAAAATAAAACTGTTAGTATCTAAAAAAATTAAACGTCAATTCTACTGTACTAAACCATATTCATAATAAGTGATCATGGAAATATATGTAACAAACATTGTATTTTAAAAACTAGTGATCGCCCAGTGGTCGAAATTTGACCCTATTTCAAGAAATTGTAAAAAGTATATTTTTATAAGAAACAGAGTTGTGGAGAAATCGGAGAAGTAGATGTAATGACCAAAATTGTTCAGTCATATTGACAAATCTATTGCAATACAAAAAAAAATGTAATCAAATATCGGTATTCGAAATATTTTTGAAAAATGAATGACCCCCCAATTTTTCACCGGAACCGCTCCTGGCAAAATATTCGATATAATAATTGGAAGATTGTTCTTTGCAACCTAAAAGTTTTCGTCATTTGCCGTTTCAATCAAGTTCAGGAATATTAAAAAAAAAAGAGAGGACCAACAACCCTAGGAGAACTTAATTATTTAATACATTCCCCATTCTCTTTGAGGGGTCATTCTTTTCGGAACCTCTATGTGCTAGTTTCCCCGAACATCCTAGATGTTGGTCTTTACATCTCGCGTCTTCAAATATTCTCTATTGTCCGCTGTCTAACAATTTTTTACACAACACTTTCGGGAAAGTTGTGATAATAATATATTAATCAAATAATTAAATTCACATTAAAAACAGAATATTTAATATGAAAATTACCGCAACGCGTCCGCAAAATCAATATTGATCTACTACATTGACTATTTTACCACTAAACACTAACAAAGCTTGTATGATACTTCCAGAAGTATATGCTCTAAATGATCGCTCCATATATAATTACTCAATTTTGGCCGACTGGCTTCGGCGGCACTGTCAATTGTTTGGCGTCGAACAATATGGACGTAAATAATGAATTTTTATTATATTTTATTTAATGAATGAACCAATATTACAAATTAATATTAGCATTCTGCACTGAAGGTCGTCGGTAGCTACTTAAGAAAAAAAAAATGAAGGAAATCGGTTGAGTGACACAGGAGAAAATGGTACCTAAACGTTTTGTCTTTGCCTATTTATATATAGATCATATATTTTAAAATAACAATCTCCTATAAAAATAAGCTCTTGGTTCGTGTAAGCATAGAAAATTTACTTTATAAATTGAGACAAATGTTTCTCCTAGAAGTAAGCGTCCACATTTTTATCATATATTTTTCTCATGAAACAAATCTGACTGGTCGACATGGATGCATTAGTTTACAGTTATTATTTATAAATACACCATAGAAATTGTTACATAACCGCAATGCAGTGAATAAATTGGAAAAAACCATAACGGAGACCTTGAAGTAAATTGTGAAATGCCAAGATTGTGCAGAGATTTATTTTATGCTCATATTAATGAATCAAAGTATAATGTAATATTTCTCAGATGACTGCTATAAAAGTTTGTTTCGTATTTGTACTATATGGCATTTGATATGTGAGCAGTTAGTGTAATACAGTATTAATCAAATGTAGATAACATATTTGCTTATATGTTCTTGAGTTTCATGAAAATGACGTCGAAAAATGAGACTTTACTGAAGGGAATTATAAAAATATACACTCAGTTTAAAATTACATTTCATATTGATATATAAGCAGGCAATTGGTTTAGTTACAGTATGCGGGGAAAGTTTATTTAAATAATTGATATATGCGATAAAAACTAGGATTTGTAAAAAAGATAAGTGGCAGATTAGTTTCCCTGGAGTGCTGTCGCCTAATTTGATTGCTATCTGGCCTCCAGAGCTTTTCAAAAGTTATTATATATAAACATTACTTTTTCAACTTACGACCGCAGTTTTGAAGTGGGAATTCTTCCTTCAATGGCCTAGCTTTCAAATGAAACACTTAAATGGCAAGGAAACATCTGTAATACGAATGTCAGTAAAATATAGCATTAATAATTTATATTTTAAAATGAGCCGATTTAAAATAAAAACCGTTAAGAAACCGTGTACAATCAATTTTCAGACATTTTTATCTGATTTAAGGTACAATTCAATTGATCAATTTAGCGTATTCTTATCTCTCTCCCTATTTCTCCCTATGTCTTTCTCCCTCTCTAATTTTTATTCTCTGTCTATATTTTCCAAATACATTTTAACTTTCTTATTTGTTTAATTATTTGGACCACTTTCTACATATGTTCACTCTATATTGCATCCACTATGTATATATGTGTATATAACTTATTAGTAGATTATTTTCTGAATCACCCTGTACAACTATAATTTAACTAAACACAATATTACAACGGTGCTGATATCTTTAAAACCACCCTGTATGAGTATAAATCCTCTCCACACTATTGACTCTTTTTTTTCTATTGTTTAAATTATTCCCGTATACCAATGATTTTACTTCACGCCATATGTCTAGTATTCCATTTATGCAACTGCTCATGGTCTACCCTATATAACAAAATTTACCTTTTTGAGACCCACTTTATGACTGTAATTTTACTCATTTAGTTCAACCACCCGGTTTATGCAACTGCTTCTAAAAATTTTTGAACCCATAATTATACCCCGTCCTGCGTCCTATAATTCAAATATCGTAACTGCTTATGCTTACCTAACAAATTTTTGATACACCCTGAATAACAATAATTTTACCCCTCACTTACTTCAAACATGTCTAAGCAACACAGTGGCGGATCCAGGATTTTCATTTGCGGGGGCTTGATCTCGTTTGGGGGGGGCTTGACGTCATTGAAGGTTAAATTTAGCACAATAAACACTAAAAAAGTATACCACTCAGATGATTTTGGGGAGGGCTTCAGCCCCTTAGCCCCCCCTCTGGATCCGCTAGAGTAAGCAACTACTTATGTTCCAAACTATATAACTTTTTTAAACCGCCCTGTATAAGTGTTATTATACTCCATCTTATATTTCAACCATCCTGTATATTCAACTGCTTCTGACAATTTTTAAAGCCTTTTGTATAACTGTAATTATGCTCCGCCTTATAACGCAAATATCCACTCTGTATACTATAGTTTTGCTCCACTCTTATTTCAACCACCTTGTATACGCAACTATTTATGTGCCACTCAATACAATATAATTAGAACCACCCTTTATAACTAATTCAATTCCAACTTATATTTCAACCATCCTATGTATAAAACTCCTTATGTATTACCTAATATTACATGCACGCACGCACTCACCTACAACGGTATACCATATAGAAGAGTTCACGCGACTATAAGCCCTCTAACTTAACTTCGTCTCTAAAAAAAACTTACTTAAAACGAATTAAAATGAAAACCATTACAAACACCCTGTACGAAACATTTAAACTAGATATTTATGATAAAAATTTGACATTTACCATGATGTTTACAGTTTTTTGCATATATTTTCCCGATTTTCAGAAAATGGTAACTTTTACCTTATAGAAAAATAGACGGAATCGGGCTGGAACATATCTTTGTAGAATACAATTTATAATATTCAAATTTCTTAAGCGGTTTTAGAGAAAACAGTGAAGATTCATTGAAATTCACTGAAATCTAGTCCCTTATTTACTTTTTTTGTAATTTTCTGAAATACAGTAAATCTAATGTTGTAAACAATTATATGGGACCTTTCTGTAATGTTCCTTAATATAATGCAGTTTAAATCATCAAAATTGCCCAAGCCGTTTTTGAATAATCGCTCGTCATACATAAAAAAAGTTGCAGACGAATTGAAAACCTTCTCCTTTTTGGAGTCGATTAAAAATTAACGAAAGCTAAAGTCTTTTTGAGAATATATTAAGAATTTGAAAGTAAGATTCATGTAATCTCTACATACTAACACTCTTATGGCGGTTCCTCTATTTTTCAAAACAGGAAAGTAAATGAGCTATATTATTCGACATACGACAGCGGTTTCGGAGTGGGAATCATCATATACGTTGAATGATCTAGCTCTGAAATGAAAACATAGATTTATTCCCCAGGAGCATCGAGGATTCATTCTGGAGAAGGCAAAAATTGGACTACACTTCACCAAGCAACAAAAATTGTTGAAGCAGTTAAACCTACGTAGAATTGTAGAGTTAGATCATAATCATTGCACTTGAATAAGGCAACCTCTATTACCACCCAGGAACACCAACTAAGGTACCTCAAATCAATTAGCTACTTTAAAATTGTCACTTTCGAAACAACCAAAGGGGGTACCAGATATTAACTAAAGCGATTTCAAATACATGATTGGCGATTTTAAACATTCCAAAAAGGGGAAAAAAATAAAACAGTATCTATGATTTATTTTGAACTTAGAGAACGAAAGAGGAGCGAGATTAATACAATTCGCACGCTAACAGAAAATCATCTTATAAAATCTTAAGAAAATTTTAAAGGGGAAGTGAATCTTGGAAGCTCCAAATGGGACCGTCAAGAATGAAATTGTATAGAAGATAGCAAAAAACTGGAAAGATTCAAAGCAACCAGGAAAACGCAGGCCAACAGCATAGACAGTAACAGTTTACAATCTACTAGAAGAAAGTGCAAGAACATGATAACATATCAAATTAACCTTATACTACCCTGAGTAAGAAATCTGAGTAACGCAACAACTGAACCAACCCTACAAGCTAAACTCTGAAACAAAGATGTCCCTTAGAAAAACGGGAATTAAAAAGGACAACAGACATTCCGGTCGTAGAATATAACGAATTATGCAAAACTCAGAAGGCACTAAAAATCAATAAAATACATCATTAGATGAAATGAACAAATGAAGACAAAAATCATCGTTCTAAGCTGTGGGCTCAGAACGATGATGATTGATGACGAAAAAAAGTACCGAACATTGCAGTCACTTCAAGAGGTAAACGTTAGAAAGACAGTCCTGAAAATTTTATCGTGACATTCTGTCCTAGGAGTTAAGGGAGAACAGCAATTACACGAAACGGCTCCAGATTCGGAACCTCTGTGTGCTAATTCTCTCGAAAATCCTAGATGTCGGTCTTACATCTCGCGTCTTCAAACTAAGTGGATAAATAGTTTTTAAAGGAAATTTAAAGTTGTTGAATGAGTAGAACTTTAAATTTGTCGTCAAGAGGTGTTGAGTTTGTGAAAATTTGGTAAACAATAGAAATGTGCTAGTTAGAATAGTATGGAGTGATAGCTTTGTGTTGGCATTCCGTAGATATACAGGGTGTAAATGAATAAGTGAGAAATATTTAGAGATGTGCTTCCTCCAGTCTTTTTATGACGAAAAGTTCCTATGAATATATGTCTGCTGTCTGGAAGAGCTTTGTTACCAATGTACAAGGTGTTGAAATCTTCAGATTTTTTCAGTTTTTTTCTTCTGACTACTACAGTTTTTGAGATATTTAGTTCAATTTTGGAGCATGAATGTATGTCTCTATGAAGTCTTCATAATAAGATCACAGAAACGGTCATAAAAATCAACAAGGTGGTACTTTCTCTGATATCAGGTTTCCTTTCTGCCCCTACAACTTTTTTCAGTACACCCCTGGCAATTGACAAAAAAATGTAAATGAATCTCTTATGCATTTGCAATCACTCTTTTGGGTTTTTTTTTCTTATCTGCCACTGTTTTTGTGTAAAAAAATGATAAATTTAATATATACCGCAGAAACAATCATTCTTTGGTTATTTATTTTTCTAGTAGGTTGTTAATTTACCCTTGTTGATTTTTACTGACACACAGTGATAGTTGTTCGTGACTTCTCACGAATTTTCACCAATATGGCGGTTTATACAAACGCAAAAATGACTGGCATGCATTTCGTCTACTGTCTCTCTAGTGGTAATGCTGCAATGTATTCTTCATCACACTTTGTTTGGACGGCTTCATCAACGACTAAGAGAAACAGGTAGCTTCAAATCTATAAAACATGATTGTGGTCGCCACCGGGATATTAGAACACTAGAATTAGAAGATGTTGTACTTAATTTAATTGACGAGCAACCCGATACCACTAGGAAAATTGCTTTACAGCTACATGTTAATCATATGACGGTATTTGCCATCTTAAAGGAACAGCTGTTATAACCATATCAACAACAAATCCAGGCTCTGTTACATTGTGATTTTCCTAACCGTCTCGCATTTTCGTTTTGGATGCTACATGTGATTAAACAAAACCCAGAATTTCTTGAGCATATGTTATTCACGGACGAAGAAACTTTTTCAAACCATTATTAATAACCACCTCATCCACATATGAGCGGAAGAAAATCCTCATGCTATCGTTGAAGCTCACCACCAGGAATGATTTTCGTTCAGCGTGTGGATTGTAACTATTGGAGATCACCTAATTAAATAACATTTCCTTCTATCTTCAATAAATGAAGATACATACACTCAAGTTCTAAGCGAAGAGATGCCAGTTCTACTTGATCCGATTCCGTTAGGTGTCAGAGCGGGAATGTGGTTTATGTACGATAGTGCTGCTGCGCATTTTAGTATAAGAGCACGTCAATATTTGAACGAAACATATCTAGATCGCTGGATAGATCGAGGTGGACCTCAATTTTGGCCAGTTCGTTCATCTGATTTAAATGCGATAGACTTTTCAACGTTGGCTTTTAGTGGAACTCCTGTTCAAGACATAGAAGACTTAAGAAACTTCATTATTGTTTCTTGTAGAGTTATTCAATATTCTCCTGGAATTTTCAATGAATACGAATATCTATGTGTCGACGCCTAAACTCCTATGTTATGGCTGAAGGTGGCCATTTTGAGCACTTAATTTGATCTCTTACTTTTCAAAGTTAAGTAAACTTGTTTTTTTTAATGATTTTGAAATAATAGCATATTACATCACAGTAGGATTGTTTGTTTTACAGTACACATGAAATTTATCATTTTTTTACACAAAACAGTGATAGATACGAAAAAAAAAGAATTAAATAAAACAGATTGCAAATTCATAAGAGATTCATTTACAGTTTTTGTCAATTGCCAATGACCTCATAAAAAGTACCAGCCTATAGATTTCCATGATAGTATCTGTGATCTTATTATGAAGACTTCATAGAGGCACTAATGCTCCAAAATTGAACTAAATATCTGGAAAACTTTAGTAGTCAGAAGAAACAATCTGAAGATTTCAGCACCTTCTACATCGGTAACGAAGCGTTTGCGGACACATGTTGATAGGAACTTTTCGTCATAAAATGACTGGAGGAAGCAGTGAAATCTTTCGCACTTATTTACTTACAACCTGTAGGGTCGGTCACAAACATTAAAAAGTGTAGGTAACAGATTCCATATTAAAACCACAACCAAAACACTGACATCAATTATAACAAAAACAAAATTCTCGACGAATGGTCCAAAATTTTTGAACAACCGTAGATCTGAATAGTTCTTAAGGGATCCCTCAAACATCAGGAATCTTTGACCGCATTTTTGGGGCAGTGTAATGCTGTTTCCGTGTGATTTTTGACCTAAGAATCAAAACTCTCTAGTGGTTCGTTTTGTGGTAAATTCTAAATATGGTTATTCAATTTGATTTTAAATATCTAATTTTATTAACCATTAATTTGAATTATACAGGCAATTTTTTTAAGGGTAGCGCAATTGATGATGAGCCCGACATAGAAACGATATATCTTGTGTTCAAAAGTGTGTAAAGCCTTGAAAGAGGCTTTGAAACACCATGACACTATTCAGTTTGGGTTTAATTAACATTTCAAACTGCCCAACAGTTAAAGTTTGAATTTAACCCTGTAAGGTTTAACTTAAAATTTATATGTTCTTCGTGGTGATTTTCCCGCAAATTCATAAATATGAAGTATAAGATGCCTCAACTACCTGTCTGCCTTCGTTTCTTCTACATTCGACGACTATGCTAATTTCAATAAATTGTCCCACTCATCATAACCAAGGTATAGTTTCTGAAGTAGAATAAACATAATCACAGGAAAATCATTAAAACTAAGCCAATTTTTTGAGGCATTACATACGATCTCAACTTTAATTGTTTCGAAGATGATCCCCTCCGTGTTAAAAGCAAGAAAATTTGACACCCTATATTCTTTGGGTGGTCTATATATACTTGTGAAAAATTGGACGGATAAACGAGAGATTTTTGACTATTTCGAAAAACATAAGGCGACTATGTTCGGGATTGACAGATGCTATTTGATGCTATTGTACTATTCTTACCATAAAAACCCGTACTATAGTATCTAAATATATTCTTTCATATATATTAGAAACGCGCATATAGAATAGGTGCTGGACGCATAACAAAGATACAAACAAGAAAGTAAAGGAACTTGGGTTTAGACCATTGGGTTAACCAAAAACCTGCAGAAATAAATGACCAAAATAAGTAAACGTTAGGATGTATGGTCCATCAAAATTTTAACCAGAAAACCAATATATTTAGTTTAGTTATGTTGTATGAATAAGGATAAAGATCTAGATTTTAAAATTATATGAAAATAGCTAATAATAATGATAATAAAAAAAATCAAACCTTCCCGTGTCTGATATGGGCGGTGTTTAAAAAAGTTTGGCCGCCCAATTTTTTTATTAGGTACGTACCAAGTTACCAAGTGAAGCTAGTTATAATTTTTATAGCTTGCTTTTTTAACGAACATTGTCATGCTCACTTCGATGAGTAATTAAGCTACATTAAGCTTGTAACAAAAAATTAATAGTAAAAAACAAATGTTGGACTAACTGTTTCGGTACCAAAAACCGCATCGTAATCATGAATTTGTCAAAATGGAGCTAACACTTCAACAGGTTAGCATAATGATTAGCATTTTTATGTACATTGCTTTAAGTCAATTTATTTTATCATCCAATTACGTAGAGCTGGTGTTAAATCATTTAAAATTCCATACATACACGTTAATTTACAACTCGGTAATTGATGGTTACGACAGTTCTTACATTTACTAAAAAATGCTGACTCTTTTCTAAATGCCAACCTTGACTTTCAACTAGAGATTGGAAGTTATTTTGTCAACTTTTAATAATTTGTAATTCAAAATAAATCCTTTTATACCATTAATAAGTTCTCTGTACAAGAACTATTTGTTTGTAAAGTATAATTGGTTCACCACGTATGACATGCCATTTTTATTATCATATATTTATTAGGTTATACAAGAATCTGAGAAATAGGAACTCCGTAAGAGAAACATCAGTACATACAAATTAAAAATTGCAGTTACACAGAGAAAGGGAAGATGAAAAGATAATTCTGTCTGGGAAAGGCTCACATCTGAAATGAGAAGAAATTCTGGAGAATAATTAGAACGAAGAAACATAGATATTACCAAATACTTACAAACTATGCAGATAGGGAGGAAGTACTTACATATTTTATCTATTGAAAACAACGTACAAGAAACAAATGTTATTCTTGCGAACAAAACTTCAGATAACAATTAAATAAAGAAAGTTCGCGTTAAACATTAAAACTAGCGAATTATATCAAATTCAGAAAAGTCGCTAGTATACATGATAACACAAATGCATTTCTAAAGTACCCCCTCCCATGTCTAGTGACGCCCTTGTGCGAAGTCTGAACGTCCAAAACATCCGTAGCACACTCTAGGGTCTGCGTGAAGAATCTTGAGTTATGTTCTTGTAGAATTTAAAATTTTTCAAATGGTCCTTTGGACAAATTTCCTGATATATTTGATGGAAACATATATCAGCATTGATCAAGCAACCTCTTACACTAAACAATGTAAGAATAATCTATAAACAATCTTACTTTCAGGAAATACGTTTCACTTGTTACAAAGATTTTGCTTCCATAATGAATTCTCCTTGTTGAGACAATTTGATTAATACGTTCAATGATTTGTAACATAACACTATACAATAAATAGCACATTCACTTTTGGTCGGTACCTAAACACAAAGTTAAGAATGTTAGCAATAAAAGGTACTGATTAATTACCTACCTAACTAGTATATTTTTGAAGACGGCACCAAGCAATAATTAGGTTTGTTGAAGTAGTAGATATGTAAGCAATGTAAAATTATGTTTGCTTTGCACCGATTTCAAAAATATACTAGATAGGTAGGTAATTAATTTGTACAGAATGAGCACATTTTATTGTTTACATTCTTTACTTTGTGTGTGGGTATTTAACAACAGTGAATGTGCTATTTACTGTATACTGTTATGTTCTTTAGATTTCGACTTTTCAGTTTCACTTAGAAGTCGGTTAAGATATTTACAGACGTTTTGTTATCCTCTCTTTCCACAGTTGCTATATTGTGTACCCGGAATATTCTTAAATAATTATGGGTTTAGAACGTTCTCAAGAATACGTTAGATCAGTTTAGATTTTTCCAGTTTAATAAATTAGGATCAAAAGCAACTAATAAATTTCAACAGAACAAAGGTATTTTTTTGTGAGTTCAAATAATCATTAACCAAAATTACATACAACAATTAGTTATCTAGTTAAAATATTTCCGCTCAAAAGTGAAACTGTTTTTACGCATGAGCTTCCGACCCAACTCTTCCAAACTGGCATAGCACTCGCAGTGTCGTGTTGGAGTAATTTCGTTATATTGATGGCACTAGATTAATATTAATGGTTGCCAAAATGAAATTCCTGTCTAGTGGAAGTACACTTTGCAATATGGCGCGGTTTAAAGGAGCTTTTAAACTGTTTCATTACGATAAATTTTGAACTCGCTGCAGTTAATTTTGGTTGCCAGCTCGAAATTATTAGAAACATTTAGTTTTCCATGCCTAAATATTGTGACAGGATATTGTGTTATTTGTTACCAATAATCAGTTTTCGTAAAAAGATTGGAGGATCGAAATTTTATTGTTTTGGAAAAACATTTTTAATCTTAGAGTAACTTTATATCGAGGTATAATATTCGCAAATGATACATTTTAATTGTTTGTACTGTAATTTTTTTGATCGTAAATTAATGCAAAAAGATAGACTAGATAAATTAGAATTATTGGTTTTAGGTATATATATATATATATATATATATATATATATATATATATATATCATACCACCTAAAAAGTGTAGTTAACACATTTTTATTCCTTAATTAATTATACGGGGTGTTTAAAGTTGCACAAATCGCAATTTCGTAACTTTTCAGCAAATGACTGAAACGTTTTAGTCCCAAGTGTAAGTTTGTTTTATATGTATTTTCATTAGCCACAGATAGGTCAATTAGTTATTGAGTTATTTGCAAAAACTGTCAAAATGCCAATTTTCAAGGGCTCTTCTTTAAAACACGATATAACTCTAAAACTTGACAAACCTTATGAGGTATTTATCAGAATCATATAATAACTTGAAAGGTTTTCTCCCAAATGTGTTTTTCTTTCGAGGGTGTATTATTTTACGTGAAGTTTATTTTACGACAAATTAATTATACTTCCGTCAGTAAGCTACATAGTAATTATGTAATCTTTCCTTCATCGATGAATTTTTTGTTTGGTTTACTGTATGTAAATTCACTTTTGAAAGACTATATTTCGACGTTCAGCTACGAAAAACTTCCCCTACGTTTATTGATCTGACGTTTCTTCATATGTTCTTCGCTTAGTTTTTTTATATTTGTATGTCCACAATATTTTTATTTAGGTGATTGTGATAAAAAATTGACAATAATAACTAAAATACCTACAACTATATAAATGCTTTCATATTGTATTTTTTATATTTTACACTTCGGGTTCATGGATTTATTTAACAATACAGTCAAACTTACTATAATTTATTTCCACTACTTTTAGATTCCTACAACTATTTACAATTTATCTTTAACACCTACGTTTTACCATACGGCAATCGAATACTGAAAGAATCATTCATCTGCTCTTCGTACTTATATACTTCTTCTTAGAAGGATCTAGAAGGTCAAAGAGCCGCCGAGAGATTTCATTCACGAATTCTCGATGACTCGCGAATTCTTCGAGAACTTCAACAAAGCTAGTCGCCGGTGTCGAGACGTCAGATGAACAAACTCTTGGAGTCCACGAAATATCAGATGAATGCTTATTCCACGAAATATCGGAAGAATTCCGGTCACATTGCCCCCTCCTTAAGACTATTTCGTCCTGGCATGTCTCAGAATTTTTCATGGTATGGCAATAGCTGCAGGACTCTCCATTTCAACAAACGGGACGTTCGGTCGAAGTTACATTCGATGGTCTTTGAATATGGGCTGCGAATATTGAAATAGCATATAAGGACGTCGATGCGACTGAATCGAAAGATAGTTTCCATCTCACTTCTCACCACCTTCCAATTCAGTCTATCCAACCCATAGGCTATCTTTGGGACCGCCAGTTTCATCAGGTTCTTCTCCATCATCATAGTTCTCAATTGTACCAGTGTTTTCCAATATCGCTATAAGTTCGCTTATACTGCGAGAATGTTTTCGTTACCAAATATAAGATGCCCCTAGTGCCCATCAATTGTTTATCTTCGAGATGAAGGACATTCTCCACCACTGGACCTTAGCTTCTGGAACTGGCCGTACTTCTTCGCACACAACTTGGCTATTCCTCTGGACATCCGGAGATCTCGAGCCACACAATGAGCCAGGGCATATTCTATGGGCACCTCAAACAGGTCTCGGGGTTTCTCGCGTGCTTGACTTCCGGCATATGGGGCTAATCTGTTGAAATGTACCAACTTTGGTTTTCCTCGAGGTCACTTCCATACCTTATACACAACATCGTTAATCCTCTATACAATTTGGTATGGTACTTCCCAAGATCTTTGTAGCTTGGACAAGTATCCACGACGACGTTGCGGATTATACAACCAAACAAGTTTATCAACTTGGAATTCCCAGCCTTCGGTTTTGATGTCATATGCTTCCTTCATTCGGGTACTGGCCTTTTTGATATTTAACCGGACTCGTTGATGGTTGTTGTTCATCTTTTCACGTAACTGGCTGACATAGTCTACGGTCTCTTCTCTTGGGGGACATCCGAACTTCAAATCGCATGGATACTAGTCCCAGTTTTGTTAGTGGTCTGAGACTGCGACATGAATATTCAATAATTTGGTCAAGTGCGAGTTGGACAAGCAGGGAATGAGTGCATTTTCTTGTATTTACCCTTATATCTTTTAAAGGAAGCGTTTTAAATTTATAAAAAATATACACTTTGATTTTCCACACATAGACATTTTATATTTTATCTCCTTCAGGATTCGCTTGATTTTTATCAGAATACAAATGTATTTAATTTTCTAATTTGGTCCCCAAAAATTAACATTAGAGTTTTATTTTACTATTAAACTTTCAGAGAAGTCTTTTATAATCTACTGTCTGAGTTTTGAGACTCTGTAGATTGGAAGATAATGGGCAAAATAGGTCAAGTTTTAAATTATAAATTATTAAATCTGTTATTCAAATTATTAAAAAATACAAATAAAATATATTTTTCAAAATTTAAATAGTGTAGTTTCTAAAGTGGGAATTACGTCGATGTTTAATATTTTTGTTAATATCTTTTAAACAAATGGTTTAAAAATATGATATATTTGTAATTCACATAATGAGCCTTTTATCTGATATATTACATGGTGCTTTTGAAAATTGAATCTTTATTTTCCATTTAATTCTATAATTTGTCCCTAAAATTACTTTGGCGGTTTTCTAATAATTTATTTTCCGTTTAATGCTATTATTTGGGGGCCAAATAATAGAATTAGGGATTTTTTCATATTTTCCAATAAACAAAAAAAATTAGGTCTTATAGATTGGTGAATAACGGGGGAATGGGTATTTTTTTAAATATTTTTTTAATATATTCTAAAATATTTATTTTAGAAAAATTAAAAAAATATATTTGTATTCGTCATAATGAACCCTGTGATTTGATATATTGCATAACTCGTTAGAAACAATTATAATTTTATTTTCCATTTAATTCTATAATTTGCCCCCCAAAATGAATATTAGGGGTTTCTCCTTATTTTTCCAGTAAAGTTCAGGTGAGGAGCTATACCTTTTTTCAGAATTTTCCAGCTAATACTTTCAGATATAGGGGAGGGATGGGTAAAATTTTTTGTTAATATCTTTTAATTAATATATTTTAAAAATATGAAAAAATATATTTGTTTTCGTCATAATGACCCCTTTCATCTGATATATAACATGATGGGTTAGAAACAATTTTAATTTTATATTTTCCATTTAATTTTATAATTTGCCCCCCAAAATAAATATTCGGGGTTTCTCCTTATTTTTTCAGTAAAGTTCAGGTGATGGTCTATACCTCATGTTTTTTTTCAAAATTTTCTAGCTTATGGTTTCGGATGTAAGGGGGGGATGGGTAAATTTTTTTATATTTTTGTTAATATATTTTAATTAATTTATTTTAAAATATGAAAAAATATATTAGTATTCGTCGTAATGAGCCCTTTCATTTGATATATAACATGATGGGTTAGAAACAATTTCAATTTTATATTTTCCATTTAATTCTGTAATTTGCCAGTAGTTTAGGAGAAAATTGCTGTGATGTGACAGAGGCAGAAATCCGAAGTGATATTATATGGGTATCCGTATATTGTATATACGGAACCCTAAAAATTACCACATTCAGCTCTTGTAACTAACCTCGGTTATCACTTCCACTGGCGCCTGCCTAAAAACGTGATGTAGTCCAGGAATTGAACTTAATACGATACATTCTGTCCATTTTCTCGATGACGAGCAAAAACCGGCTCTATCTCTTACACTATTTAGGTGATTTGTTTCCTATAAACACTCACAAAGTACATAATTGTCATTTAAATTCATAACAGTATTTCCAAGTAACAAACATTATTATTATGATGCTAAGAATATTTTCTATTCTACATCACTGAACGACACGCAAACTATAAGGAAAATAAATTATGTTGACTAACCATTTTCACTGCAGGAGCTATGAATGTATCCTAATTTTGCCGATATTCTTTTGAAGTTTACCCTTTAAATTGGAAAACGGAGACAAATAGAAACAGTCAGTTGCAAAAACACATGAAATAGTGAGAAACATTGTGAAATATTTTTGGAAACAAGTAACAACAATACAAAAGTTCCTAAAAATTCCTCTTGTGGAAAAATAAATAAAAAATATAGGGTATTTTCGTTTTTTGCTTATAGTGTGAAAAGTAAGGATCTGTTCACAATGCTGTCAACACAAAAATTGTAGACAATCAGAAAATCTTCATTCAGTGTTTATAGATTTTGATAGCATTTTTCATAAAGAAAAGTTGGAAAACTGATATAAGGTGACCTTCTAAAAAAATTTATAACTTGGTTGTAATGACAGCTGGAATCTTTAATCTGCCTCCTAACGATAGCTAATAACGTTGAGATTAATAAGGCTGAATATAGATATTGTCCGTTAAGGAGATCTTGCAGAATTTCAATTTACACAATTTACAGAACAATTTTGCAGAACTTATCGTATTAACCACGAAAGTTCAATAGGGATATACAAAATATATCTTGGATGTTTGTTATGGTGCCCTAAAATGTATTAATACTCCTTGTGAATTTGGGTTAAACAACCGACCTTTATTTCTCTTTAGATATCTTGACAGTGGCGGATCCAGTCAGTGGAAAAAAAGTAATTTAATTAATAACAAAAAACAGTATACAGGTAACCATCGACCAATGTGGGCAAGTAATATTATGTAATTGAAAACCTAATAAACTGCTGAGAAAAAAAGATATAATAATAATATTTATCATAATTTTCATTTCGTACCCCGAGCTCTAAAAATTCTAGATCCGTCCATTTGCCTTGACAGCTATTGTCAGTGCACCGCTGGCTGGCTGTCGCATTTTCCTACTGTTAATGCATTATTTACTACTACTTTAAACCAATTTGCCGGCATTATAGCGAAAATCCAAGATAAACCTATTGAAGTGGAATATATAAAGCTTCAAAATATCTTTAGTATATTCCGATCGAACTATTTTCGTTAATACGATGGGATGTGTAAAATATCTCTCTAAATTATTTAAACTCCAATATTTCGAAAACTTCTTATTCAATAGTATCCATCGTGAGCCCATATAAGCTTAAGATCATATAGTATCGTTTTGATGATAAGTAATATTCCAATGATAGTTACCAGAAAGTTATCAATTTTTGAAAAAAAACCACTTTTGACCACTTTTTCTGAGTTTACCCCGTGAAAAATAATCAGGATACATAAATACTCATTAAGAAGGATTTCCGAATGTCTATAACTTCTCTGTAGACGGCTTTACAATTCCTTCATTACTTTTCATTACATAGCAAAAAACAAAAGAGATTAGTATTTTTGGGTGTTTCTGTTATTTAAATAATTTATTTCTACCAGTTTGCTGTTACTGACGTGAAGGTAAAAGCCAAATACTGTTGAATTTTATGTCCGAAAATTAGTTCAATTTTGCTCTTTAGACTGGTGTCTATGTTCAGCAGTTTTTTAGACTGGTGCATAGGAATATTTTTATTCATAATTTTCCAAAACAGATCACGCCCAGACTGATGCAGAGTT
Source organism: Octodonta nipae (assembly GCA_034190945.1). Classification (NCBI taxonomy): domain Eukaryota; kingdom Metazoa; phylum Arthropoda; class Insecta; order Coleoptera; family Chrysomelidae; genus Octodonta; species Octodonta nipae. The sequence continues at coordinate 122,679,562 of CM067216.1, forward strand.
GTTACGAAACACAGATCGCAAAGGCCAAAGTGGAGGAATCGCAGCCAAAAGGTTCATTGCTGATAGAACATATGCCTCCAATAGGTATGTTGGAAATTGTTAACCGACTCTTGCTATAGCAAAAATCAAAAAATATTAGTCTAGGTAAATAAATATAAACCAAAAATTTTACCTCTTAATTTGTTCATTAGTATAATACCATAAATTAGGAATAATAAAATTTTCCTTTCAATATGAAAGGGGATTTAGTGTGACAAGTGACAATCCTCTGAAAACTATTCTTTGATCAATTAACATTTAAAACAGTTCCAATTGACCGGAAAAATTAAGCAAAAATGAAGGGTAGAATAGGTTTATTCGATTCCACCACTACTAAACATTAAAGAACGTTTAGATCACATGGTTCATAACGTATATATATATATATATATATATATATATATATATATATATATATATATATATATATATATAGTAATAGTAGTAAGTAGTAGTATTGGGTATTGTTAGAATGAAGTGCGGCAAACGCCCACTATTTTGTCCAAACGAGTAGCATAATCTGAAACTGAATAAATTATGTTCAGTAAAACTACTATTTGTTGTAAAATATTTATTTATCAAATGACATTCTGAAATACTTACAAAAACCACCGAAACAAATAGAAATAATTCCGGTAATATATTTTATTCATTGATAAAAGATCAATGCATTAAATGCTTTATTTTAACTGAAACATAGGATTGAGCTATTCATTATATTTCATACTTTAAATCCGTTTCTAAGAACAACTTTTGGTTGAGGCAGTGAACTTTAGGAAAATGTTAATTGTATGCCCAAAATTCATCACAACAAAAATATAGAAAATTTCGTTAAGACAATGCTGATATTCAGCACAAGACTATATAAAAATTACAAAAAATCTCATAATGTAATATTTACTTTTTTAAAATAATTGAATATCTTTAAAAATTTAATTAGTATAAAAACAGTAAAAGTGATTTACAATTGACAACAATCATTATAATTTGTTAAATCTTTGGAAGCACTGTTAATATTATTTCAATATTAATAAATTAATCCTTAGTATGTAATTATAAGATTAATTTAAAACTGCTATTTTATGTCACAAAATAACTAATAATTTAAATAGATAATGAAATCATATTCCGTGAAAACTGTGGTTTTCACTAGGGGTTTCCAATTATAAAATCATGAGAACATCTACCGTTTGACGTCAAGAAACCTTTCCAAGAAAAATTAAATGAGCGTGATTAAAGCAGGGTATTTCCGAGATTTATATTATATGAATTAAAAATAAGTTTAGCCTATTTTTGGAACATTACAAGTGTTAATACTTAGTTAACATCTGATTGTTATTATCTTTAAAAAAATTCTACACCCACTTAAGTATTTCATTTATTACGGATTAAAAAAGTGAAGTAATCTAATTTGCTTAGAAATGAATGGGGATTTTAATAATGATTTTTGTTTTAAGCGGAATCAGTGGCGTGCCAGCGTGTCTATTGACGTTCAATTAGGAAACATCCTTTATTTATACATTTGTTGCAAGATTGGTGGTACAAACTTTGAAATTTAAATTCCATGTAAATATTAAGATAGGGCAAACTAAATACTATGAAGACAGAATGAATGAACCCACTAAGTGAAAAATAACGGTGTTAATCGAATCTTGCTATAACACTAAATTTCGGCAACTCATTTGGAGCCACTAGAAATATTATTCACAGGTTGTCTCCCCGTGCTGACCAAACTGACGACAAGAATGTATATAGAGTCTAAAGGAATACTAATTATATGATAAAATTACTGTTGGGTTCTTTGAAAAAGATTGATTCAAAACTTAAAAACCAATTGAACACAACTGAAACTCCGATTCACAATGTGTGAACTGGACTGTTAAAGACGCTGTAAAAATATACTTAGTTTTTGCCTCTAGGATCATAGTACAGAGACAACAACAAACAAAACTCTATTGTCAGGTATCGTGTCTAGGAAATCAAACATTATCAATGCTTGAGACTGCTCCAAATCGTACATAATTCAAATCAAATATCAAATTATTATCATTTGTCTGGTTCACTAGTTTGTTTCTCATTAGATCATCTAGGTTTGCAGCTACATTTTAAACAATTATAAGTATAAAATATATAAACATTAAAAATTACTAGAATGTTTTGAGTCCCACAACCTCGAGTTAAGAGTCCCAGCTGTTGCAATGAAAGACCACCTTGTAGTATTATTATAAATGATCCTTAGTTTTATGGTATTCTGTACAGTCTTTAATATTAATGTGAAAAACTACCAAATTCATTTTTAATGGAATGAGAAATAAAACATTACTGTGAGATTTTTTTCTTCTAAAAAATTGTACTTATACAGATCACGATCATTATTTATGACTCGACCTGCAGGCCGGACAAATCCACAAAAAAGCACTTTGTTACTCAGTTGCTGAAAAGTAAACAATACCTTATATGTGAAAATTTCGAATTAGACATATCAAGGCTTGAATGAGACCATCAAATCTTTGAATAGTACCTACTCGGTATGAAGTTTTCCATTTCTTTGAATCTCATTTATAAAAGTGTATCATATTCCTACTGGTACCATTAACATCTTTGAAGCTTGAGGGAATTTCGTGAAATTTTCATAAAAGTGAGAGGGTAATATCTACGTAAATGTTAGCGAGTTTTCTAAGACATTAAAATTTATCCGTTCTAGTTTATTATCAAATAACCTCACCAAATTTTCAGGTTCATTTTGAAATCTTAACCTAAAAAGTAATGAACCATAAATTTGGAATTAAATTGTTTCCTTATAGCGTATACTTACATACAATGCAATGCATAAAGATCGTGACAAGACTAGAAAGAAAGGGCTGTAAAGAGAGAAACACTCGATTGGGAGCTACTTCTACTCACCAAGTGAGATAATATTGTGCTCTCTTCATTATCCTCTCATTCTAGTCTTGTCACAATATTTGTGCATTGAAGGCTACCTGCAGAAGTATAAGCAGTAAGATGGTAGGGGAACGAATTTTCAAATAGTAAGCTTTCTACGTCTTCGTAGCATTATTTTCGTGATGTTTTTAATTAACAAGGAAAGTATGCCAATATACTTTGCTAATAATTATGAACTGTATTAATTAATGGCAGCGAAGATTCATGACTGAACCTGTGGCAGAAATTTTAGGATTACCTACTTAGCTGGTTTTCATAATTAAGTAGTAGTGTAGAAAAACACGATTTACAAATGTAATGGCTTAATAATCTTTTACCATGTTTTAGTTTGCAAATTTTGATCTTATCAATCTGTACAATTTTGTCTGAGCCACCAATTTCCCCAAGTGTTTTTCCTTGCTCTAACTGCATAGTAAAAACACAGCGAAGTTTTCGGTGGTTGATTCAATAAGAATCGATAAGAAAATAGGGCAAAAGAATAAATGAAACGAAGACACACATACTTTTGAACATTGGTTCCTCGTTTCGTTGCAACAACATTTCTATTCCAATGGCATTTGTGGAAATTCTGTGGCGTTATGTGATAATACACTTGAAATGATTTTTTTCCGGTAAATATATATATAACATATATTTTTTTGGTCAATGATACCCACTACTCTCCGCCCAACTATTATCAATTATTTTTTTTATATTCCAAAATTCTACTGTATGAATTTGTAAAGATGTACCTAGGTTATTAAATTCGTCTACATAACGGAACTTATAAAAGCAATTTATAGCTATTGAGTCGTTATTCGGAAGATAAATTATAATGTCTGTTGTCAGTACATATTTATATCACAGCAAATAAAACTAAAATGACGACACATTTACTGCTAATTAAATAAATAGAATAAAATCTTTTAATTACAAAAATACAATAGAATTATTATACAAACAATTTGCCATTCTTTTTGAAAAGTCACTTAATGAAAACAGGTATTCATAGCTACATTATTTTTAAATGTAATATCAACAGTCTTTAAAACACTGCATACCTGATGAGTCAATGTCCTATCGAATCCAAAGTCACTGACATGTTGAATTACTGTGTATGCAAAAAAACATACCACACACACACACACACACACACAAACAGGACTGCGCCCGAAACTCGCCCTTCTACCGATTGAACATAAAGTACATTACTATTTGTTATATTTTTAACAATATTCACCGTGCATCCATGCTGGATTCCGACTGAGATCCATGATCAGAAGAACTACTACTGGAAACTGTCTCTGCTGATTTAATTTTTGGTTTATATTCTGTAATAACTACCGTTACACTATTCACAGTCACTTCCCTAGTTTGGGCACTGCTTCTGTCGACGTTTTTCAATCGCGGTGGATGTCTGCGTTTTTTCATTGATTTCTTATCTTTCTTTTCGCGTTTTTGATTACTGGTGGCAGGAAGAAATTGACTAGCTACCTGTTGGGCAACTAATTGAGGATTTATGCGTGGTTTACGTGTAGATGTTCCCTTTCTAACGTCACACATAAGGCATTTGAATGCTTCCGCAGTGTTTCTAAACGTACACACACTACAATCCCAAAAATTGTCTTCTAACACTTTAGCAGAACGTTTAGCTCTTCGAACAGGACTTTTTTTACTATCCATTTTGATAACAAACACTTATAAAACTTGTATTTTCATGTACACTGACAACTGTGACCTGACAATAACGCCATGTTTACTCTACAATTGCAACGTTGTCGGTTGTGTTACTTCGGCCGGTGGCGGGAAACTCGATTAGTATCTGTCTACAAAACCAAACATATTTGAATCATATTGTATGTGTTTCCTGTTACCACAACGGGCATATATTTTTTTAGAGTATTTTTGAACACAACACGTTTTCTCAACATATATAGGTATAAATATTATATTACGGCTGACATTTGAGCCCTAAAAGACAATTTTTGCGAATTTTGATATCGACTTATTTTACTTATGTAATATTTCTAGATGAAATGTTGGCATAGGTATACTAAAATATATATTTTTTAATTTTACTTCGCATATTGACTTTGTGGGGATAACATACCTAATATAGAGAAACCACAAGTACAATAGATTGTTTGTTTTGGAGCATTGTTCTCCTCTTAATTATGTCTTTCATGTACTCACACTGGCAAACACTAAGAACTAAAATAGTTTTGTTTGACCATTATGATTGACTATTATAATGTAACAATCGAACTATTTCTATATAAGTTTCATTAATGCCTTTTGCGCATATGTACTTTATAATCGTTGGCAATAGAGTAATATATTTTGAATCCATATTCACTGTTAAAAAATAAGAAATAAGTCTATTAGTAAGACAAATCATTGAATAGATTACTTGAGTGCTTCTATTATTCAATTACGTACAAAACTGTTGATATGTAGCTGATTTCTTGACTAATATCAAAATATTGATATAGATAAATTATGTCCAAATCTGTTCCAAATGAAATGCCAGTACATGAACACACTATTAGGATGGTTACACTTATTGCATTTGTCACTTCTGTTCTCCAATATTGCAATCAACACCATGTCGACATCCAGGTATTCAACGATATGTATAAATAAAGAATTGTTGGAGACGACATTCTCTTTTCGGATGTGATTCCCGACCAGAAACAATATACATTGCAAAGTGTACAAAAGAATGAAACCTCGAAGAAACGAAATGGGCAACTTCCACATTTCAGAAAAATTAACCACCAGAGATTTTAATTCGAGAGGCTTTTGGAACCACCACTGCCACCTACGAGTTGGATTTATTGGTGATTCTCTAATCTCCAAATGATTTAAATACATAAATAATTTTTGGAATTTTCATTACACCGTAGGAGTGTAGGATACCTAGCTCACATCCGACTCATAATTGCGAAACTTAATCCCGATCATATCCAGAAAGCGGACCTATAACAAACATGAAAATACCACCAAATTTTAAAATAAATGTAATAAGCCATTTTAACTAATATTTTAAGGGTAAACCTGGGCGTCGCCAGGGAAGGACAGGGGGTGGCAGTTTTATCCCCCTGGCTCCCTCTTACCGACCACTGGCCTTATAATATTTTTTTTGTTGTAGTTAGTACCTAAAGTAATATACGCATATTTCTATGTATAGCTTACAAAAACTTTTGATTTGCTCACCTCTAAACCAAAAGTCTACCGATTTGCGCGTCTTTTATCCAAAAGCTAGCGACGCCCATAGCAAATGGCAGTTGAGATACATGAGGTATGCAAGATAAAGAGAGAAGCACAGATTCCGAATATGGTGAACGCATCTTTTTTGTAAGTTAATGTAAATAGAACATTCATGAGTTTCTATGTTTTTATTTTCATTCAGGCTATTCTGTACCATTTTTAGAAAACTTATAATGCAGAAGTATGATTTCGGAATTGACAATTAAACTAGTCTTTAATAAACACTCAAGTATTTATCAATGACTAAAAGTAAAAAAGTGAGTGTCAAAGAAGGATATTTTAATTCTAACAAATGTCAGATAAATTAAATAGTTTAGTGTGTTGTATATTAATAATATAATAATTTGTAGAAAGGGAAATGTGAAATCTGTTAATTTAACAAACATATCTGACAACTCCAGACGTTGATCACAATATGACAACATGGCAACACAGAAATATCGTTCCTCCAAGGCAAACAGTGCAAGATGGCAGCACAGGTAGTGACGTATTGGATGTATTCTGTTCGTTTCGTAGCACAGTAGGGGCGGAGAAATGATTAATAATAATTGTACAGCATTCAGACAGTTTTGGAAATATTCCTTTTGAAATGATATTTTTTTTCATTATGTAACTAGGTCGGAAAAAATGTAAAATATTTCAAACAAATTTGAAACTCCAGCGTTCTAGTAAATTTAAATACTTTAACGTTCTAGAAAACTGAAATTTAGAAGTTGGGAATTTGTTTTATACTTTTAAGGCTTAATTTGAACCTATAAGTATAATTAACACTAGTTAAAAAATTTCGCGAATGTCAAAAAAGTGCAGTGCAAACTTTATATCTACACGTCTATAGAGCAAAACTGAATCATTTTGCAAATTTAATAGCAATTCGCCTATACTACTTCAGTAACAGTTTAGAGAGAATAACTGATTTTTACAGCAAAATCATAGTAGTAAAATTTATAAATAACAAAAACCCTCGAAAATAAGTTTTCTGTGTTTAACTTATATTATGAAGAGTAATTAACTGGCTCTGAAGACATTTGCGAAAAAGTATGGATCGCACTTTTAAATCAATATTCACAAGTATTATTAATGCATCCTGCGACCCTGTAACGAAAACTAAAAATATACAAGTGCATTTTATGTACTTTCAAAATATATTTTGTATATCCCCATCGAACTGTCCTGGTTAATACGGTACGTTAGGCAAAATATTTCTATACATTATTTAAATTGCATTTATGCAAGATTTATTTAGCAGAGTTCCAGCTTGAACAAACATGGGTAGGGATGAAACGATACGAGTAACTACAAGTACATACTCGATACTATTCTCCGATACCAAGTACTTTTAGTATCGATACTTTGCAATGAAGTATCGAATAGGTATCGGTCAAAAGCACTGAGTAACTATACTCACTGCTCAAAATACTTTATTCACTGGTCAAAAGTACTCATGTACCCATGCGAATGTCACTATTTCATTTAAACATCTTAGATCATGTACCTTCTAGATATAGCCTGTCATGCACCTTCTAGATATAGCCTGTCATGCATAAACATCGTGGTAAGACTAAAGAGAGAGAGAGGGCAATAGAGAGGGTAACAGGCTATTGTCTCGGTTGGGTGATGCTTCCAATCAATTATGCTCAGCATGTTGTTCATTGGTTGCTTCCACCCACTAAGTGAAATACCCTGTTACTGTCTCTATTGCCCTCTCTTTCTAGCGTTACCACGATTTTGTGCATGACAGGCTATATCTTGGAGGTACATGATCTAAGGTAAGCATTGATAAAAAATTGCATTCTTAAATTCTAAGAGAATACACCTTCTGGAGGTAGCCTACAGTAAAGAAATGTCTTGCGACGGATAGAAAGAGAGGGCAATAGAGACTCAGAGTATAGAGGCTATTTCACTCTATTGGCAAGTGGAACCAATGGGCTTATTGGATGCAGTTCCCAATCGAGTGAAATAGCCTCTTACCCTCTATATTGCCATCTCTTTCTAGCGTTGCCACGATTGTTTTCGTTCAGTCGGTGTTAACACTGTTAACCTAAACAGTACTGACATTAGTCGGCGTTTGTTTTATGTTTGTTTTAATTTTTTGACTGATTGAAAATGGGGCCTCCGAATACTAATGTGTGCCCATATTTTACAAAAAACGATGACAAAACCACAAGCTGCAAAAAATGCTTTAAAACCGTGCGGTTTTGTGGCAATACTTCTAATTTGCATAAGCATTTAAAAAGTGACTCTGATTCGATACGAGTAAGTATCGATACTTTTCAATTGATACAGAGTAAGTATCGATACTTGACGACCGATACGGTATCGAGTAAAGGTATCGATACCTTGGTGATATCGTTTCATCCCTAAACATGGGCAGCTACCCCCCTTAGACCTGAAAAACCTGCCATGAGCCATTAAAGCTTCCCATAAAAGTGCTGACTACCCCCCCCCTGGGCCAAAAAAATTCTGATTTGTCTCTCTAGGACAATTTGTAATTAATAATAAATAAAAATTCTAGATGTCGATGTTACATCTCGCGTCTATAAATTTACTGCAATGTATCAAATAGATAAATAAATGTTCGAGAGGACATTCTATTGTAGGAAGCGCAACTGATGAAGGTTCCCTGACCAGAAACAATATATTATATATGTGTATCTATATATATATATATATATATATATATATATATATATATATATATGTTTTAGGCAGTTTCCGGGAATACATCCGCGTAGTTGATAACTGATCACTGTCGGGATCGATGGTAAAATGACGACGTTTCGGCAGAGTCACATCTGCCCTCTTCAGGTCGGTTCGCATAATTCTCGTAGCCTTCTGCTTTCGCTTCTAATTACTCGAATACTAAGATTTTCTGAAGCGAGCGCGCTGTTATATAGTCGCGGCTCGGCGCCAATCGGTTGACACCGTGAACGGCTGCGTGTGATTGGCCCTTGGCGCTCAGTGGGCACGGCTCCATCCTGCTGATTTGTTATTTCCGGTTGAGTTGTTATTGGACGGGTACGGGCCGGTACCATGTTTAATAGGATTTTCCAACAATTCGATAAGTTCTGAATTTCATTGCGTGCGTTTAGACTGTGAGGTCTCTTCGCTATTTCAATTGCCTCTCTTACGAGTCTTGATTTCGGGTGTTCTATATTTGCCAGTAATCTGGTGTTCTCAAAGTCTATTCGGTGTGACATCGTGGTGGCGTGTTCCGCAATGGATGTTGTTTTTTCCTGCTTTCTTACAGCGTTCTGGTGTTCATCACGTCTAGCTTGAATTCTTCTATTAGTTTGCCCCACATAGGTTTTATGACAGTCTGCACATGGAATCTCGTACACTCCCTGTTGTTCTAAAGGGATCCTCGTCTTCGGAGTCCTCAACACCGTGCTAATTTTTCTGTCTGTATTGAAAATAGTATTGATATTGTGTCTCCGTAGAATTCTTGCAATACTGTCCAAGGTCCCCTTGACATACGGTAAATAAGCCTTGGTTATTGGTGTCTCATGCTCCTCGTCTGTTTGTCTCGGTTTTTACTTTAGGGCTCTTTGTATATTTCGGTAAATCCGTTTTGTCTCAGAGCTGTTTTTAAACTGTCCATTTCCTGTTTGATGTTATCCTGGTCAGCTAGCCTTTGTGATCTGGTTACTAAAGTCTTGACGACGGCTTGTAGTTGGGCTGGGTGGTGATGAGAATTAGCATGAAGGTATCTGTTGGTATGAGTTGCTTTCCTATATACTGTATGGCCAAGGGTTCCATCTTGCTTCCTATTTATGAGAACATCAAGGAATGGCAGTTGATTGTTGACTTCAACCTCCATGGTAAATTTTATTTTGTGATGGATGCCATTAAGGTGATCTAAAAAAGTATTGAGGTGTTCCCTCCCATGAGGCCAAATCACAAATGTATCATCTACATATCGCAACCACAAACTGGGTTTAAGAGTTGTTGTTCATAGTGCCAACCCCTCAAAGTTCTCCATAAAAAGGTTCGCTATAACTGGTGAGAGTGGCGATCCCATTGGAGCTCCTTCCACTTGTTTGTATCGTTGGTTCTCGTAAACAAAATAGGTGTTCATCAGACAGTGCCTTGTTAAGTTTACAAGGTGTTGAGGTGGTTTGTATTTTTCTATTATGATATCCAAGGCTTCGTCGATAGGGATGTTGATGAAAAGGGACACTACGTCAAAACTTACAAGAAGACATTCTGGTTGTAAGAACGTTTTTCTAAGAATTTATGTACTTTTGGCAACCCATAGAATTTCGGACATCTCGATGACTTTTCACGCGGAATGAGTTGCATTTGGAAATTTGTGTCGATCCTACTTGCTTGGATTTTTGGCCTTGGTTGTTTTCTCTAGATAAGTTGTTGGGTCAGTAGTAATTTGTTTATATGCTGGATCTTGTAGCAATATTTGAATTTTGTTTGAATAATCTGCTGTATCTAAAATTACAGTCGCATTTCCTTTATCAGCAGGTAGAATGACAATGTCCTTGTTGAGGCGCAGTTGTTTCAAGGCCTCATTTTCTTCTATAGATAGGTTCCTTTTGGGTGGTTTAGACTTTCTTAGAACATGTGACACATCTTGTCTAATTATTTCAGCGGTGTTCGCATCTAATTTTGAAACTGCTGTTTCCACGCCACATATTATGCTCTCTGTTGGTATGTGAGAGGGAGCAATAGAGTAATTGAATCCCTTAGCCAACACGCCAATCGAGGAAGTATTCAATTGGACCGAAGATAAGTTATAAACGGTTTTATTCGTTTCCAATTGCAGTGAGGTTAGACTGTGACCGTTATTTTCCGAGACAAATTCGTTTTTGGGCTTCTGTTGGAGCTTCAATTTGTGAAATTTTGCCTGTTCTTGCATTGTTGTTAACTCTGCATTCGTTTCGGCCCTAAATTGGCTAATTTCATCGAATTTATCCCATATTATCGGGTGGAGTGTATTGCTTACCTGTAGGTGGGTATCTAGGAGTTTTGTATTAAGAACAACCAAATCTCTTCTGACATCACGTATGGCTTCCCTAAGTAGGGCACAACTAGCTTTCCATAAGATATTCTGTGTTTTTCTGTTGTTCTTCCAGAACTTTACCGTCTTGTTTTTCGGAATAACTCCTTCATCGCGGCATCGTTGTAAAAATGTAGATCGCACAAAAGTTTGCTTCTTTTCGCGCGTAATTTCTCAAATGTTTTACACAAATGAAAAGTATTCTCCCCGTAGAGATTCACTATATTTGTTTTTAAGTTTTCGCGGGCACTAAATGTTTTAGGCAGTTTCCGGGAATACATCCGCGTAGTTGATAACTGATCACTGTCGGGATCGATGGTAAAATGACGACGTTTCGGCAGAGTCACATCTGCCCTCTTCAGGTCGGTTCGCATAATTCTCATAGCCTTCTGCTTTCGCTTCTAGGTACTCGAATACTAAGATTTTCTGAAGCGAGCGCGCTGTTATATAGTCGCTGCTCGGCGCCTATCGGTTGACACGACACCGTGAACGGCTGCGTGTGATTGGCCCTTGGTGCTCAGTGGGCACGGCTCCATCCTGCTGATTTGTTATTTCCGGTTGAGTTGTTATTGGACGGGTACGGGCCGGTACCGTGTTTAATAGGATTTTCCAACAATTCGATAAGTTCTGAATTTCATTGCGTGCGTTTAGACTGTGAGGTCTCTTCGCTATTTCAATTGCCTCTCTTACGAGTCTTGATTTCGGGTGTTCTATATTTGCCAGTACTCTGGTGTTCTCAAAGTCTATTCGGTGTGACATCGTGGTGGCGTGTTCCGCAATTGATGTTGTTTTTTTGTGCTTTCTTATAGCGTTCTGGTGTTCATCACGTCTAGCTTGAATTCTTCTAGAGAACCAACGATACAAACAAGTGGAAGGAGCTCCAAAGGGATCGCCACTCTCACCAGTTATAGCGAACCTTTTTATGGAGAACTTTGAGGAGTTGGCACTATGAACAACAACTCTTAAACCCAGTTTGTGGTTGCGATATGTAGATGATACATTTGTGATTTGGCCTCATGGGAGGGAACACCTCAATACTTTTTTAGATCACCTTAATGGCATCCATCACAAATTAAAATTTACCATGGAGGTTGAAGTCAACAATCAACTGCCATTCCTTGATGTTCTCATAAATAGGAAGCAAGATGGAACCCTTGTCCATACAGTATATAGGAAAGCAACTCATACCAACAGATACCTTCATGCTAATTCTCATCACCACCCTGCCCAACTACAAGCCGTCGTCAAGACTTAAGTAACCAGATCACAAAGGCTAGCTGACCAGGATAACATCAAACAGGAAATGGACAGTTTAAAAACAGCTCTGAGACAAAACGGATTTACAGACCGAAATATACAAAGAGCCCTAAAGTAAAAACCGAGACAAACAGACGAGGAGCATGAGACACCAATAACCAAGGCTTATTTACAGTATATATATACAGAATTCTACGGAGACACAATATCAATACTATTTTCAATACAGACAGAAAAATAAGCACGGTGTTGAGGACTCCGAAGACGAGGATCCCTTTAGAACAACAGGGAGTGTACGAGATTCTATGTGCAGACTGTCATAAAACCTATGTGGGGCAAACTAATAGAAGAATTCAAGCTAGACGTGATGAACACCAGAACGCTGTAAGAAAGCAGGAAAAAACAACATCCATTGCGGAACACGGCACTACGATGTCACACCGAATAGACTTTGAGAACACCAGATTACTGGCAAATATAGAACACCCGAAATCAAGACTCGTAAGAGAGGCAATTGAAATAGCGAAGAGACCTCACAGTCTAAACGCACGCAATGAAATTCAGAACTTATCGAATTGTTGGAAAATCCTATTAAACACGGTACCGGCCCGTACCCGTCCAATAACAACTCAACCGGAAATACCAAATCAGCAGGATGGAGCCGTGTCCACTGAGCGCCAAGGGCCAATCACACGCAGCCGTTCACGGTGTCAACCGATTGGCGCCGAGCCGCGACTATATAACAGCGCGCTCGCTTCAGAAAATCTTAGTATTCGAGTAATTAGAAGCGAAAGCAGAAGGCTACGAGAATTATGCGAACCGACCTGAAGAGGGCAGATGTGACTCTGCCGAAACGTCGTCATTTTACCATCGATCCCGACAGTGATCAGTTATCAACTACGCGGATGTATTCCCGGAAACTGCCTAAAACATTTAGTGCCCGCGAAAACTTAAAAACAAATATAGTGAATCTCTACGGGGAGAATACTTTTCATTTGTGTAAAACATTTGAGAAATTACGCGCGAAAAGAAGCAAACTTTTGTGCGATCTACATTTTTTACAACGATGCCGCGATGAAGGAGTTATTCCGAAAAACATGACGGTAAAATTCTGGAAGAACAACAGAAAAACACAGAATATCTTATGGAAAGCTAGTTGTGCCCTACTTAGGGAAGCCATACGTGATGTCAGAAGAGATTTGGATGTTCTTAATACTAAACTCCTAGATATCCACCTACAGGTAAGCAATACACTCCACCCGATAATATGGGATTAATTCGATGAATTTAGCCAATTTAGGGCCGAAACGAATGCATAGTTAACAACAATGCAACAACAGGCAAAATTTCACAAATTGAAGCTCCAACAGAAGCCCAAAAACGAATTTGTCTCGGAAAATAACGGTCACAGTCTAACCTCACTGCAATTGGAAACGAATAAACCGTTTATAACTTATCTTCGGTCCAATTGAATACTTCCTCGATTGGCGTGTTGGCTAAGGGATTCAATTACTCTATTGCTCCCTCTCAAATACCAACAGAGAGCATAATATGTGGCGTGGAAACAGCAGTTTCAAAATTAGATGCGAACACCGCTGAAATAATTAGACAAGATGTGTCACATGTTCTAAGAAAGTCTAAACCACCCAAAAGGAACCTATCTACAGAAGAAAATGAGACCTTGAAACAACTGCGCCTCAACAAGGACATTGTCATTCTACCTGCTGATAAAGGAAATGCGACTGTAATTTTAGATACAGCGGATTATTCAAACAAAATTCAAATATTGCTACAAGATCCAGCATATAAACAAATTACTACTGACCCAACAACTTATCTAGAGAAAACAACCAAGGCCAAAATCCAAGCAAGTAGGTTCGATAAAAATCTCCAACTGCTACTCATTCCGCGTGAAAATTTATCGAGATGTCCGAAATTCTATGGGTTGCCAAAAGTACATAAAGAAGGTGCACGTTTGAGGCCAATAGTAAGCTCAGTTGGATCCCCAACACAACACCTAGCCAAATACCTAGCCCAACAACTTCAACCGTTTGCAGAGGGGGCAGACTCATATGTAAAAAATTCGACACATTTCATCGAAATTCTTAGAAAAACGGTCTTACAACCAGAGTGTCTTCTTGTAAGTTTTGACGTAGTGTCCCTTTTCACCAACATCCCTATCGACGAAGCCTTGGATATCATAATAGAAAAATACAAACCACCTCAACACCTTGTAGACTTAACAAGGCACTGTCTGATGGACACCTATTTTGTTTACGAGAACCAACGATACAAACAAGTGGAAGGAGCTCCAATAGGATCGCCACTCTCACCAGTTATAGCGAACCTTTTTATGGAGAACTTTGAGGAGTTGGCACTAAGAACAACAACTCTTAAACCCAGTTTGTGGTTGCGATATGTAGATGATACATTTGTGATTTGGCCTCATGGGAGGGAACACCTTAATACTTTTTTAGATCACCTTAATGGCATCCATCACAAAATAAAATTTACCATGGAGGTTGAAGTCAACAATCAACTGCCATTTCTTGATGTTCTCATAAATAGGAATCAAGATGGAACCCTTGGCCATACAGTATATAGGAAAGCAACTCATACCAACAGATACCTTCATGCTAATTCTCATCACCACCCAGCCCAACTACGAGCCGTCGTCAAGACTTTAGTAACCAGATCACAAAGGCTAGCTGAACAGGATAACATCAAACAGGAAATGGACAGTTTAAAAACAGCTCTGAGACAAAACGGATTTACAGACCGAAATATACAAAGAGCCCTAAAGTCAAAACCGAGACAAACAGACGAGGAGCATGAGACACCAATAACCAAGGCTTATTTACCGTATGTCAAGGGGACCACGGACAGTATTGCAAGAATTCTACGGAGACACAATATCAATACTATTTTCAATACAGACAGAAAAATAAGCACGGTGTTGAGGACTCCGAAGACGAGGATCCCTTTAGAACAACAGGGAGTGTACGAGATTCCATGTGCAGACTGTCATAAAACCTATGTGGGGCAAACTAATAGAAGAATTCAAGCTAGACGTGATGAACACCAGAACGCTGTAAGAAAGCAGAAAAAACAACATCCATTGCGGAACACGCCACCACGATGTCACACCGAATAGACTTTGAGAACACCAGATTACTGGCAAATATAGAACACCCGAAATGAAGACTCGTAAGAGAGGCAATTGAAATAGCGAAGAGACCTCACAGTCTAAACGCACGCAATGAAATTCAGAACTTATCGAATTGTTGGAAAATCCTATTAAACACGGTACCGGAACGTACCCGTCCAATAACAACTCAACCGGAAATACCAAATCAGCAGGATGGAGCCGTGCCCACTGAGCGCCAAGGGCCAATCACACGCAGCCGTTCACGGTGTCAACCGATAGGCGCCGAGCCGCGACTATATAACAGCGCGCTCGCTTCAGAAAATCTTAGTATTCGAGTAACTAGAAGCGAAAGCAGAAGGCTACGAGAATTATGCGAACCGACCTGAAGAGGGCAGATGTGACTCTGCCGAAACGTCGTCATTTTACCATCGATCCCGGCAGGGATCAGTTATCAACTACGCGGATGAATTCCTGGAAACCACCTAAAACATTTAGTGCCCGCGAAAACATATATATATATATATATATATATATATATATATATCCTCTTGGTTC
The DNA here is from genome assembly GCA_034190945.1 of Octodonta nipae. NCBI lineage: Eukaryota > Metazoa > Arthropoda > Insecta > Coleoptera > Chrysomelidae > Octodonta > Octodonta nipae. The sequence continues at coordinate 122,695,761 of CM067216.1, forward strand.
CTTGTCCTTCTGGCTTGCCTCTCGACTCGGAGTTCGTGGTCGTCGTCGTCATCGTCGTGTTGGTTTAGTCTACACTCTCTCTCAAGGCTGTCAGCCTTTTCAAGGTCTGAGTAGACTATACCCTGCTCGCCATGAAGCGGAGGTACTGGACGCATGTCCGGTCTCAGGATTTTTTGCAGATTCCAAAAGCCTGGTTTCTGCGGATCCAGTTGCCCCAGGTACCCATTCCATCGCTCATTGTAATGCGTTCTTACAGCTTCAGTAACTGCCCGATTCAATGCGTTGGATCTACGCTTGTCGTCCGGTTGCCTTGTTCTTTGTGCTCGTCTTCTCGCTGTGTTTTTCTCTAGGATTAGCTCCCTGATGTCATCTGGAAGGTTGGCGTACTTCATGTCTCTGTGTTTTCGGATACTACGAGTGCTGGCTTCCAGAGCTGCATTGATTCCATCCTCTAGAAGTTGAATCGCCGCTATGACCTCTTCCCTACTTTCTATCACATGGATTGGTCTCAGTGTGCGGTCCAGGTTCCTTCGGAATAGGTCCCAATTCACCTTCTGGAAGCGTTGTTCTTCTTCTTCTCTATGCTCGTCTGGATCACCTACAAGCAGGATCACCGGATGATGGTCCGTTGATCCCTCTTTTTTTTTAAGTAAAAAGTACTGGCTAGGCCATTTTTGGATGGGTTAAAAAGTTATGTGTTTTCATATTAATTTGAGGCACCCAATAAAGTTATCTTGAGAGTCGTTACATATGCTTATATAAATAGTCTGAGATGTAAGGCGTTGTAGATTACAATTATACAGGGTGATTCCAGATATGTTAGAAACCAAATGTTTTATTGGGTGGCCCAGTTGCACGTTCAGTCTGTATAGGATGTTGAGTGGAGTGCAATTATAGTTAAACAGGGTGGTTAGAAAAAAGAATTATATAGGGTAGCCTATTAGCGGTTGCATTTACATTTACACAAACAGGTATGTTGGAAATATGCTGGAGAAGAATTATAGTAATACAGTGTGGTTTAAAAAATGCAACATTTCGTATCCCACAATCAGTTGCATATATAGCATACATGCAATATAGTGTGAGAGGAATTATAGTTAAACAGGGTAATTACAAAAAAGTTAAAAAAGTTATTGGTATATGAGTTGCATATATATGATGATTGAAAGATAGTTATAGAAGATAGTTTAAAAAAATTACAAACATAGTAAATATGGTGGCTCACAGGCAGTTGCATATATAGAATGGTTGGAGTGAAATTATAGTTTTACCGGGTTAAAAAAATATGATGCGTGGTCCATGAGCAGTGAGCAGAACAGGGTGGTTAAAATATCGTCCAGAATAGAATTACTATAGTATCATAGGGTGGTTAGAAAAATGTTAGCAAACATTTTTAATTTGGTAGTCCATTAGCAGTGGTGAAAATATAATATGAAGTGTAATTATTATAATGAGTGGCTTAATAAATGTTAGAGAATTGAAATTAAACTGAAACACTTCATCTTGAGAAAAAATAGTTTATACAGCAAATGTCCGATTATATGGATATATGTAAAATTGGGTCACCCATGTACAAATGGAAATTGAATAAGTATTAGTAATAAATTGAAGTAGATTATTTTGCAATTTCTACATATGCGATTTCTACTTCATAACTAGTCAATATTTTCAAATGGAATTGTCATTTACCTTTATTCTATTTTCTATATTATTCTACCGGTTAAAAGCTGAATTATTTAATTCTGAGAAATTTCGTGGTAACTAAATTTTTGTGATGAATTTCCACTTACTGTCTCTTTTCATATTAAATTGAGAATTATGAATTTCAGCATTAAATAAAGTCCTATTAATTATATATGAACAAGAGCTTAAATTTCATTACTCACTGACGCAATTGGTCGAATTTCGACCACAGGCGATTCTAGTTTTGATAAATATATGACTTTCGGCTTCCTAGAAGTAACATTTTTCTAAAAGCACTTTCCCACCTGCGCAAATATGTGACTTGCACTGTACAGTTCTTTATTAATATTTTGTTTTTCTCAATTGTTATAATGACAGGGACAATTAGTTTGAATATAAAGGAGTAGTCCTGCAAAGCAGACATAACTTTCCGTGAGATATTGGAATTCACTAAAAACAACATTATTCACATTCTCTCCTTGGAATAATTTCGCAAAATCAGGAGTCAAATTCACTCTATTGCCTATTACATAACTTTTTCAGACGTATAAACACAAAGATTTGGTTTCAGTTTACTCCATGATGATGACAGCTTCGCTGTAGAAACGTGCGTTGAGTGAAAAACAAAGTTTTGGTGTTAGGGTACAAAACTTTGTGTTTATACGTCTGTGACACACGAAAGGTTCCATAGTTGTTCAGTTTTTAGAATATTTTATTAGTTGCAGACTATTGCAGAGATTACCTACAAGCAAGCAAAAATTAAAAGAGCGGCAGTCATTTGAGACTGAACGATGGAAGTGAACGCTTATTACGAATTATACTTCCCGTCTCTTGTTATCTCCTATCTCTGTTTCGATTTTCTAGTGTTATCATTAGTAATATGGTTATAAATTTCAGGACAATTAAAATAATTGTCACTATTTTGTTGTGACTCAAGTATTAATCCTAATGTATAAATAATTCTTAATTTATATTTCTATAAGTGACAAATAAAATTTGTTGAATTATTAACTTGCAAGTTGAAGCTCATATCCAATGAATTGTAATTGCGGCAAATAGATCTTTTCACACTTCGTAATGCGCAGGCGTGTTCGGCATGTTAAAAATTCGGGAATACGAAAGTTTCGGACTCTTCACAAATATGCATATTGAATTAGTTTCATTAGCTTTATTATTAATGAAATTAAATTAAATATTAATTTGTGGGGCTTTATTTGTATATCTTACAACTAAAGCACATAATTGCATTACAAGGAGAAAATGAAGCTGATCTATATCACAGGTTAGGACAAAAGTGATACTCATATTAGGTTTAAAGTATTTTTACTACAATTTCTAATTTTAATTATGTTGGCTGTTCATATTTTGACTGACAGTATAAGAAAGTTATTTTATAAGATTTTCACGAAATCTGAACAAAAATTATATGTATTATAATAATACATATAATTTTATTACTGAAGGCTGTACAGTGTGCAGTTGCTATAAATATAATTTATATTTAAAAAACAACCGACTTCAGCTGACTTTAAATAAGAACCGTTTAGAAACCGTGAATTATATCAACCGTCGCCTATGCTAGCATACAGAATTACGTGGCCACATGAAGACCATTGACCAGACGGATCACATATGCAGTCATAGGTCATATTTCATGGCATTTCATTGTTGTTGCATCATAATAGTGAGTTAGTTGTAACGCTTTTAGATTCTCGGGTTGAAAATTCAAATATATGTATTTCAAATAAAAGTATTTTGTTTAAAAACGGAGTTTAGAGTTCACGACCCATTTTTGGCGCAGTCAGTAGGATAGTTTCGAAATTCGCGAATCGATCGGGAATTTTTCGTTTTTACGATTAACGGAACTAACGAACTATCGAACTTTGTTGATCGAACTGGTGATAGCGATTGTTGACAGAGCGGCTCCTCGAACTTCAGGAAACCCATTTCATCGAGAACCTGCTTCAGCCTTTTACCAGTCCATCGTAGAAATTTGGAACAAAAATCGTCCGAATTTGCAAGGAAGACTCCAGTGGCGTAGACGAAAATAGCTTCCCTGGACGTCGCCCTTATAGTTTGTGAAGAATGCTCAAACTCGTTTTTATTTTTATGTAAGTACATTAAATGTCAAGTGAAAATTTGTCTGATATTTTTAATTGTTTATCTATTAAAGACGGCCCTACAACTGACTCAAATTCTAATTTAAGCTATAATTTTTCTGAAACTTCTCAAAATAATTTAAATAGTGACGAAGAAATAGATTTAGATAGGAATTTAGTTGAAAAAGTAATTGTAGAAATTAATCTTAGTAATAAAATAGAAATGGCTAGACCTGTTGCTAATCCTGAACCATTTAAATCTTAGTATTTAAATTGCGTACCCGAATTCGACGGAAACCCAAACGAACTTGGAAGATATTTAAGTATTTGTGAATCCATTTTAACTACTTTTTATGATCGTGCAAATCCAGAAAGCTTTCATAATGTATATTTGTTGAATTCATTAATTTCAAAATTGAGAGGTAATGCTAGACTAGTGATTAATATTCAAGATGTGAACAGTTGGAATGATTTAAAATTAGTATTGACACGAAATTTTGCGGATCAAAGGGACGAAAGTTGCTTAAATAGAGATCTTGTTTTAATGAAACAACTTCCTAACGAAAAACCTCAGCAATTTTATGATAGATGTCTTAATATTTTAAATTTGTTGTGTAGCTATGTAAATTGTCATGAAGTCACAGATCAAGCCAAACAGTTAAAACGTGATCTCTATCAAAATTTAGCATTAAAAACATTTTTGTCAGGATTGCGTGAACCCCTTGGTACAACAATACGTTGCATGAAACCTGATTCTTTGAGTCAAGCCTTACAATTTGTAATCGCAGAAGATAATGCCCACTATTTTCAAACAATTATGTCTAAACCAAAACCGCCACAGATGATTCAAGCACCATTTCATAACCAACATAATTTTTTGAATAACCCTTCTTTACCAAGAAACTATAATTTCAATCAAAACTACCGCACACAAAATCCATTTCCTTCATAGCCTGTTCAAATACAACCAAGACAAAGACAAAGCAACCAAAATGTTTTCAAACCAAACTTTCAAAATAGAAACTTTCCAAGACCTACTCCAATGAGCGGAATTTCTGTTCAGAACTCATCAAATCAAAAAACATCTCTGCCAACAACTTTCTACCAAAATCAAAATACCCAAAGATTTCCACAAGGTAATGTAACAAACTATCACAACAGCCGAAATCATTTGGTTTTTGAAGAAATTAATAATACTGAAACTGACGACAAATTCACAACTGAAAATGACTATCAATACTATTACGATGAAAATACTGTACAACCAAAAGAAAACTCTAGTATCGAAATCTCTGAAGTTGAAGACGATAAGTCTCAGGAAATTTCACAAGAAACACTTTCTATCAATGTAACAAATTCACTCTATGTTGCATCTACACTGTACAACTATAATTCAACTCACACAATATTACAACGGTCCTGATATCTTTAAAACCACACTGTCTAAGTATAAATCCTCTCCACACTATTGACTCTCTAATTTTCTAATGTTTAAATTATTCCTGTATACCAATGATTTTACTTCGCCCCATATGTCTAGTATTCTATATATGCTAATCCTCATGGTATTCCCTATATAACAAAATTCACCTTTTTGAACCACATTTTATAACTATAATTTTACTCTACCATTTATTTCAACCACCTGGTATATGCAACTACTTCTAAAATTTTTTTAACCCATGTCTATAATTATACCCCGTCCTACGTCCTATAATTCAAATATCCTAACTGCTTAATGCTTATATAACAAAATTTTGATACAGCCTGAATAACAATAATTTTACTCCACCATTACTTCAAAGATCTTGTCTAAGCAACTACTTATGTTCCAAACTATATAACTTTTTTAAACCGCCCTGTATAACTGCAATTATACTCCACCTTATATTTCAACCATCCTGTAGATTCAACTGTTTCTGGCAATTTTTAAAGCCTTTTGTATAACTAATTATTCTCCGTTCTATAACGCAAATATTCACTCTGGATAACTATAGTTTTGCTCCACTCATATTTCAACCACCTTGTATATGCAACTACTTATGTGCCACCCAATACAATATTTTTAGAACCACCTTGTATAACTAATTCAATTCCAACTTATATTTCAACCATCATTGTATACAACTGCTTATGTACACCTTCAACCGTATTCCACACAGAAGAGATCGCCGGAATAACAAATTTTCGTTTTAATAAGCTAATGGAATATTTTCTGCAACAGTTCTTGTGCATATATTTTTCCGATTTTCAGAAAAATGTTTTACGTTATAGAAAATGTACGGAATCAAGTTGGAACATATCTTTGTATAATACAATTTATAATATTCAACTTGCGTGAGCAGTTTTAGAGAAAATCATTGAAAATCGCTGAAATCTTAGTCCCTTATTTACTTTTTTTTCTGATTTTCTAGAAAACCGTAAATCTCATGTTATAGATAATTATATGGGACCTTTCTGTAATGTTCCTTAATATAATGTAGTTTAAATCATCAAAATTGCCAAGCCGTTTTTGAATAATCGCCCTGCATACAAAAAAAGTTGTAGACGAATTGATAACCTCCTCATTTTTGGAAGTCGGTTAAAAACTACACTATCGCTAAGTCAATTTCGTTGCTCGTTTTTTTTATCAAGTCTCTTTTTATTTGTTAGTTGGTATGCTATTTGGATTGATGTTCTTACATATATAGGTTTAATTTTCAATTTTTTAGTTATTCATATTTATCTTTTGTCCACGTTTTTAATGTTTTTTATTTTTTTTATTTCCCATCTAACGGCTTAATTTCTATCGGTATTTTGCTGTACAGCGATATTTCTCTAAAGTAGCTGATTTTTTCGTATCTTCTCTTGTGTTTTGTGCGTAGATAGTGATTTATACCTAGTGTTTCTATTTCTTGTCACATATATGCATCACTCAGTCTAGTGTAATGAATTAATTTTAATTCATCTCTAAAGATTTGTGTTTTTAGATCTAAAATGAAAATTATTAGTTGTCTTAGTTTGCTCATGTTAAAAACAGTATTTTCTGTATGTTTATTTGTTATTGTAAGACTTAAAATGTAAAATCTTATTATTACTCTAGTTTTGCATTTGGAAGTATTTCATAACAGACATGTATACAATTTTCTGTAGGCGTAAAGTATTTCTGGTTTATTTTTGAAAATATTATGAGCAAATATTTCTTCAACATTTTCTATTTTTCTAATTAATTTCTGCCTACCTATATACTGTTTCTTCTGTAATATTTATATAATTTTAAACGTAATCTAAACGCTTTATAGTTTTTAACACTGGTCAATAAAAAAAAACAATAAATTGTATATATGAAGGAATTGAATCAGTAATCCATCTGCAATCAGGATATGAATATATAAATCAATATAATCTATTGAAAACATTCTTAAGAATATGCTCCCTAATAAAACACTTCTCACACGCCAATGAAGTTGTTGGACGTAGTTCTTAAAAGGTTATCCGGATAGTGAATAGAAATCTTTCTGTTGAATAGAACGAGAGATTTTTTTTATAAAAGAGCAGGTATAAACCATGTGAAGTGTGGTTTACGTTTCTTTTGAAATTCTGAGAACTAGTTTGGTCTTTGACCACCCCAAAGCCTTCCTCATGTTGTTCGTTTAATTCATATATAAAAGTTGTGAAGTATTCCTTTTTTTCAGTATCCGGAAATATGATACATTTTTCCCAACAAAATTCTAACTATAGTCATTCTTAGAACGACGAATACTTAAAATTTATATGACACAGCTACATCTCAGATAAAATAAATTTAATTTGAAAATTGTTCATCTAACAGTTTTTAATTTAGTTGAACTAAAATATATTTCATTGCCACACTAAAAAACCTAAAAAGGTCTTTTATAAAAGTACTTTGAAGTTTTTTTCTGAGGAAACTCATACATTATTACTTCAACCGATTTATTTTTTAGAAAAAAAAATAATGGCCAGTTACAAAAAAAAAATTTCTAAGTCTGACTTTGTTAAACGATTGAAAGGTCAAAGGCGTGAAGTACATTCTTTCAAATAGATGTAATGGCTCTATTGCTATTATCCAAAAGTACTAACAAAAACTATTTATTGTTCCCAATTTGCAATTCTTTATTATCTTACTCTTCATTTCCTTTTTAATATTTTCTAACTTTTCACATGTCTATAATGTTCGCACATTCCAGGTTCCCGATCGTTTGTTGCTGTGTTACATCTGAAAAATTTAACTGTAGAAGACATCATCGTTTCTAAAACAAAAACAATTAGGGCTGCTGACATGGAAAAATTCGTCTTATTGCAGTAGTTTTCCGTTTCTTCTTGTTTCTGTACATTCCAAACAAGGTTATACAGCCTGTACTAGGTTAGTCGGTTGTGATAACAGGGTTCACCGAGGGGAAGGTGAGGCTGACAATTGAGTAGGAGAGGCGGTATATATATATATATATATATATATATATATATATATATATATATATATATACGCCGCCTATATATATATACAGTGAGGAACAAATTCATTTAAAATTCAGGTGTTGGTTTTTTGGAAAAACGCTTGGCCACATCGTTTTTCTTTTGGACGGCGTTTTTTTTTATGATAAACTCATTTATACAGGGTGGGCCAGAAATAAATTGCGACCATCAACATTTTTGCAAATGGAAACATTTGTTTTTTATTTTATTTTTGAATTATGCATTGAATTCTAAGTATTTTTCATGTACAATGTTCTATACCGAAAATTAACAGTTATTAAAAATTTACATTTCTTTCTAAAGTAAACAAAGGTAAAAATAAGGTGTTTGTTGGTTAGAACCTATTTATTTACGTCTGGTTTTAATGATTTTAGTCGCACGAATGGAAACCCTTTTTTTAATGCTGGAGTTTTTAATACTTGTTTAATTCCATAGCAACTGTACTATGATTTTACTTCAAATAAGTAGTTGTCAAGTGCAGTTGCAGAGTTTCAAAGTACTCAACACAAGCTAAAGTTTGCAAATTGTTTAATATGAAGTACCCGGAGCGGCCTATTACACGATCGGTAGTTCGTAAAATAGAAAAAAAGTTTCTAGAATATGGCGACGTAAAGACAATTGCAAAACCAAACATCTTCCAGAAGATACACAATTAAATGTTTTGCTCGATTTACAAGAAAATCCTTACACATTCACTAGACAAATAGCCGCAGAACAGTCAATAAGAAAATCTTCTGTTCTAAAATGCTTGCATAGAAATAAATTGCACCCATACAAAGTTCATTTAGTTCAGGAACTTACTGAAGATGATTTGGACCAGAGGGTACAATTTTGCCGAGTAATGATGGATAGATGTCAACATTTTGTTTCAATCGTTCAGTAAACAGGCAACATTGGATTATGGAAAGTCATGCACAGTTTTCCAAGAAAGTTAACGTATGGGCCGGAATTCTGGGTACTTAAATTGTGGGTCCTTTTTTATTGAGGGAACACTTAACTCGGAAAAGTATTGACCTATAACAAAATGACATAATGCCCTGTTTAGCCAGAATTTTACTCGAATGGTGAAAACCCCAATATACTGGCAGATTCGGTATGGTTTCAACAGGATGGAGCGCCCCCGCACTATTCGCGAACAGTGCGAGATTATCTTGACAATATTTTCCCAAATAGATGGATCTGAAGGAGAGGTAATATCGAATGGCCAGCTAGGTCTCCCGCTCTAAGCCCGTTAGATTTTTAATTGAAGAATAGAATTAGGGCCGACATATAACGAATCCTGGCACAAACGCTAAATGAAGTGTTACGAGAATTTGAAAACCGTCTTAGGTATTGTCAGGAAGTTAATGGCCAACAATTTGAACATTTAATTTGACATGTTGATGTTTTTTTTTTTACAATTTTGAAATAAATGTAATTTTTTTAATAACTTTTAATTTTCGGTATAGGACATTGTACATGAAAAATATTTAAAATTCAAAGCAGCATTCAAAAATAAAATAAAAAACAAATGTTTCAATTTGAAAAAATGAAGCTGATGGTCGCAATTTATTTCTGGCCCACCCTGTATAAATGAGTATATCATCACAAAAACCGCAGTTCAAAAGAAAAACCGACGTGTCCCAGCGTTTTTCCAAAAAACCAACACCTGAATTTTAAATGAATTTGTTCAAACCCACGCGTCCTCACTATATACATATATATATATATATATATATATATATATATATATATATACAGGGTGTAAACGGTTTGAGTGCAAAGATTTTGAAGAACCATACTTCAGGCAAAAACAAATCAAAAGCTTTATAACATTTTCTAAAATAAACTATAGTTTTGCCAAAAAACACATAAAGTTGGATTTTCTGTAGCCCTTGCTACAGTGAATAATACAATAATTTCGATTTCAAAATGTCGGTAAATCTAAATATGTAAATACTCAATAGCTTATACATCTTTAATAGCCACATTAAAAATGAAAATTGATTATTTAAACTCGAAATATGCTTTTATAATTTAGTGTAAGTTTCTCCGAATAGATATGGCAACGTGGCATACAGACCAACTTATTTACTACATTTTTTACTGTAACGACGACTGAGAGTTACGATGTTTTTGCGATTTCGATTCTTGTAAACAAGAATAGATAAACTGTAAAGTGATTTGAATGATATCTATTTGATGGAGACTTCGTGGTTTGCTTTCCATTTAATATATTTTTTTAAATAAATAAAATCGGTTGTGATTAGTGTGTAAGTTCGAAAATTAAGAATAGTGCGACAGTATTTATTTGTGATACATAATGGCGATTATACAATTAGGGAAAGACATGACATGCTCTTAATTTCTCGCATACGTGAAAATTGGATTAAACGGTGTCGTGCTTGTGTCGATAGTAATGGTGAGCATTTTGAATATTTGCTGTGAATAATCCGTTGTTTCAACTCAGTTCTATCATTATAAGAAATTCGGTAAGTAGGATTACATATTTACTTGTCTAATATAAATAATATTAATTAAATCAGTAATAATGACTCTTCGAATAATTTAACTGGTAAAAAACTACATATACAGATCTCTTGAGTTGAATATCATATGTATTTACCCAACTTTGTATAATTGCATAAAATAAACCGCCAAATACAAATTCTAATTGCAATACCTTGTATTAAAAACGTAAATATTTCCAACAAAATATTTCATACATTTTTATTTAATTCTAAGGTCAATATCATCAGTCAATACAAAAACACAGGTGTTTATATTTTTTTGTCGGCGTAGTCATTCCTTTATTATTCGCGCTAAGAGTGAATCTGCTTCGAACGCGAGCGACGTTGCCGGATTGACAATAATTTATTTAATATGTTTTAGGGATTTTCTTGGTTATTAAGGCCTATTGACCATAGTGGTATAAGAGTTTTTTGTTTAATTTGGTGTATACTACCTCCACCTAAAATATATGCACTCAAACTATTTACACCCTGTATATGTGTTGCGTTTGTTTAGTGTATTGTTCAAATTTGATTGAATTACTTCATTGATTTTTAAACTTCTGCACCTTTTCCAAAACCTTCCGTCGCGCTAATGCTAATTTTGAGTGTTTTTTGCGTGTAAAATAAAGACAGTATTCGGGTTTCGTGTATTGACTTCCAAGCTATTTGGACGCTGTTTTGATTCCGTCTGAAGACGGCCGCTTTTTGTTGTTATTGTGTTACGATTTCGCGAGTTATTGTTCCGGTCGTAACAACCGCTAAAATGCTTTCATTTTGTTTCTTTTGTGTTTACAAAAGCGCATCATTTGTTGTGAAACCCGCATTTTTTTTTTGTTTGCTCTATCAATGAACATTACGTCGCTATCTTTTGTGTAATGTGTTGTCCAGACGAAGCTCTAAAAACAGTTCCTGTCGCTGCGGGGCTAGCCTCTGAAGAAAGAAGAATCAAGAAAACACTACCTGCAGAGCTTCGACGTAAAAGGTCAGTGATTAACTTTTATTTGGTAATTTAATTTACGCGACGATACAATGTTTTATTGATTGTTCCGCTAAAGGTCCTTCGTCAATTACATACTTGCATTGAACCAGCATTGAACTAAAACCGCAACACCTAATTCATACATTTTTTTGGATATTATATGTAATGTGCCATCGCAGACATTCCAATATATATAAATTTGTTGAGTGTATATTTTCTTGATTTTAGGTCGTTTTCGGTCATTTTTTTGTCCTTTTTCAAATTTATTCTATTGATACATTTAAGAAATTATGAAATTATAATTTTGTTTTATCTACAGCGTTAGTACTTGCGAAGTCACAATTTTCTCTACCAATCATTTTACATTCTATTACTTGATACAAAAGTAAAAACTAACATTGTGTGTCCTTTCAGAAACAACGACAGATACTAATCCAAGCAGGTCAGTTTAGAGCCTCTAGACATCAACGACATCTAACATCATGCTGAGTATTTATTAAGTACGTTAATCCAATCTCATGCTATTTACATACACCTACACTCTGACGACTGTAGAAGCAAATATGAAATTTACTTTTCATACTTGCATCATTCAAGTTCAAGGCACGGCAGTCGTTTCGAACTGGAGTTCTCATCAGGTACGCTCCCCGGAATTTTTGTATTAGCTCCAGAGTTCCTATCATGTTCTTTATTAAGTAGGAAATGTAGATGGAAATCCTTCCTTGATGTATATTCTTTTGTTCATAATTGTATTGTTCAACTTATTTTAAAAAAATTATTCATTTTTCTATTTTGTTTTGTAATTAGGTTTAGATAATTGGCCCTGGTATATTAATTTATGTATTTTTACAAATTTAAAACGAAGCATATGTTAAAAACCTTTTAACAGTTACATTTGTATGGTGCTATTGTTTATTCAAAACAGTTGCAAGCCAAAGATTAGCGAGCGGCATAAGAAATTAACAGTATGCAAACCTTGAGAATATTAAACAAGCCAAGCGATTTCGAAAAGATTTTCCCAACATTGTTGCATCAACCAAACACTGCGTGAGCTCGAGTCATTTTCTTTGCATGGTAACATGGCCTTCTAAGAAGTCTCTCTATTTATTTAATTACTCGTTTCTGTTCGTTTCAAAATCTGCTTGCGAATTGTGAATGAAAAATGCATGAAAGGATGAACGATACCAGCATTTCATTGATAGTATTTGTATTTGTAGCATGAAAAGTGATAATTTATATTTTTTTGGGAAACATTTTTTCCCGCTATCTCTCTAGATTTTTTCCCTTCGATTATTTATTGCGGGGGTGCTTCAAACAAATGTATACCTTCAACTCCATTTCAAAATCTGTACCATTTGGAGAGGGCAATTAGAGAGACATTATACTTCTGCCATAATTAGAAAAATAATTATGTTTTTCTTAAAGAACGGTTAATAAATGTATGGAAATGAAAGAGGATATGTCGAGGAAATGTACAGTGAGATGGAAAAGTTAATATATAATTTTACTTATTTTATTTGAATATAAGATCATAAAATCTAAGAAGTTTTTTGTGTAGAAACGTATAATTACATATTTGAACGTAGTTTTCAAACTAAATAACTTTTTCTAATCACAATTGTCATTTTTGTCAATTGTTTTTGATGGATTAGTGTTTTTTTTTAAATTTCTATATACGAACGATATACATATTTAATACTCTCTTCGAGGTGTCATTCCTTTGTACGTAAGACAATATACATTATATATCATATATAATATACATTGTTTCTGGTCAGGGAACCTTCATCAGTTGCGCTTCCCACAATTGAATGTCCTCTCGAACATTTCTTTATGTATTTGAAACATTTCGTTAAATTAGAAGACGCGAGATGTAAGACCGACATCTAGGATTTTCGAGAGAATCAGTACACAGAGGTTCCGAATCTGGAGCCGTCCGTGTAATTGCTGTTCTCCCTTAACTCCTAGGACAGAATCTCACGATAAAATTTTTCAGGTTACTTCACCTGTCAGAGATATTGATACTCTCCTCGAGGTGTCATTCTTTTGTGTGCTGATTCTCTCGACAATCGTAGATGTCGGTCTTACATCTCGCGTCTTCAAATTTAACGAAATGTTTCAAATACATAAAGAAGTGTTCGCGAGGACATTCAATTGTGGGAAGCGCAACTGATGAAGGTTCCCTGACCAGAAACAATGTATATTATATATGATATATAATGTATATTGTCTTTCGTACAAAGGAATGACACCTGGAAGAGAGTATTCAATATCTTTGACAGGTGAAGTAACCTGAAAAATTTTATCGTGACATTCTGTCCTAGGAGTTAAGGGAGAACAGCAATTACACGGAACGGCTCCAGATTCGGAACCTCTGTGTGCTGATTCTCTCGAAAATCCTAGATGTCGGTCTTACATCTCGCGTCTTCAAATATACATATTTGTTGAATTACAATATAATGATAAACTATGTCGTTAGTTGTGTTTTAAAAACGACAAAATTTTGTTTGTATGGACTGTAAGATTACTGGCGTTCATTGATTTTTTTAGAAAAAAATTAAACTCCAATCACGAGATATCTGCAGAAAAGTCGCGTGTAACTAGTTTTTAAAAAAGAACATGCAACGCCAGCACGAAGATTGGATAAATGGGAGAAATTCGTTTTTCGATTGCGATCTGATTACGAGCGAAACTAAACTAGCTATACATACATATTTTAATGGAAAGCAAACAAGTTTGTTATTCTTGGGTTGTTTTAATGTTAAACAGAAATTTCTATTGGTAATTACAATTACCGTTTTAGAACAATGTAAAATGCTAAGACTTGTCTGTACAGATAAAAAGGCTAGGGTTAGTTACGTCTGTCGTTTTCGCATTTTCAAAATCAGGTTGTGATCTGATATTTGACAATCTTGTCTGCAGCATATTTACTATTCTGTTTGTAATCTGTAATATATATAAAATCTCGAAAAGTTAGTATTCTGTTTGTGTTAAATTTGTATTTTGATTTCCTCTTTTCATATGGGTAAGATGCTGTTATTTATTTCGATTTTTCTTTATGTCATATTCTTTTTCTGCTTTTTCATTATCCATCATTTATTGGAATGAATTCGTTAATACTTTTCTTGGATAACTCTATTATTTTAAATTAACTTCCTATAGGAATGCGTATAAAATGAATAAATACTAATAAATTCTGTTGAGAAAATGAGAAACAAACTCTGCAAAGAAAGGCCGGTTAATTTTTCTACTCCAATATAGAAGACACGGAATAGATAATTTGATAGTGACTGCCAAATTTATTTATTTAAAAAACACAAAAAATATGCTTCTTAGGGAACATCCAAGCACTATCGTCAAACAAAAATATAGTCATTGACAACAACTCCAGGCTTGGAGCTGAAACGTTTTCATGACAGTTGTACACAATATACAATAACCACATTTGTACACAGAAAGACTGATGATGTTGTAGAGATTTATTTCTTTCAGAGTGTGAAGCAGACTTTCTGTAAGTAACAACTAGTAATCGTAGCAATTTTTCGAAGTTGCTTCTACTACACTTTGTTCCAACTTTCAAACACGTATCTGTTACAGAAAATGAACCAGGCTCTTTAGGACAAAATTATGCTCATTATTTTTTTTTACACTTGTGTTATACGGTTATATGAATTTTGTTGTTTACCTGTTACCTCTGTCATATGCCTGTTGTTAAACGGTATCATATGTTTCTTAATATTGCTGTATTGTCACAATTTCTTTAAAGTCGGCAACATATGGGGAACTTTTTTATTAATACCCTTCGGCTTAACCATCAGTTTGTGTTTAAAATTTAAACAAAAATAATGCCGACAAGTCTCAGCAAGCTACTTTTAATAGCTGTCTAAATTACAATTTTTTTCCAAAAAATGACAGAAAATAACATTTTTTGGTCAAACTTCGAAATAAAATTATTTAAACAATTTGTTTCTAATTTTCTTTTATATATGTAAAATTTGAGCCGTTTAGAATAAAGTCGATTTTTTTCCTATTTTTGACCAATTCAATTGTTTTTAACGCAAGTTGGTCAAACCCGAGCTATTGTATTTTCACAAACAGTTCATATCGCAGTCCTATTTTTAGGGTTCCGTATATACAATATACGGATACCCTTATAATATCACTTCGGATTTCTGCCTCTGTCACATCACAGTAATTTTCTCCTAAACTACTGGACGGAAGAGCTTGACATTTGGTATCAATGTATAGTTTGGTGACCCGATCAGGAGTACATATCGTAAAAGAAAAAAAATTGATTTTAGGGGTACTTCTGGGGGGACAACTAAAAAAATCGACTCTCCGAAACTACTGAGCCTAAAATTTTTAAAAAAATAGGAAATATAGAACGTTGCCCGAACTTTACAGGAAAAATAAGGAGAACCATTAATATTAATTTTGGGGGGCAAATTATTGAATTAAATAAAAAAAAAAAAAACTCAAACGCTTCATGTAATATATCAAATGAAAGGTCTCATTCTGAGAAACACATATATTTTTTTCATATTAAAAAAGATATTAACGAAAATATACCAAAATTTACCCATTCCCCCCCCTTTATTATTATTACCTATAAAACGTAAAGTTTTGAAAAAAGTTAGAGGTATAAGTCCTGATCTGAAGTTTACTGGAAAAATAAGGAGAAACCTTTACTTTTAATTTTTGGGGGCAAATTACAGAATTTAATACAAATTATAAAATTAAAACTGTTACTAACCCATCACGTTATATATCAAATGAAAGAGCTCATTACGAAGAAAACAAATATATTTTTTCTAATTTTTAACATAAATTAATTAAAAGATATTAACAAAAATATAAAAAATTACCCATTCCCCCCCTTATCTCCGAAACCATAAGCTGGAAAACTTTGAAAAAAAATGGAGGTATAGCCCCTCATCTGTACTTATAAATAAGGAGAAACTCCTAATATTTATTTTGGGGGGCAAATTATAGAATTAAATGGAAAATATAAAATTAAAATTGTTTCTAACCCATCATGTTATATATCAAATTAAAGGGCTCATTATAACGAGAAAAAAATTTTTTTTTTCATATTTTTAAAATAAATTAATTAAAAGATATTAACAAAAATTTTAAAAAATTTACTCATCCCCCCTCTATTACCGAAACCATAAGCTGGAAAATTTTGAAAAAAAATGAGGGTATAGCCCTTCACCTGAACTTTACTGGAAAAATAAGGAAAAACCCCTAATAGTCATTTTGGGGGGCAAATTATAGAATTAAAAGGAAAATATAAAATTAAAATTGTTTCTAACCCATCATGTTATATATCAAAAATGAAAGGGCTCATGATGAAAAAAACAAATATATTTTTTTCATATTTTTAAAATAAATAAGATATTAACAAAAATATAAAAAAATTTAACCATCCCCCCCTTATCTCCGAAACCATAAGCTGAAAATTTTTGAAAAAAATGGAAGTATAGAATATATAGAATATATAGAATTAAATGGAAAATAAAAATTATAATTTATAATATAATATTTTTATTTTTTTAATGAATATTTTAAAGTATATAAAAAAATATTTTAAAAAAATTACCCATTCCCCCCGTTATTCCCCAAACTATAAGACCTAAATTTTTTTGTTTATAGGAAAAAAACCAAAAAATCCCTAATTCTATTATTTGGCCCCCAAATAATAGAATTAAACGGAAAATCAATTATTAGAGAATCCTCATAGTAATTTTAGGGACAAATTATACAATTAAATGGAAAACAAAGATTCAATTTTCAAACGCATCATATAATATATCAGATAAAAGGCTCATTATGTGAATCACAAATTTATCATATTTTTAAATCATTTCTTTAAAAGATATTAACAAAAATATTAAACATCGACTTAATTCCCACTTTAGAAACTACACTATTTAAATTTTGAAAAATATATTTTATTTGCTTTTTTTAATAATTTGAATTACAGATGTAATAATTTATAATTTAAAACTTGACCTATTTTGCCCTTTATCTTCCAATCTACAGAGCATCAATACTCAGACAGTAGATTATAAAAGACTTCTCTGAAAGTTTATTGGTAAAATAAAACTCTAATGTTAATTTTTGGGGGTCAAATTAGAAAATTAAATACATATGTATTCTGAGAAAAATCAAGCGAATCCTGAAGAAGATAAAATAAAAAGTCTATGTGTGGAAAATCAAAGTGTATATTTTTTATAAATTTAAAACACTTCCTTTAAAAGATATAAGGGTAAATATAAGAAAATGCACTCATTCCCTGCTTGTCTGAAACTGGAATATTAGAATCTTCAAGGTGGTACGGAACCCTAAGTATGCGAGTCCAACTCAGACTTGACCAAATTATTTTCAATAACTTCATAAATAGTCTTGAAATTTTCACATATCTGTTGCAAGGTTCGTATAATTTCACCAATTTTTTAATAAATGTCTAGATCTTATTTTTTTATATTACTAAAAACATAAAGACACAATTTCAATTTTTATATTGCACTTTGACGTTTACTCTTCCTCGTTCTTCTAGTGAATAATTTATTTATTAAATGCATATGCTATGATAAAGATGGAACTACTGAAGTGTCATTTACAAATATTCAAGAAAAAATTGAAACTGTTATGATCTGTATTGAGACACACCATACAGACCAGTATCTGAAATCTTTGATCGACGGCATTCAGAAAAAATCGTTGATTATGCAACTATATCAAAAATAATGGTAAAATTCAAAAGCACTGGTTCGGTAGGAAATCAGTTAAAACAAACACATACTCCCAATCAGTACTCAGTGTTTGTTTAGGGGGTTGTTGAACCGGTACAAAATAACATTTCCAATATTAGTAAAACAACAAATTATAAAAGCGAAATGATGAGAAAAACACTACAATAAATAAATTTCCAGCTATAATCCTAAATTTATACACATGTTAAAAGAAAGTGATTCTGATGTTTGCTTAGGATATTCTTTCTAGTTTCAGGAAAAACAGAAGAAGTTATGTAGTTTAACACAATTTTATGGACTGACAAAACAACGTTTACTTTAAACGGAACAATAAGTTCCCTAAATTATTGCTGGTGCTCTCAAGAAAAGGTATCCTCGTCTTCGAAGGCCATCACTGTACTCATTTTTCTATTTTTCTGTCTGTATTGAAAATAGTATCGATATTGTGTCTCCGTAGAATTCCCTCTCTCTCTCTTGACGTACGGTAAATAAGCCTTTGTTATTGGTGTCTCATGCTCCTCATCTGTTTGTATCGGTTTTGACTTTAGGGCTCTTTGTATATTTCAGTATGTAAATCCGTTTTGTCTCGGAGCTATTTTTAAACTATCTATTTCCTGTTTGATGTTATCCTGGGCAGTTAGTCTTTGTGACCTGGTTCCTAAAGTCTTGACGACGGCTTTTAGTTCGGCTGGGTGGTGATGAGAATTAGCAGATACCTTCATACAGAACCTGAAGAGGGCAGATGTGGCTCTGCCGAAACGTCGTCATTTTACCATCGATCCCGACAGGGATCATTTATCAACTACGCGGTTAAATTCGCGGAAACCACCGAACACACACACACACACACACACACACACACACACACATATCCCGGGGTGGTTGCTGGTCCACCACCGGGCGCCTCCCCAGGTGGCGGATAGGGGACGCTCTCCAGCAATGGGGAGTACTGAGGACTTCCTCAGGGCGGACCAAAATCAGATAGGGGAAGGAACCCCGAAAATAAACCATTCATGGATATGGGTGATAAGGTCAACTTAATACCCCAGGTGGGTACCTCTGCAGAGGATAATCCCACCACCGGTTCCGATCGAGTGAAAGCCTCGGTGGCCGGTGCACGCTCCACGGATTCTGGGGGGAGCGAATTATCACTGGTTCCGTCACATGGTGACAAGAAGAATAAGAACACTGCTAATGGTTCAACATCGACCATTAAAACTAGAGCTGGCAGCAAGACACTATTCAGCCAAGTCCTCCAAAAGGCGGATAGTGCAGTTGACGCCTCCCAAAGGGCCACAACTGAGAGTGGCGCTCCAAACAAATTAGGAGCAAAGATCGATGAGCTCTTGAAGTTCATTGGGCCTAGGCACAATGTACATCATGAGATCAAGAAACTGGCACACGCCATTAAGTCAGAATATGACAAATATCAGACGTCAACGACGCGGCCACCTCCTGTAGCGAAACCTGCTACAACACAGACATCGCCAGTAAAGGTGTCAAACACTCAGACACAAGGTGAAAAGCAAAAGGAGGTCCCAACAGCGGCTGCCTCAAAAGCAGCCAACTCAAAACCGACTGCATCAACACCGGCGGCCCCAAAGCAGGCGGCTTCAATAAAAGTAGCCTCAGTAGCAAGGACCTCGCCACCGAAGGCCTCGCCTTCAGTAGCCCCATCAAGTAAGGCACCACTAGTTAAAACTCTTAAACCGGTGCTACCTAGCAAGCTAAAGCCCGGTAAAGAAGGTTGCCAGAACATCGGGCAAACCACCCAGGCAACAACAAGTAGGGTGGTCAATTCAGAAGCGGAGAGAAACAATGTATTAAAACCCAAGTTTAAACCGCAGACCAAAAAACAACCTTCAAACCAGTCGACTGACTGGCAAGTGGTAAAGAGGAGAAAGGCCCCGAGGACCAATAAGCAAAAACCAGCGCCACATTGTACGCTGCTTATAAAGAAAGGCGAGAAGAGCTCCCATGCAGATATCTTGCGAGGTATCAAGAATGATCCCACCTTGCAGGATATAGGCAAAAAAGTCAATAAGATCCGACGAACAGCTAAGGGAGATCTACTTTTGTTATTCGCCAAGGCAGACGCTCAGGAGATGGAACGCTATTGTAGCGCCATCAAGAATAAGCTCCCAAGCGGGGCCACTGTACAATCTCGAATACCCCAAATCGAGATTGAAATTAAAGACCTGGACGAGATCAGTACCAAGGAAGAGGTAGTAAACCTGCTCAAAGATAATATCGACGGCCTGGCAGAGATCACTGAGGAGGCAGTGAAATCACTTCGACGGGCATATAGATCAACACAAACGGCAGTTGTTTGTCTCCCAGAGGTCCAGGCCAAGAAAGCCATCGCACTTGGAAAGCTGAAACTTGCGTGGGGCACAGTACGTGTTCGCGAGAGGATCAGCCTTCGACGGTGCTTCAAATGCTGGCACTTTGGGCACAACGCCCAGGCGTGCAGAGGCAAGACTGACCGAAGCAGTTGTTGTCACAGATGCGGAGGCGCTGGTCACAATGCCTCGGCTTGTCAACAACCTGCCAAGTGCTTACTCTGCAAAGAGAAAGATAGTAGGTCAGACTGCCGGCACGTTGCGGGTAGTTGGAAATGTCCGATCTACCAACAGGCGATGAGAGCAGCACAAGCCCGTAAATGAAAGTACTGCAACTCAACCTCAACCATTGCGAAGCAGCCCAAGACCTACTGGTACAGCGGGTGCGGGAATTGGATTGCGACGTAGCCATAATCTGCGAGCAGTACAAAAACTTCGACACCGTGTCCTGGGTAAATGACACAACGGACAGAGCAGCGATATGGGCTTGCGGTAAACTTCCGTTCCAACAACTCCCAAATACCCCCGAACCATGGCTTGTGAGAGCCAAAGTGGGAGGGGTCCACTTCTATAGCTGCTATGCACCTCCTAGTGCACAGCTCGAGGAGTTCGAGTTATTCTTGGACACCATGGCGGAGGATGTACGGAAGCGTGAATCGGTCGCCATCGCAGGAGATTTCAACGCCTGGGCAATTGACTGGGGATGCCGGGAAACGCGCGCGAGAGGACGAGCTCTCCTTGAGACCATGTCTTCGCTCAACCTGGTACTCCTCAACACAGGAGACGTAAGCACATATCGCAAAGGCACAGCCAGCTCCATTATCGATGTGACATTCGTTAGCAGCAACCTAATTAAAGGGGGCTGTGAGTGGCGGGTCGATGAGGAGTTTACTAATAGCGACCACCAAGCTATTATATGGGAAATCAACACCACTCCCAAACCAAGATTGTGTGTCAGTCGTGCGAGGTCACAGCCAGTCGGTTGGAACAAAAATGCTTTCGATGCTGATTCATTCGCCTTGGTTATGGAGCAGGAACCATTGTCAATAACAACAAGCGCAGAAGCCACTGCCAAAGAGGTAATGACAAGCGTTGTCAAGTCCTGCGATGCTTCCATGCCAAGGAGACGGCAGAACAACAGCCGCCCACCAGTTTACTGGTGGAACGACACGATCTCACAACACCGACGAGAGTGTCTCAAAGTACGAAGGCTGCATCAACGAGCACGGAGACGCGACAGGGTCACAACAGAAGAACTAAGGCTCGACTATGAGATCAAAAGACAACAACTACGAAGAGCCATTCTCTCAAGCAAGAGATCCTACTGGAAGGAGTTGTGTGACGAAGTTAATCAAGATCCATGGGGAAAACCGTATAAAATCGTGATGCATAAAATTAAGGCCCCTCCCATGACATCAACGAACTGCCCCGAATCATTGCACCGCATTGTCACTCACTTGTTTCCTGCAAAGCCTGAGCTACCCGCTAATCCTTCGTGGCAGGTGAGGGACGCAGATATACCATCAGTGACTATGAGTGAGCTGATGGGCGCGTGCAACCGGCTCCAAAACGGTAAGGCTCCCGGTCCAGATGGCATACCTAACGCTAAAATGCGCCATAGCCAATAGGCCTGACATGTTTCTACACATGTATGAGACCTGCCTAAAGCAGGGGGTTTTCCCGAGTAAGTGGAAAAAGCAGAGGCTTGTGCTCCTCCCTAAAGGGGGAAAGAAACCTCCCGACGAACCGTCATCATATCGTCCCCTCTGTATGTTGGACTCTGCGGGAAAACTCCTTGAAAGGATAATAGCAGATAGGCTGGAGCCCTACGTTGAGCCGAAACTTTCCACCAACCAATTCGGGTTCAGAAAGGGGAGATCAACCATCGATGCCGTGACACTCGTTACCAACATCGCCAGAGAGGCTATCTCGGGAAAGAGATGGAGAAGAGGTGGAAAAAAGTACTGTCTAATAGCCACCCTGGATATCAAGAACGCCTTTAACTCGGCCCGCTGGGACCGCATTTTGGAGGCTCTTGTCAGGATGGAAGTTCCGCAGTACTTGCGCAGAATGGTTTCAGCCTATTTCAAGGACCGCATCTTTTTGTACCAAACTGAAAATGGGCAAGTAGACTATAAGATCACAGGAGGTGTACCTCAGGGCTCTGTTCTTGGCCCCCTCTTATGGAACGTAATGTACAACGACCTGCTCCTGCTCGGTCTGCCTGAGGGCGTCAGGCTAGTGGCATTCGCCGATGATGTGGCATTGATCATAGTGCGCAAGCACATAGAGGAGATACAAACAACCTTCTCATTCGCTATAGCCACAATTCAGCATTGGATGCTCGCAGCGGACTTGAGTTTAGCAGAACAAAAGACCGAAACACTTCTTGTTAGCAGTCGAAAGGCAAGGGAAACCATCACCCTCAAAATAGGCGACTCCTACATACAGTCGCAGCCCTTCATCAGCTATTTGGGGGTGCTCCTGGACACACGGCTCAACTTCAAAGAGCACATAATCGCGGCCAGCAAGAAAGCAGCTGGGGTACAGGGGGCATTATCTAGAATAATGCCGAATGTCGGAGGCCCTAGACAGATAAGAAGACAGCTACTGGCAACAGTAACTACTTCTGTTTTGTTGTACGGGGCACCGGTATGGGAGAAATCGCTCGAGCTACCATCGTACCGCCGGAAAATGAAATCAGTCCAGCGGCTCTCAGCGATTCGAGTGGCATCATCCTACCGCACTGTGTCTTACGAGGCGGTGAGTGTGATTGCCTCTACCCTACCAATCGACATCCTGGCTGCAGAAAGGGGACGGCTTTATCGCAGAAAGTTAGAGAAAGACCAACCGACAGGAAACAGCGATGAAAGAGCCATGAGTCTAAGGCAATGGCAGGAGAGGTGGGACAGCTCTACTAAAGGCCGGTGGACATATCGATTGATACCTAACATCAGTCGTTGGGTCAACCGCCAGCATGGGAGGTTGGGTTTTACATCACTCAACTCCTGACTGGGCATGGATGCTTTCGAGCATACCTGCACAGGTTCAGGAGGGCAAACTCTCCAAACTGCCCACACTGTACGGACGTGGTAGAGGACGCGGAACACGTGTTCTTCTCCTGCCCCCGGTTTCAGGAGCAACGTGCTGAAGTGGAGAGGATTCTGGAGACTAATATCGTTCCAGAACAATTAGTAGAAGCCATGCTGAAGGGCCCCCAAGCCTGGAACTTGGTATCAGATTACGCGGAGACTATCCTTAAAGAGCTCCGCAATACCTTCGAGGAGTAGGCTTTAGAGGCTTTCAATGTAAGAGCAGTTAACATCTGCAATGAACCACCCTTGCGAAGTAGTATTGACAAAGAGTGCCGCAGGGGACCATGGTTGTAGGAGAAAGAGGTTAGGGTTTTAGCGGGTATACGGTATACTGGTTTCAATGCAACGATTTACTCTTGCTTTGAAGTCATTACATCGGGAGTCCCGCACGACGGCTAGCACGTGCTAGTTAAGTACGCAATGTATTTCCCCCCTCTTCGGATAAAAAAAAAAAAAACACACACACACACACACATATATATATATATATATATATATATATATATATATATATATATATATGTATATGCATATATACAGGTGTGGAAATTCGTTCTCTGGGGTCGGGTAGAATCCCATGCGATTTTGAATCAATCAACGCAATACGCACCAGGAGAATGAAGTGGGTGTGACCACAGTTCGGACGAGTTCGGGTGATAAATACTTTTTTCTTATCACCACATTCCGACGATTCCAATCGCTTAAAAATGAAAGGTACGATATGTTGTAAATAATTATAAGGTTAATGATTAATTTCTTATTGACAATTTTTTTAACAGTTACTAATTTATTTTATTTTTAAGAGTATCTATTTTATTTCATTTTTAAAACAGAAAAAATGTTAAGTTTTCGTTCTGGCGTAATAGCGGATAATTAATTTTTCATCGCAAAATAATCATACTCCTTCGTTGATAAAACCTTACTGACGAGGAAAGAGACGGACGGTCGCTCTGTGACAGTGACGATCGATGCCCCGCCTCCATACGATATTCTCGTGCTTTTCCTTGAATGCTCGTGAAACAGACGTACTTAAAACGGCAATCCTCGTCTCATGCATATAGTAGCAGTTCCGTCCTTGTTTAACGTTAGCATTCTCCGACCCCAGTCAAACGTTTTCCATACCTGTATATATAAAATTCAAGAAAAAATATTATAATTTATTTCCACTAATTATAGAGTCACACAACCAAATAAAATTTATCTTGAAAACCTGTTGTTTACTAGACAGAATCCGAATACTGAATCCTTTCGACGGCGTCCCGTATATTACGTCTCGGAAGGTTCGATACCAAATAGCCCCCGATTCCACGAAATATCGAGTGAATGGTGGTGATAAGAATTACCAAAAAGGTATCTGTTAGTGTGAGTTGCTTTCCTCTATACTGTATGGCCAAGGTTTCCATATTCCTTCCTATTTATCAGAACATCAAGGAATGACATTTGATTTTTTGCTTCAACCTCCATGATAAATTTTATTTTGTGATGGATGCCATTAAGGTGATCTAAAAACGTGTTGAGGTGTTCTATCTCATGAGGCCAAATCACAAATGTATAATCCACATATCGCAACCATAATTTCTTAGATATCCACCTACAGGTAAGCAATACACTCCACCCTATAATATGGAAAAAATTGAAGCTTCAACAGAAGGGCAGAAACGATTTTTTCTCGTAAAAAAACGGTCACAGTCTAACTTCGAAACAAATAAAACCGTTCATAACTTATCTTCGGTTCAATTGAACTCTACCTCGATTGGCGTGTTGGCTAAGGAATTCAATTACGCTATTGCTTCCTCTCACATACCAACAGAGAGCATAATATGTGGCGTGGAACAGTTTCAAAATTATATAAGAACACCGCAGAAATAATTCGACAAGAAGAGTCACATGTTCTAAGAAAGTCCAAACCACCCAAAAGGAACCTATCTATAGAAGAAAATGAGGCCTTGAAACAACATTGTCATTCTACCTGATGATATAGGAAATGCGACTGTAATTTTAGATACAGCGGATTATTCAAACAAAATATAAATATTGCTACAGATCGAGCTTACAAACAAATTACTACTGATCCAACAACTTATCTGGAGAAAACAAACAAGGCCAACATCCAAGCAAATAGAACCGACAAAAATCTCCAACTGCAAGTCATTTTTCGTGAAAAGTCATCGAAATGTCCAAAATTCTATGGGTTGCCAAAGGTAAAGGTACAAAAGTACATAAAGAATGCGCACCTTTGAGGCCAATAGTAAGCTCAATTGAATCCCCAACACAACAGCTATCAAATACTTAGCCGAACAACTCCATCCGTTTTCAGAGGCGGCAGACTCACAATTGAAAACTTACTTAGCAAAACAGTCTTACAACCAGAGTGTCTTTTAGTAAGCTTTAACGTAGTGTCCCTTTTCACCAACATTCCTATCGACGAAGCCTTGGATATCATAATAGAAAAATACAAACCACCTCAACACCTTGTAGACTTAACAGGGCACTGTCTGATGAAAACTTAATTTGTTTACGAGAACCAACGATACATTCAAGAGGAAGGAGCTCCAATGTGATCACCACTCTCACCAGTAATAGCAAACCTTTTTATGGAGAAATCTGAGGAGTTGGCACTAAGAACAGCAAGTCTTAATCCCAGTTTATGGTTGCGGTATTTGAATGATACATTTGTGATTTGGCCTCATGGGAGGAAACACCTCAACACATTTTTTGATCACAATGGCATCCATCATAATTTAACATAAATAATAATAGCATAATAAAATTTACCATGACGGTTGAAGCAAAAAAAACAACTGCTTGATGTTCTGATAAATGGAAGGAAGATGGAACCCTTGGCCATACAGTATATAGGAAAGCAACTCACACCAACAGATACCTAGAATTACGGACATCCCAATAACTTTTCACGAAGAATGAGTTGCAGTTGGAGATTATTGGCGATCCTACTTGCTTGAATTTTGACCTTGGTTATTTTCTCCAGATAAGTTGTTGGGTCAGTAGTAATTTGTTTGTGTCCTGGATCTTGTAGCAATGTTTGTATTTTGTTTGAATAATCCGCTGTATCTAAAATTACAGCCGTATTTCCTTTATCAGCAGGAAGACTGACAATGTCCTTGTTGAGGCGAAGTTGTTTCAAGGTCTCATTTTCTTCTATAGATAGGTTCCTTTTGGGGTGATTTTCTTAGAACATGTGACATTTCTTGTCGAGTTATTTCTGCAGTGTTCTCAACTAATTTTGAAAGTGCTGTTCCACGCCACATATTCTGCTCTCTGTTGGTATGTGAGAGGGAGCAATAGCGTAATTGAATCCTTTAGCCAACAGCCAATCGAGGTAGAGTTCAATTGAACCGAAGATAAGTTACAAACGATTTTATTCGTTGGGGCTTCAATTTATTCATGACCTCTATGGTACGACAACTTTTCCCAGCTGTACCAAAACGGCTCGATGGAGTACTATTATAACACTCCTTACAATATACATTTTAAAGACATAGATTTTTTTACAATGCTAGTAACCAAATGAATTTCGAAAGACAGTTATTTCAAAATCACAGTCAGGCACTTTGTTCATTCATTTATATGAATTAGAATTATTAATATATAGTTGATGCAGAAGCACTGGAGTTTCGGAAGTAGAGCAAGGAAATACACACATAACTTTCTTGTGTTTGCAGTGAGAGCGATAAAAATCTAACCTAATTGCATAAGTTCTCACCAAAAGAGAACTAAATGTTTCACATACAATCATTGGACATTTTAGCCAAACAGAATACTATTTCTCCTTTAGAGTATTTTAAATTCTTGACGATAAAAAAACGGCATCATAGATTCGAATTCCGCTAAGTACATATAGTTGATAAAATATAGGGGAAACTGCAAAACGCAATAAAATATAGGATTTAACAGGCAATATCTGGACCATCGACCTGGAAAAACTTATACTAGCATTACTGGCGACTGCACACAAGAAGATAACATCGAAAATTAGCCGAATATATATATATAAATATATATATATATATATATATATATATATATATATATATATTGTTTATTTATTACTTTAGAGTTTCTTTGACCATATGTTTCATATAAATTGGTTTTTGGTCATTGGTGTATTAAGACTCATATCAGGTAAAAAAAATTCATGAAAGAGTATCGAAAATGTATGTGCAAATTAAGGGGGTATTGTCCGCTTTTATAAACGGATTGATAAATATATTATCACTCTAGTTGATATTTATACACAAGTTCCTAATGGAATAAATGTTCATGGAATTATATATTTTTGGTTGAACTACCAGAACAATTTTAATTAGCAGCTACGAGGGTCATTCTAAAAGTAGAGAGCTACTTGGTTTCATTGATTTGATCTAAGGACCTTTGCGCCAATATGACGTTAACAGCGACCTGCATAGGGAAAACTCGTTAAGGTCGAAACGACACGGAACGTAATACGTTTGTTCGTAGAGACCATTTGCCAGTAATTCCAACGGTTTGTAAAGTTCTCTGGCAATCGTGTGTTGGCACAGCTAAATGTCGAGATCGCTGATTTCCGGAGAAATTTTCAAATTGTGGACTCACAAAACATTTAATAATTTTGCGTTCTACAGTAACATTATAATTATATCGACTCGACAGAGATAGATCATGTTATCTCACTAGGTAATTGAAATCAATCAATGAACTACTTGCTGGACGTATTTCATTTGAGGCAGCTCCCAATCGAGTGAAATAACCTCTTGCTCTCTCTATTACCCTCTCTTTTTAGTCTTGTCACGACAATGTGCATTACAGGCTACCCCCAGAAGTATAAGCTCTAACACTTGTAGTTCCGTGACTTATTTGCTTCCTGACTGGCTAGGCACATATTCAAAACAATTCAAGAAACATGAAATTTGTTTTTTAAACTGTAAATAAAACAATCGTTATAATTTTACTGTTTTCATAGTAAATATACACTAGTTGAGGTTTTTGCAAAAATTCAATTGATGCATGGGGGCCAACGGGGGATTTGTTTTTAGAAATATTTAAATTCTTGAAAATCCCAAAGTGGCTCAGAAAGTGGCTCTGAGAAAATTCACTATGATATAGGATGCATGGTCATTCTTAAAACAAAGAAGCATGCTTCGGTATTTAGCAAAAATACTATGAAATTGGAAGCTGTTTTCTGGTTAAATCCTTACTTTTCTTAAATAAATAGAATAATGATTTATTCATTTTGTGAAAAGTAAGTAATTAGATGCGGCAAGGTGAAACTCATTTTTGGAAAATGCATTACCTCCAGAGTGAAAACTTATTTTTAAATTGTTTCCACAAAATCTCAAAAATGTTATTATCGTCAAAACTCTGAAAATGGTAAAAGGTCAAAACTCAAAATTAAAAAATTGGTATATTTAACTTTTGTTAAAAATGTTCAGAAATTGTTGTAAGAGTGATCAAGTTACCTTTGTCACATGTTGACGTGAGATGTAATGTTATATATCTAGGAGTTTCAAGGAAAATAGTACACATAGGTTCCGAATCTGGAGCCGTTTCATGTCGTAGCTGTTATCCTATAATGACTTGTTTAGGAATTCGTGTTAAAATTTTCAATTTAACTTCACCCGTGAAGAGATATTCAATATTCTCTCTCTTCGATGTTTCATTTTTTTGTATACAAGATAATTTATATATATATATATATATATATATATATATATATATATATATATATATATATATTTGTTTTCGCGGGCACTAAATGTTTCAGGTGGTTTCCGGGAACTCTAAAATGGTTTAATCAATTTGTTCAATTTGTTAAGGACTTGATACTATAAAGTTTTCTGTAACGTGAGACATCGGTTTCCAAAAAAATCAGAAAAAATCAGTTATTAAGAGTAGCTTCTCTGAATCGGAATAATCAATGTGAATATTTTAAATTGTATTTTATGAGGGACCAGCTAGATGAAATCTATAATTTTTTTTTGGCAAGATGGAGCAGAAAATAAGTTCTGAACGCACAGGGTATTTGTTACAGTTTCGATTTTTATTAATTTGAAATCGGTTCTGTTTTTGTAAAATAAATGATTGATATCTCAAAAATCATTACAGATTTAAATGTTGTCTATGCATGTATAAATAAATATTTTTCTTTTTATAAATATATTGTCGAACAGATAATTTTTTAGTTATGTTCTCTTTGTTGATCTGGAAAATACAATGCTGTAATCTCTGGAATATGTAAAACTGGAAAAAGTACGAGGCGTGTTTTTTAAGTAAGTACGGTTGTGAAATTAAAAACAGATGTGCAAAGGTATATGAATAATTTTACTTTTTACATTAAAGCTGTACATTCATATACTTTTCTACCTAATTTTCTTCAATGTTGAGGCACTTGTCATAACGTAGTACCAGTCTGCCGCCTGACTTGTTACCCACTGCATCACAACTGTTTTGACTTCATCATCGTCTTGAAAACGCGGACCGCCCAGGTGTTTCTTCAAGTGCAGGAACAGATGGGAGTCACTGGGTGCCAGATCAGGGTTGTACGGAGAATGGTCTACAATTTCCCATTTAAAAGATGTGATGAGATTTTTGGTCTGATTAGCCGCAAGCGGACGGGCATTGTCATGCAGCAAAACGATGCCGTTGCTCAGCTTGCCACGTCGTTTGTTCTTGATGGAACGACGCAGATTGTTCAATGTTTTACAGTAAGCTGCCCCATGTTTCATCGCCCGTAACAATGTGGCTTAAGAAATCATCACCGTGGTTACGGTGCAGCTCAAGGAAAGTTAATGCACTGCCTTGATATTTGGTTTTGTGCACATTCGTCAACATTTTCAGTATCCACCGTGAGGACAATTTTCGGTAATTCAAGTGCTCGGTCACAATGCCATACAAAATACTCCGAGAAATATTAGGTTTTCTCTCACCTTAATGTCCACTTGATGCACCAAACTTTCATTAATGACCGAAGCACGCCCACTCCGTTGTTCATCATGCACATTTGTGCTTCCATCTTTACCACTTTCTTACCATTCCGTCACTCATAATGTTTTGTCCGTAAATTGCACAGATCTCTCAATGATTATGCATCGGTTTTAGGCCTTTAGCACTAAGAAATCTTATAATAACAGAACGTAGTTCAATTTTGTTTATATACTATTACATTTATGTAATTTTAGAATTTCGAATTGTTTTTAATAATTAAAGAACAACAAGTACGTTTGGAAATGGTAAGCTTTAGGTTCTGAAGTAAATCTCTGTTTTTGAATTGTCATATCTCTGACTATTATATCTATATGCTATTCAGAAAAAGATTTTGATAAATGAGAATGAGTAGATATAATAAAATTTGAGCCTTCACTGTTAATTGGTTGACAGTAAAACAATATTCTAACCTATACATGGGCGGATCCAAAGGGTAAACGGGGTAATCTGAACTCCAAGAGTCTACAAGAAGGTAACTTATATGGGTTTACACCTCAGAACGAATATTTTAAATGTAATAGCCCAGGAAATCTGGGTTTAAATTTATATTTAGGTAAATTTAGTACAGGATCGCCCCCCTGAAACAGTTTCTACTAAAAAATGTTAAACAAGTATTAACTATCAATATTTAAATGATCAATACCAAGACCAAAACCGTCAAATTTTGCATCATCAATACCAAGACCGGACAAGCAAGACCAAAACAGATATCAAAACGGTTCAAATCTTAGTTTTGGCCTTGATTGCAAGTTATTTTAACATACTAAATTTTCAGTCAATTTGACTGTATCTTTATTTCCATTTGTTTGTGTGGGATCGTTTATATAGTTAAATAATTTCACTAACAGAAGATATGAGCTCACAGATTTTTATGCTGTCAAACGCAATTTGATCATCATACGAGAAATTATGTTGGTCATACTTGCAGCAAATTGTTGTTGATATTGTAAATATTTATCTCAACCTTGTTTTGCGATGAATAATTAATAAACTATGAGATCATTTATATGAAAATTATAGAAAATCATGATTGTTAGTAACATTCATTTATACACAGCACTTCCTACAAAAACTAATCGCATGTTCCGTATGGAAAGAATTTCGCCTATTAAACCGATCAGGCATCCGTTTCTGTCGAACACGAGGAACTCTTGTCTAATAAGTCCAATTAAACCGCTTGTCTAATTACCTTACCCAATCTACGGAAACTCTTGTGTGCAATTATTGCCCGTTTTTTAAATATATCTGAAATGACGTCGCGCTATTAAAATAATTAGCTAATAAATTATACGACCAATATCGGCAACTGGTTTTCAAAATTATTATTTCAATTTAAATCAAAATTAACAGTTGATTGAAATTAGGCCAAGTTGAAGACTTAAAGCTGAACACAGTTTAATTCGTCTGCAAAAAATATAAAATTTGTATGGAGATATCACAGATAAATGTATAGCGCATTCGTAAAGTAAGTGAAATAAAAGTTACACTGGGAACTTTAAAAACTCGAGCGTATGACGAGCTGCCGTCGATTTTTGTTTTTATTGTCTAGTTTTATCACGTGACAGTTAAATACACAAGCTTTATTGTATAATCAAAAAGGTTATGTACATACTCTCTTCGAGGTGTCATTCTTTTTTCCCAGAAAATCCTAGATGTCGGTCTTTACTTCTCGCGTCAAATTCAGGTTATGTACATCACAAAAAGATGTACATAACCTTTTTGACAGTTCTCACTAAGCGTAGTACAAAACGCTTAGTGAGTGACAACATTGATTGTTCCGAAGAAGATGAGTGAGATCTCAACAAAACGTCAAACTGTCTTTTCTGAGACAACTAAACCATACACACGAGAATCCCGAGAACATTCAATGACATTTCATTCTCAAGAAAACACACACACACACACACACACACACATATATATATATATATATATATATATATATATATATATATATGTATATATATATACCTAGGTGTAGAGCTTTACCATGGATGGAAAAATATGAAGAAATATTTATTCGGGAATATATCTGTTCGTTAGTTATATATATATATATATATATATATATATATATATATATATATATATATATATATACAAAATGTGCTGTAAGGGCTGAATAGTCAAAATAGAAACTTTAAACAATTAATGGGAAAGCAGCCTGCTAAAACTACGGGTTTATTTTAGGAAACTCTTTTTATTATGAAAGCTTTCGGATATACTTTTATCCTTCGTCAATCACTAAAAATAATTCAATTATACAATGTACATTATTATCAGAGAGTTACTTACAATAATCGAGGTTATAATAATATGAATAGATAGTACATCACTTAAAAAATTGGAGGTAATAATGTTAATATTGGTACAAAAAATGTCAAACTGGGTGGCCGCCGATAAGTAGTTTCACATACAATGCGATTGAAATAGAGGGTGAAGTAGAATTATAATTAAACAGTGTTGATTAAAAATTGTTCGAAATGTTTTTTTTAAGATAAAACATGAGCTGCTGCAAATATGCAATATCTGAAACATGGTGGAAGTAAAATAGTTATACAGTGTGATTACAACTTGTTAGAAAAAGTTGCATGTAAGTTGGAGACAAATTATATTTTCCATGATGGTTAAAAAATATCTCAAAAATGGTTATATTTAGCGTAGTCCATAAGCAGTTGCATAGATAATATAGTTGAAATATATAGTGGATCAGAGTTAGAGTTAAGTTGAAAATGTTATATTTAGTGGCCCCAAAGCAGACGCATATACAGCGAACTTGAAATATTTTGTAGAATATAATTATGGTTATACAGGATGGTGCAAAAACTGATAGACAAGTAAGTTATAATGGTTGACTAATTAGCAGCAGTATATACAAGATAGTTTAAATATAGATGGAAGTAGAGTTATAGCTATAGAAGGCAGTTCTTAAAAATGCTAAATAGGGTGGCCATGAACAGTTGAGGTTTGCTGAAATATATTGGGGATTGGTGAATTTAGTTATACAGAGTGGTTACAAAAAAGGTTATAATGCGTGGCTCATAAGTAGTTCTATATAAAGGGTGGTTGAGATCGGGGGCTTAGTAGAATTATAGTTTTACACGATGGATTAAAAAATGTTAAAAAAATTGTTATATAAGGCATACCATGAGCAGTTGCATCCTGCCATATGGAATACCTGAAATATGTGGCGAAGCAAAATTATATTTACATAATTGTGTTCAACACAATGCTAGAAAAAGTTGCATATAAAGGCCGGTTAAAATTATAGTTTACGAAGTGACTCATAAATTATCAGAAATAATTATTATACATATAACATGTAGGGTGGAGTAGAACTATACATAGGTAATTTCAAAAGGTAATTAAAAAATGTTATATTTGGTAACAAATAAACATCAACATATACAGGGTGGTTGAACTACAGGGTGAAGCAGAGTTACAGTTATACTAGTTGGTTCTAAAAAATGTTGAATAAAATTGTTATATAATGGTTCCCATAAGCACTTGCAGTTTGGGTTAAATGTATTCGGGATTGGTATATTTATAGTTATGTTAGGTGGTTCAACAAACTTAGAAAAAATTGTTATATTGGATAGCCCATATGTTTCATAAACTATTTCTTTTTGCAAAGAATTGAACATTCAATACGCGGGTGAAACCGCGGGTAACAGCTAGTAAGAAATATTTATAGTGTAAAAAGTAAAAACATTTTATTTCAAGAGAACCTGAAGAATTTTGAAACCATAAGAATATTAAACAAATCAGTACAAGTTATGTTTATTAAGATTTGACAAATTATTGAATTCAAGTGAAAAATACCCTGAAATAAACAAAATTGTAATATTATAAAGTATAACATTTCAATCAAATAATCTAAAATCATTTTCGAAATTAATATTCCATAATAAAATATATACATTGGGACATGACGAATCGGCCTCAATAATAACTTAGTGTTTTTGGAATGGACTTGATGTTGCTCAATGCCGGGGTCCAAGTTTTGTTTATGTTTACTCATTTTTTTGTTCCGTTAAAGTTGTTTTGGTGTTTTGTATTTCTAGAACTTCTTGTTACAAATGTGGATAGTAAACTCATGTTCTTTTCCTTGTCTCCTTTTCGGCAGTTATCATTTTGTTCTTTCAAATGAATGTTACTCCTTCTCTTCTCTTTTGGACAGATTTTAGGTTCTATTATATTATTTTAGTTAGGCTACAAATTCTCTTTACACTGTGTTTTTCTAGGAGGTTGCCAATGTGATACCTTACAATTTTATACAGGGTAATGAAGCTATTCGTTTGAACGATGTTGTTGCGTCTTCATTTTTTTCCTTCTTGCTTTCAATAGCTTCCATAATTAATTCTGGAAATAGAAATGTTGCATATCATTGAAATATCTGAATTTATAAATAAAATATTTGTATAGATATCTATAATAGATAATATGAAAAGAAGATCTTTTTTTTTAAATTTTCCCACCCAGTATTTCAAAATTGAAGACATATGTGAATATATTTCATAAAATGAACTATAGAATGGCCCCCTTCAATTTGTTACCAAACTTTTGAAACACCCTCTAAAACAAATCGGTAATAATATAACAAAATAATCTCAATGGGCTAACTAATGTAAATAGTGCAAATTAATTTAAATGGTGTTAATAATGTCAATGGTTTAAGAAGTAAAAATTTTATATGCTAGGTTTAAAATAAGTGTTAAAATTAGACCTTTCATTAAAGGCATGAATAGACAGGTAGGTATAATTAACAAGCACCACAGCAGGTATATAAAGTACTGCAACAATCAAAGGAATAAGTTCTAAAGATTTAAGACTAAAAAGTAAAAAATAAATTAAAAGTAAAAAAATAATTTTAACAAGCCTTTATTAAAAAATAGTGAACTAAAAAAATACAAATAAATTAAAGCTACATTTGTCATATTCGTGTACAGTAGGTAGTATAGTATAGGTTCAGAATAACCCTTTACTTGGTAACTCAACATATAATATAGGTGTATATAAATAGGAAAGTTCAAGGGAACAATACCCACCAGAATGTGGTAACCAATAGATAGCAAGCTTTTAAAATTTATATTTTTATATTTTGAAATTTATATTCTTCAAATTTCAAAATATAAAATTTTAAAAGCTTGAGGGGTTATCCATCTATAGGTTACCATATTATGGTAGGTTTTTGTTGTTTATAGCTGAAACTCATTACTTAAATACTATATATTTTGTCTTTAAAAACCCTTGATTCGACTGGTATGTATATTTTCGCGCTATGGTAACAGAAGTAGGAGATTTAACAATAAAACATTTGTTTTCAATCCAATATATACAATACAAAGTCAGAGAAGTTTACACTTGTACTAATAGACAGAGAGATCTGAATTAGAAGTTCAACCACGATTTTATTTGGCTTCCCAACTTGAAAGTAGTACGATCCATTATTGTTTTTAAATAACTTACTTAGTAATAGATTCATTCATATCATTTGGAATTAGGTCTGTCTATGACTATCACTCTTATAGATGCCTCTTGTTATCTCAGTAATAGATAGAAAATATTAAATTACTCAAATATTAAACAGAAACTCTCTGGCACTCTTCAAAGTAATGTCTCAATTATAGACCGGGAGATCTGAATTAGTTCAACCACGATTTTCTGAGTCCTGCCTTCTGGAGTACTGAAGGATTCTATGACGTACTTACAATTCATGGAAAAATCCTAGAGTTTCCTAGAGTATTTTACTGTGAAAATTAGAGATTTTCTAAACAATAAAAAGTAGGTGCTGCGATAGGTTACCATCGAATTTATCACGAAATTTTTTTTGGCAGGACGGTAGCAATGGGTCTCTAAGGGTTGAAATCGATATATGAACATGTAGGGAAAATGATTAATTATGAATGATTTTCTGAGTCCTGCCAACTATAATAATCAAAATTTTTATCATAAAATGACAAAAAAATGACATGATGCCTGCTAGGGACATTTCTGGAAAAACAAAATAATGATGAAAATTTTCCGCCCAATTTTCCAAGTGAAAACTCATTTATCCCCTAGGAAGCGTCATGCCAATTTTTTTGGTCATTTCTATATAAATATGTTTGATTAATTTAGTTTGCAGGACTCAGAAAATCAATCAAAATTAATAGCGCCTAATTTTTTTTTGTTTGGAAAATCTAATTTTCGCAGGAAAATCCCCTAGGAAACTCTAGGATTTTTCCATGAATTGTAAATACCTCATAGAAGCTTTCAGTACGTCAGAAGGCAGGACTCAGAAAATAGTGGTTGAACTTCTAATTCAGATCTCCCGGTCTATAATTGAGGCATCACTTTGAAGGCTGCCAAAAAGTTTTTGCTTAGTGTTTTGAGTAATTTAATATTTTCTATCTATTGCTGAGATAACAAGAGGCACCTAAAAGGATGATCGTCATAGACAGACCTAATCCCAAATGGTATGAATGAATCTATTACTAAGTAAGTTATTTAAATACAATAGTGGATCGTACTACTTTCAAGTTGTCAAGCCAAATAAAACTGATATTACTATTTAGTCATTCTAATAACAAAAGCAACACAGTGTTTTATTTATAAATCACCACTTTTGTCTTTCATTCACGCTTTTTTCTTTCTCGTTGGTACGTGACACGTTTTCTAATGGAAAAAAGTGTTCAAAGGAACTGAAATAGGGGAAATTCCAAACGAAAGGGTTTGCATTTATGTGCGTTGTGTTATGCCAAACGTAAATGAAACGCAAAGGGCGAATGGGGATGTCCTGACACGCACATTAGGTGCGTTTTCGAGGAAACGGATAATCTACGCTCCAATGAATAGGGGCGATAAAGAGGCGTTCACAAAGATACACTAACTATAATTGAAGGTTTTCCAATGAACATTTTTAGAGAAACAATATAAATAATAGAGACTATTTACTAATTGAAACATAAAACACAAAACTTTTTAAATAAATTATTCATAAGGTTCTTAAAAGTACAACAATAAAACAGTCTGTTTTGTTCTAGAACTTTTCGCTATACCCGAATTGTAGTATGTCACTGTGTCAATTATGACCCGTCAAATAAAATTTGGCAGCTGTAGAATTTTCGCGTCGTAATCTCTTTAAAGAATGGCAAAAACGTTTTGAGAAAAAAGGTTAAAATTAGTACTAGTATTTAAGAACAAATGATGTAATTGTAGTATTACAAATTACCACATAATTTCCTGATCGTTTATAATTGTTGTTGGGATGGACATCATCCTTCAACACCCTACTTTCTGGCAAAAGGTCAGCAGTTTGATCTGAAACAGTTTGAAGCTTTATTACATTAATCTGCACAGGTCGCCGTACAAGGACATGTTTCACAGGAAGAAATGTGCATCATCAGCTTGCCCAAAACTACATAAATACATAAAAAACAAAAACCGACTTCAAAAAAAAGTAACTTAACTCAAGAGCATGGAATATTTTTTTACTGCAACAATTAAATACTTTTTTTGAAGTCGGTGCCAAGTTAAACAGCAAAGTTGTGAAGTACAACTTATAAAAGTACTATCCAAATTATTGTCACTTTAACTTGGCACCGACTTCAGAAAAAGGATTTAATTGATGCAGTAATAAATTATTTCATGATTTTTAGTTACTTTTTTGAAATTTGTATTTGTTTTTTTTTTAAATGTATTTATATTCCAATTTTTATTGATGTAATGGCTTAATTGGATGCAGTTTTCAAATGTAATTAACTGTTTCGATATTGCCTAAATTACGGTATGTTACTTTTAAGCAACATTTATTAGTTTGACCAATCTCGTATATTTGTATATTAAAGTTGTTTGTGTATTTGTATATTAAAGTTTTGCATATTATTCCACTATATTGTAGACGATTTGAGTATCATCATTTTTTAGATCTGTTAATGATATTGACGTTTATTTAATAGTCTCTTCTCCGCGGAAACCAAAAACAGTTTTGGTTTACCCCGTGATGATAACAGCTTCGCTGTTGAAACTTGCGTCGAGTGCAAAAATAAAAGTTTGGGGTAAGGGTACAAAACTTTGTGTTTATACATCTGTGACACACCAAAGGTTCCACAGTTTTCCATTATTCTTCCTGTAAACTTTAGGCAACATCCTATATTGCCTACTGTTTCAAAATTTTAGGCTAAATAGTTTCAAAAGTCACGGGGAGAATGGTCGATTTTTCTACAATTTTTCCCCAGAAGTACTCCTAAAACAGAATTTCTACATTTACGACCTGTACTCCTAATCGGATAACCAAACTATGCACTGATACCAAAGTTCAACCCATTCCGTTCTATAGTTTCGGAGAAAATTGACTGATCAGACAGACGGACAGGACAGAAGTTTCCGTATATTGAATGCAGGCAACCTTAAAAACTGACTGATTCCACATCATTTACATTGAGTACACCTGATTTGTAAATTATTCCGACATAAAAGTTGCTTAACCTTTATACCGTGGCTCGGTTTATAAACTAGTGTCCGGAAATTTGAAACTGAGGTGGGACGT
Source organism: Octodonta nipae (assembly GCA_034190945.1). Taxonomy (NCBI): domain Eukaryota; kingdom Metazoa; phylum Arthropoda; class Insecta; order Coleoptera; family Chrysomelidae; genus Octodonta; species Octodonta nipae. The sequence goes on from CM067216.1 coordinate 122,735,193, forward strand.
TCTAGCGGCATCATATAGGAACCAAAACCTCCGCCAAATCATGGTTGTGAGAATATAAGATAAACTTTGCTTTAGAGACTAACTGTTCCAAGGCTTTTGATGCAGTGGCGAAAACTTTGAACCATCTTTCTAACAATTATCTCGGACTCGGAGCAAATAATAAAGCCGCAGACAGTTTTAAATAGATCTTAAAATAGGTTTAGAACAATCAATATAACGAAAATTTTGATATTGACAATTAAAACACTAAAAACAATGTTTTTTATTGTCTAGTCTTATATATACTGAATAAACAAAAAAATCAGCATCAAAGCCAACATTTTAGAATAAACCTCGAGTTACAATACAAAGCGATTGACAACGACCCCAGAATTGGTGTTGAAACGTCTCCAAACACAAATAAGTATCACCACAATATATAAACCACTATTTATATAAAGGAATACTGGTTGATCATATTGTCTACATCTCTTTCTTTCAGAATAACTGTAAGGAAGAATGTCTTTACGGACAGCCAGTAATCCGGGCAATTTTACGAAATTACCTTATTGCACTTTGTTCTCCATTTACAATTTTCAAATACTTATGTGTTACAGGAAAAAATCTGAGAAGAGAAAAAACTCTAATGAACAGGCAAAATTATCCAAGATATCCTCAATCATTCTCAAGGCAGTGCTTAAACTTTAACCTACTCTTACCTATTGCGTTTTGCCCTAAAATCAAACTCTATAGTGCTCTCCAGACAACAGCTGAATCCAATGAGTATCCAGCTTTTCTTAAATCAGTTGTAATGGTTTAGACGAAATTTTCACAATTGGAAATTTCGATGGCTAGAAATTGATTAGTCAAGGTCTCACATTTGGGAAACTTGGTACATATGACGATATTAATCATTAAAAAATTCAGTTACGTATCTTAAAAATACAGCTTAATTTACTTGGGCACAAGGGTTCAGGGTATAATGATTGAGGCTGTTTTATTTTGGCCCAGGGGCTCATGGTTCAGGTATTGGATTAAAATTTTTGCGTTAAAATTATTACGATTAGTAATGTGAACTAAGATATGAACAATTCTTATCTTATGTGTTTAAGAACTTCTTGGGAAATAACACCACAAGTTACGAAAATTGCTGTATATTGCAAACGTTTCGGGGTCTAGGTCAGACCCCGTTGTCAATGGTTAAGAAACTGTGAATAAAAAAGGGACAATTCTAAGGTGTAAAATCTTAGGATATAGGTTGTATTAATTCAGTGTTTAAAGGATGCATGTTGGAAATGCCCTGTATGTCCACAGGGGTAAAGAACACCTTTTGTTCCAGTTTGTTATGACCGTTCAAAAAGCTTGTTTACCCCATATAACAATGCCTCAATGGAGGACTCGTGTTCTTCGTGGCTGAATGATATTCACGAAGGCCTCTACTATCAAAACACTGTGTAGAGCTTCATTACAATTCTTTATGTCAGTATGTCTCAGATTTCGTTGGACCTCAATATCTCTGATACTATTTACTAAACTTGTCGCCAAAAGGTCTTTAAAGTCCTCTAGCAAATTTGAATGATAGATGTGGTAAACCGCTAATGTCTGCCTGTAGGCTCTCTCCTGATTTATATGTTTTCCTATTTAGTTGCACCTGACTCAGCAACAACTTCTATCTGAAACTGACATTTTCTTGTTCGTCCAGGGGCAGATCCAGACACGTGCTTCCGGGGGGCGATTTCATGCTTCAGAGAGGCGATCTTGTACTAAAATCTAATATAATTTTCAAGCCACATTTCTTGGGCTAATACATTAAAAATAGTCGTTCTGAGGTTTAAACCCATAGAAGTTACCTTCTTCTAGGCTCTTGGAGTTAAGATTGCCTGGTTGTAATTTTAAATTCACTAACTTTGAGGCTCTCGGGGAGGGGACGATCGCTCCCCATCGCCGTGTTCGTCTACTGAAATGCCCTGAAGAAGCTTTAATGCTGAACGCCTTAAAGAAATTACAAGAAATCTAGACTATTCTTTACCACCCCAACCGTTTTCTATTTATTATATATAAAGTAACTTTGGTATTTGCAACGTTCTTATATTTCCCTCTTTATAAGTTGGGCTTGATGTTTGGAATCTCCATTTTCACTGTTTTGTTTTGGAGAGTCATAATTTCGCATTGTAACTTTCATTGAATTGAATTGATTACATATTCTACAATATGCATTGAACTTTTTGTTTCGTTTATATCATATTCTGCAATCTGTATTTTTTGGTTAACTGTTTCATGAGTTTGAGTTAGTCATTACATTAGTTGTTAGATTGTTCCTTTTGAATTCTTATCTCACCTTGCCTGTTCGCTTCTAATTCTAATGTTTCAAGTTCTGGTGGTAATCAGAGTTTGTTGTTTTTTATCCATGGTGGTTACAAGATTCAATTTTACGTTTCTCATAAAAAGATTGCACTAACTTTTTTTTAACTCCATACTGAACTTGCGTTTCTTTCTTGTTCCCCTTTTCCAAAATCTTATTTATTTCCACATAAATTCTATCGGTAACACTTGTAAAGCTTTATGTCAACTCACTTCCAGTAATAGCTGTCATAGTCATAATAAAATTTAAATTTTTCGAATCCTAATCCCATTTCTGGACGGCAAATATTATGTATTTGGTGGGCTCGAATTAAAATTTGTTTAACTCCAACTGTAATCTTCTTTATTAACTTCAATATCGTACTTAAAAATCACAATGCAACAATTCACGACCAAACTAAACCTACGTAAACCAACCGTTGATCGATTTTCCTGCTTCTCGAATTTTATTGAGTAAATCGCCGTCTTTCTATCATGCATCTCTTTATTCCATTGGCGAACAATAGAAAATGTCTTTATTTCCAGCGTCGTCAGCTGCTGTTTGAGAAGGTTGTTTTGCATAGAGCCATTTCGAGATATTTCGCTTCAGTGGCATAGCGTTAAATGAAACCCTGTAACAATATCGACTCTCCAAGGGTTCGGCAATGATGAGTCAAATGTCCTTAATAACACATGCTTTTGACATGAGAATAATATAATAATTTGTTGCTAAGGTCACCTTTAAATAAACACTTTTCAAAATAAACCGAAATATTATTTACGGTAAAGGAAATAACAACTTATTAAAGAGAACCTACAATGTTGGAAACAAAAGTGTCTTTCTGCCCAACTAATGTAACATCCATATTAACAAAGGTACATTACTTTGTATTTTTACTATTTTTTGATAAAAATCTATTAGTACAATATTCACAGTTGTGCAAATTAATATCTTCATTTCCTTAGTGTTGTATTACATCGATCTATTCAGAATTGTTATTACCTAAAAAAGAATTGGAATTTTGGTTAGATTCTCTGCAGAAGCTAGTTTCTAATTCATTGTGTATCAATAAATTTTGAACCTCTAGTGATATATCTTCAGAAATTGGATGTTCTTTATTATTTTGGCTAACATCATCACTTTTTTAAGTAATGACAATTCTGAACAGATCGAGGTAATACAACATCAATAAAATGAAGATTCACAGCGGTGTAAAGCCTTATTAATGTAACATATGCAAAAAAATGCTATTGTTTGTTAACACCTAACGATTGTGTGTTTCTTTTCATTTGATTAATTTTATTACCAAGGCACCTACATCTTGCAGAAAGCGGTATAAATTTGTAATTTAAATGCGAATCCTATAAAGTATGAATCCCAATAAAAACGTATCAGATTACGTGTGTTAACCAAAGTCAGTGTCGTCTTTGATGAAATTTTTCGTTACTTTTTACCTACACTACTGTTATATCAAAGGAAGGAACACCTGGAGCATATGCCAGTACCATTACAATCATTTTGTATTACACCTGTACAGTGTTTTAAGGCGTATCATTCACAAAGGGTAGCCGACCGTTGCTTTTGACAGGTGTGGGTATTGCAGAAGGTAATGCAAACAAACTTGGTATATACGATTTTGCACAAATATGTTATTATTTCTGCAAAACTAGTAATTAAGTATTTTTAGGTGAACCTTTCCTTAACTAATTATTTAGTTAGAAAATTGCCGAACTGTGTTAATGATACTTCTCTGCTTCAGTAAATTGCATTGTGTATTATTTAGTGCCTAAGAACGGAAAGTACCGCTGTTATATATCACAAACAATTTCACATATGTTAGGCTATTAATGTTCTAAATTACCATAAATTCTTTCGACCTAAGTGAAAATGAAAGCTACAATTAATAATTTGGTCAAATGCGAGTTGGACTCGCATACTTAGGGTTCCGTACCACCTTCAAGTTTCTAATATTCCACTTTCAGACAAGCAGGGAATTAGTGCATTTTCTTATATTTGCCTTAATATCTTTTAAAGGAAGCGTTTTAAATTTATAAAAAATATATACTTTCATTTTCCCCACATAGACTTTTTATTTTATCTGCTTCAGGATTCGCTTGATTTTTATCAGAATACATATGTATTTAATTTTCTAATTTGGCCCCCAAAAATTAGAAGTTTTATTTTACTAATAAACTTTCAGTAAAGTTCAGGTGAGGGGCTATACCTCCATTTTTTTTTCAAAATTTTCCAGCTTATGGTTTCGGAGATAAGTGGGGGAATGGGTAAATTTTTTTATATTTTTGTTAATATCTTTTAATTAATTTATTTTAAAAATATGAAAAAAATATATTTGTTTTCTTCGTAATGAGCCCTCTCATTTGATATATAACATGATGGGTTAGAAACAACTTTAATTTTATATGTTCCATTTAATTCTGTAATTTGCTCCCCAAAATTAAAAGTAGAGGTTTCCCCTTATTTTTCCAGAACACTTCAGGTCAGAACCTCTACCTCTAATTTTTTTTAAACCTTTACGTTTTATAGTTTCGGAGATAAGGGGGGGGGGAATGGGTAAATTTTGGTATATTTTCGTTAATATCTTTTTAAATAATTTTTTAAATATGAAAAAAATATATTTGTGTTCCTCAGAATGAGACCTTTTTTTTATTTTTAAATTTTTATTTAATTCTATAATTTGCTCCCCAAAATTAATACATAAGTACGATGCCGTGTTAAGGACAATATGTGAACGAGGATAGCGTCTATTTTTTGGCAGTAGTATAACCAACCCATTGAGGTTACTATTTTGATCGGCGAAATTCGCCATGTTGTTGAATTACTTTGCAATCCGTGTTTTTTTTATCCACAACAATTCTTCAGGGTTTTATAGTATCTTTAGTTCGGCCTCTGTTGAGGGCCTGTCGAAAATCTTATTGCCTTCACAACTTTCTGCCGTTGTTCATTATCAGCTGGAACTTTATCAAAATAATATTGAAGAACACTGGTTTGGAATCTTAGCACAACTAAAATTCCAATAAAAAACACATATCATTGTCCTCACAAAATGAACTGTTTTGCCTCAAACCTTCAAATGACAATATTTTAATATAAAAAACTGTAACCACGTTCTGATAAAACGGTCTGCCTACAATTATCGAATAGATACATTTTATGTAGATACAGTTAGCAGTTTTAAGCAGTTTTGAAAGTAAGAAGTGCGCCAATTAAAGTAAATTTACCAATAACAAAATCATGAAATATTTGTCATCTCATCGAGAAAGTAATTGTTTTATAACACCAACACTTGTATTATAAATGTTTAATGGACAATAATAATATAATACCGGCAAGGAAAGTATATAAAATTATAGCCAATTTTAAGTGTTCTTTTATTTACTTTATTGATATGCCATATTGAATACATTTAAAAAACACAATAATTGAAGATATAGCACCTCATTATTACTTAAGATTACATTTATATCTTTATTTGTCTTATCTTTTTTAATAAATACGATGTAAATATGGCATGCAATGAAATGTCACCCAAGTAGTAAGCATATTATAAATACAGATTTAATCTCTTTCTATGGAAAGAGTAAAAATATCCTTTTTTATTTACAGGACGCACAATACATTTTTTAATTTAACATGAATAAAATAAAGTCATATAGTAATATCATATAGATTAAAATAACTAATCTAGTATTACTAGCAGGTACAGCATTGCATTGGTTCGAAAGCTATCGAAGCAGCAGATTACAGTGAACTAAGATTAAACAATTTATATCGACTGCTAAAGTTGTTACAACTGGTGTACCGCAGGGTGTATTGGGGTCTCTTTTATTCATTCTTTATTTAAATGATATTAGATTTATTGAAAATTTTAATTTACTATTGTTTGCAAATGATACTATGATTGTAGGTTGAGATGAGAACCTATGTTGAAATGTAGACAAAATGAGTATAATTCGCTATTTCAACAAAAACTAAGGAAGATTTGTTGAAATGAATTAAATATTATCACGATGTAAACGTAGCCAGATAAATGATCAACATTTTATTATATACCATATGGCACAAGCATTACCTTGTTTATTATACAACCCATATCTACAAAATTCAAACGTATTTTATGTGACATTACGCGTCATAGAAGAACCGAGAACATTCCGGTTGGTCTGTAGAATATTCGGATCGTTCCAGTCAAGTTGGAGTGCTGTCGATCCTTCGTGATATTCTGTGAATTGGTGACGTACCTTTGACTGAAGACGTACTGATAAAAAAAGAAATATTTAATTCAATAAACACAAAAAATTAACAATCACAAAACGTTAAAAAATAGAATAGAAGTGACAGATATTAAAGATGTGTAATGTTGAAAAAACAATTTTGAAATACTATAGTTTAGAGAAAAAGAACGTATAAAAATTGTACTATATTAAGCAGACAATTGTCAGTTCGTTTCGTTGGTACCTACTTGTGCAGTGCACAATAAGAACATAACCTGAAAAGTCCTAACTTAGTGTTACAGGTTGCTTAAAAATACTGGCAAAATCAACATTACAAAAGCATCTTTCTCAAAATACATTTTTTATTATTAGGCCACTGAAAATCCAATTTTTTGCTCTGGAATATGTTAAATATTGACAGGTTGTGATCTATTATTTTAACGTGAAATGAATATGCAAGAAGAAGAGTTTCTGGGAAAACTAGCTCACCCAAGCCACTATTTGGGAGTCGTCCATGTTTTGATATGTATATAATTTTTTATAATTTTGTAATTTTGGGTTGGAAGCCACTTATATACGTATGTTCCCTTAAGTAAATACATTGTGGAATTTGTATAGAGTATTTCTCTCAGAGAAGATATTAATACATAAAACGTTTATTCAAAACATAGTAATTAAATCTGTTGCTGTATTCATACGTTAGAATTATACGTACAAAAGAATGAAATCCCGAAGAGGATATGCAAATCATAACACTACTATTTGACACAAAGTTTCAAGTTCTTTTTCTCACCAAAAAATATTGGTAAAATATACGTTTGTTTTTCACCTACATAATCACATTATTCAAGGTTTCTAATTTTTATATATACTATAATAAAAATATTACAATTTTCTCCTAGTTAGATATGTGATATTTGTTAGAATTTTCAAAGATTGCCGTTGATTTTTATTGTCAAATTTTATTCAAAATATTAGTTATTCGCTTCAAATAAACAGTTGGTCCATTTACCCTAGGGTTTTCCTTTTAATATATAAACATCGAAGAAATGTATGTCTCTTTCTAATAGTTTTAAATATATTTTCCATCAAATATGCATTTCCAATAGTACTTCTCGGAAAATGTAAACATGGTCATTAATATGTCATGCAAAATTTACATATTAATATATAAAGCAAAAATAATGCATTTTTCAAGTTGACATAATGTGTATGACGCATCTAATTGCATTTTTATATGTAAAATACCATTGAATCACGAAGACGATTTTTTATGATTGGTCGTATGTATTATTGACCTTGTCTGAAACTCGTTTCCTGAAGAGGAATGTTATTGTATAACACATGTGGTGAACACGTACATTAGTTTGAAACTAGTCAACATCAAAGTTCTCTCATATACGAGACTGCAGAAGGCTCAAATAACGATTCAATAATAACGATGAAATAATCTGTTAAAATTGATTATTGTAAGAGGATATTAACTCGTTTTCTTATATAATCTATGTTAATATAAAATTCATATTTTGCCTGTTAAAATTATATTTCGTAAAACCGTTATATTTAACGTCATATAAACGCTTGAGTAGTATATATGTTACGCATTCAATTTGATACATTTTGGGTAATAATCAGTAAATATTTATTTCCTTAATTTTAGAATACTTACCGATAAAGGTAAATTTTGAGTATTCTGGAACCGTACAAGTTCAAACCATAAAAATTTCCATGCCAACTTAAATGAGATGATCGCGCTGCCACGCTTCTTCACCAGCTGGGGAAAAAACAATTTAGTATTTGACTGTATTAAAAATATGGTTCCGGCTGGTGAAATCCTAAAAGACGATTATTATTTACCAATTAATTTGGAATTAAAGGCAGTAGAAAATTAACATTTGAAATAGAAAACACACGTCATCAAGAACGCACTGAAATTCGTCGTGACGCCAACAACGTAATTTGCATAATCTGTGTATAGAAAATTGACCTAAGGTACGTTCTCTGTGTGGTTCTGTGTTCATTTATGGGTTCACAGCTTAGAGCATATACGTCATCATATTATCTGACTTGATGGGAGGAAGGGGCCAATGATCTGTGGACGCAGCTCCCAATCGAGTGAAATAGCCTGTTTCTGACTCTATTGCCCTTCCTTGCTATCCTTGTCACGATATTTCTGCATTTTGGGCTACCTCCAGAAGTATATGCTCTCAGCACTCGACACAGAACAATACAATGTAATAAGTGTTCGAATCAAAGGACACGTTAGTTACGTCACAAATATAAAATGAAACGTTTACGCAGTCTTTATTTTTATTTGAATTTAATACCAATTCTTATATTGTTTGCTGTGAAGAATTTTGTTGTTCTAATGATTGGTATTAAAAGTCATCCAATGAGATTTCCAACTCGATTTGTAGCAATTTAGGATACCACTGAGAATTTTACTTGTTTTATAAAATATAAGGTGGTAATATAATTCCAATGTTTAAGTGTTGAATTCAAATTAATAAGATATCTTAGTTCGATTTTAAAATTGTTCGATAATGTTTACTACGCCAGCTAAAAATGCCATTGTTGATTATCATTTCTTTCTCGGACCAAATCATTTTAGGAGATAATTCAATTATTCAATTAAAAACAAAACAGAAAAATTAAATTCAAATGGTATAATCTATAGTTTCCTTCATAATAATATTTTACAGGTTACTGCAATTTTTATTTGTAGATTCCATAGTATTGGAGTTTTATTCCATCGAGTCCTTAACTACCAAAATCAGGTACGTCTATTAAACATTCCAAAGACGATATACAACCCTCGAAGTTTAATTGAACTTCCATGGTCTTGAACTGGTTGATCTCACAAAGTTCCAATACCTGTCTATCTGCTATCGTCATTAGGTGAATGATGGTCGTGCGTCGCCGGTCATGGTGACTGGTTCTTATCTGGTCCAATCGTCGTACCTGGCGGTTGGTTGTGATGCGTAGCGGCAGTGGCCGAAGGAGGGGTCTCCAAATATTTTTAATTTGGATGCTGGACTCGCTAATTATATTCTCGTTCAAGATTATATATAAATTTTCTTTTATACCCGTTCTATTCCTTGTGAATTACCCTCGCCTAGTCCCAGTTGATGGTCCATGCGTGTTTAGCTAGCCCTGACTTGGTTAGCTCCGCCCTTTGAGTAGCTATCCGATTTTCTTAACCCTGGTGTCCAGTGGCCGGTTTATCTCTCCAATATAAAGATTGACAAATTCGGAAGGTATGTTGTATATAAAGTTATTTGGTATTGCACGAGCGTCCGGCCTCGTTCTTGTAATCATGCTTCTCAAGGTGTTGCTGCTTTTGAAAACATTTTGATTCCGTATCTGTGTGAAATTCTGTACATCAGGATATAACGGAATACAACAAGAAGATCGACGACGTACTATCGATGGGAAAATACAAGATGTTGCCTACTGATCCAACTTCCAAAATAGAACGGAAATCTTATAACATTCTCAAAGATCTTGCTGAATACTTTCCACCCGAGACAAGGACAAATTGACGCCACATCACAGCAAACCATCTTTATGGACTACCCAAGATACAGAAGGCTGGAGTACCTCTCGGACCGATTACAAGTTTACGCAACTCACCAACACACTCACCTGCTGTTGCAGACCTATTAAAATCCCTTCTACCAAACGTCCAACCTTTGGAGAGCAAAACATCATCGCATTTCAAGGATTCAAAGCATTTTGTCGAAATCATCGGATCCATGGAACTTGGGCCAGGACATCGCTTAGAAAGTTTCGAGGTTGAAAACCTGTTCACGAAGGTTCCATTAGACGAATCTCTGCACATAATGAGAAAGAAACTTACTGAGGACGCAATCCTGATGGAGAGGACGAAGCTGCCGATAGGTTCAATCATTAACTTACTTCAATGTTCCCTCAAGAAATGCTACTTTCAGTAGAAGGACCAGTTCTTCGTGCAAGAAGATGGATTGCCTATGGGCTCCCCGTTATCGCCAAGATCTACATTGGGTCGCTTAATCCCCTGTCTCTTCCAATCAGCGTAGCCAGACCTGGCGACTGGTTGTCGGTGATGCGTAGCGGCAGTGGCTCAAAAAGAGGTCTCCAAACGTTTTTAATTGGGACGCTGGGCTCGCTGATTATATTCTCATTAGGATTATGTATGCCGTCTTGATGAATTTTCTTTTATACCAGTGCCCTTCCTTGTAAATTACCGTTGCCTGTTCCCAGTTGTTGTTGTGGTATTCGGTCCATGCGTGCTTAGCAAATCCAGATTTTGTTAGCTCTCCACTTTGAGTAGCGGGGCTCCTTAACCCTGGTGTCCAGTGGTCGCTTAGTCTCTTAGCTCACATGGTATTTTGATGATGCCAGTTTTCCTTGTTAATGGATGGTTAGAGTTGTAGTGTAAGTATAACCCGGTATGTGTAGCCTTCCTGTATACTGTTGCTTCGATTCGGCTCGTAGTCCTTTGGCACTTCACATTAAGACATGGTAGACACCCACTCTCTTCCCTCTCCATGGTGAATCTGATAGATGGTTGTGATCGGTTTAGATGCTCCAGAAATGCCTGTAGTTCTCGCTCCGCATTTTGGCTAATAATGAAGGTGTCGTCGACATACCTTAACCAGAGTTTTGGTTACTTTTCGTACCCCTTCGGTGTATAATCTTCGAACTATTCCATGTAGATATTGGCAATGGTTGGCAATACGGGGAACCCATATGCAATCCATCTTCTTGCATGAAAAACCGGTCCTTCTCCTGAAAGTAGCAGTTCTTGAGGCAACATTGAAGTAAGTCCATGACTGAGTCTATTGGCAGCTCCGTCCTCTCCATCAGGGTTTCGTTTCAGTAAGTTTCTTTCTTACTGTGTTGAAAGATTCGTCTAGTGGTACGTTCGTGAAGAGGTTTTCAACGTCGAAACTTACTAAGCGATGTTCTGGCCCAAGCTCCATGGATTTGATGATTTGAACAAAATACTTTGAATCCTTGACGTGCGATGATGTTTTGCCCTCCAAAGGTTGGATGATTGGAAGGAGGAATTTTGATAACCCTGCTGTTGTTCCTGATGGACAGAACGGAATATAACAGAAAAATCGACAACGTACTCGCGAAGGGGAAATACAAGTCATTGCCAACTGATACAACAGCCAAAATAGAACGGAAAACTTACAACACTCTCAGAGATCATGCTGATTACATTCCATCCGAGACAAGAAGAAAATTGACGCCACATCACAGCAAACCACCACATCTTTATGGACTACCAAAGATACACAAGGCTGGAATACCGCTGAGACCGATTACAAGCTCACGCAACTCACCAACAGCAAGGTTATCAAATTCCTCCTACCAATCATCCAATCTTTGGAGGGCAAAACAAAATCGCACGTCAAGGATTCAAAGCATTTTGTCCAAATCATCAAATCCATGAAGCTTGGGCTTACCGAGGACGAAACCCTGATGGAGAGGACGGACCTGCCAATAGATTCTATCATGGACTTAGTACAATGTTGCCTCAAGAACGGCTACTTTCAGGAGAGGGACCGGTTCTTCATGCAAGAAGATGGATTGCGTCTGGGCTCCCCGTTATCGCCAATCATTGCCAACATCTACATGGAATGGTTCGAAGATAATAAACTGAAGGGGTACGAGAGGTAACCAAAACTCTGGAGGTATGTCGACGACACCTTCATTATTTGGCAACATGGGAAGCGAGAAGTACAGGCATTTCTGGAGCATTTAAACCGATAACCACCATCCATCAGATTCACCATTGAGAGGGAAGAGAGTGGGTGCCTACCATTTCTTGATGTCAAGTGCCAAAGGACTAGGTCCGGAAACGAAACAACAGTATACAGGAAGACTACACATACCGGATTATACTTACATTACAACTGTAACAACTCTAACCATCCACCAACAACGAAAACTGGCATCATCAAAAAATTAGTCCATAGAGCCAAAAATATTTGCAGCACATCAGATGCCCTCAAAGAAGAAAAAATGAAACTTAGAGAATACCTTTTGATGAAGGAATATCCGGAAACCGTCATTGACAAGGCATTTGAACAACTGGAGAAACCATCTAGACAGGAAGAGGAAAACACGATAGCAACCGTGTTACTACCATACACCAAAGGCTTGTCGGAATAACTTAGACGTGTTGGACACTGAAATGGTATCAAAATGGTTTTCAAGAGCAACAACACCTTGAGGAGCACGATCACAATAACAAAGCCGGATAATCCTGCAGTACCAAAAAACTGTATATGCAACATACCATGTGAAAGTGGCAATCTCTACATTGGGGAGACTAAACGACCACTGGACACCGGGTTTAAAAGGAACACTTCATAGCTACTCAAAGGACGGAGGTAACGAAGGCTGGGTTAGCATGGACCGAATAAAAAATAAAAAAAAAAATTCATCGAGACATACATAATCTCTAATGAGAATATAATCAGGGAGCTCAGCGTCCAAACTAAAAACGTTTGGAGACCTCTTCTTGAGCCACGCAGAATGGACGAGCCAGGGGATTAAGCGACCCAGTGAGTATGACCGGTTATGAGTATAAATACGATCCAAAGCTATTGAAACGTTGTGAGATCAATCATTTCAAGACGATGGAAGTTGAAGGAAACTTCGAGGATTTAGTAATGACATGAAATTATAATGTATAAAGATCACTTGATATGTTAAGTTAAAGAGGATCCATTAGCAGTCCCAAACACCGAGTGAAAAGCCTGCGCGCATAGGAAGATTAAGGAGGGGACTGACGTTCGAAAGTGAGAAAATTTAACAAGAAAAATATATTTACCTCACAAATAGTTGATAGAATAAAGCGCGGAAAAAAAAAAAAGATAAACTCATTAACGAAGTTTTGTTCTATGTATTAGTATTGTATTCACTAAGCTATGTAGAGGTAGACTGCACTGAAAAGAGCTGTTTTGAACGCCTTTAACATGTAAATTCCGTATTACGAGTAACTAGGATATATATTAATTTCTATTCAAAATATATTTAAAACTCTAAGATTTATTTTTTTAACAAAAGCACATAAAAATATTCTCAAGGGTTATTTATTCAATTTCCCAGTTAACATCTGACTCGGCGTACTCTAAATCCTCTTTGCTCTCAAAATCGATGTCATCTTCGGACTATATGTCATTGCAAACAAAATTATAAATAAAAATGACTGTTAAAAAATAACAATTTTAAAGTGTATGTAACAATTTCAAGATGGGTAACTCTAGGTGGTAGTTGTGGCCCGTCGAATCATTGAAATTGGTAACTATTCTTTGTTCTAACCTATTACCGTTTTCTGGTAATAAACAAGTTGGATTTTCTGAGTCTAGTTCATAACTTTGCAATGTACATAGTTCGTAAAATTTTCGGCCTTGCTTAAGCAGCACACGGTGCAGTAGATGACGCATCGACATTATGAAACATCTTTTGTTGGAAAGGCTCATAAACGTTATTAACTTTATAATATGGCAATAATAGTGTATTTTATATTTTTTCATTGCCTACAGCGAACAAACAAATTTTTAAATTTGTAGAAATGTTTTGATCCAGTCTTTGCTACCCAATTCAGCAATTAATCCTTGTAATTGTTCACATAAGTGAATATTTTTATATACTTTTGTTAAAAACAAAATCTTATAGTTTTAAACAGCTTTTTAATAATAATTTTATTCCCATATAGCCTAGTTACGCCTAATACGGAATTTATACGTTAATGTCGTTCGAGACAGTGCTTTTCATTGCAGTCCGCCTCTACGTTCTCTCGGATTTTCCTCTGCTTTTTGTATATAGCTTAGCTAATACGATATTAATACATTTAATAAATTAGATAATGAGGTTTATCATTTTTTATAGCTTTACTCAACGTCGCTTTTGCTTCGGTCTGCAAGAAATCGTCTGCCCATAATTGTCCGCCTTTTATTGTATCAAATACTTTATGTTGACATAATTTTCATTTCTATATATATATATATATATGTATATATATATATATATATATATATATATATATATAACAAACAGGATGGGTCCAAGAACAGTGCCCTGTGGTAACCTATAATTACATGTTTCAGAATAATTGTGGTCTCATTTATTTAAACTATTTATTTTGTACCGCATAAATAACACCAAAATTGTTAAGCTATTCCAGTAACCTTTGTTGCCATACTATGTCGAATGCATTCGCCAGATCAAGGAAAACTTCTGCACAGCTGTTGGATTTATCTAGGTATTTATTAATACTGACCGAGAGAAGATCAAAACTTTTGTTTTTAATGGAAACCAAATTTATAGTTAGACAGATTATTTTGTATTAGGAATATATAATAATAATTTATAATTTTGCAAATTTACTAATAATAAATATTGGCCTGCAATTACTTAAGATTTCATCGTTCCCAGATTTATATATTAATGTTATCGTAGACTTTTAAAGTTCTGTGGGGAAAATTCCTTGAGACAATTTTAAGATTGTGATATGACAAAGTGGCATTGCTATGTTTTCGAGTATTTGTCTGCTTACTAACATTTGTCGTAACGGATATGAAAAAGAAAGTGATATACTGGTTTATAATTATAACGCTACGCATTTAAATTTTCTTGTTGTTTAATTGATTTTATAATTTGATGTCCCACTTTAGAAAAATAATATTTAATACAATTTTATGTGTTCTTTCCGATTTTCCTTTTTTATTGTATGTCTGTGCTGGGTAATGATATTTCTTATGTTAGTTTTGTTTATTTGATCATTGGTGCTTTCTTTTATGATAGTCCGTAACTTCTTTTGATGGTTTTTATTATTATTGATTTCATTTTTATAATAATTATTTTTTGTTGTTAAAAATTTCTATAATTTTTATATTCAATTTCATATTCGATATTTGTAGGGTTATTAATGTTTTTTTTAAGATATGCTCTGTTTCCTATTGAGGTTATAAACCCGTATGTTATTCATGGCTTTCATTTAAGAATTTTTGAATTTAATTTTATTACTAGTTCCTAAATTATTGTTATGTACTATTTTGAGTTGTTTTAATAATTCAATTGCAGCAATTTCCGGAGAATCTATTGATAAAATATTTTGCCTTGAAATTATAGGATTGTAATTGTTATTTTACGCGTGTGTGGCATTGGAATATTGTCTTCAAAACCCAATATCGTAGCACAATGGTGTGTTATATCAACCTGTGAAACAATACCCTGTATATTAAGAATATTTTTGATATCTTCACTTATGTAGGTAAGCTACAAATCCATGCATTTATTTTTTACTGTTTTTGTAGTGTTTTTGGTATTATTATCCCAAAAGATGGGTTTTAAAAGAATCCAATAATATTTCAAGTTCATTAAAATGACGTGATTAACGATTATATTTTCATGGTACACCAAAAGTCATTACATTTTAGTGTTTTTGTGAAATTATCACAACTATCATAGCTGTTACTGTATAAGAGTGATTTATATCTTCGAAATAACTTGAGATATTATTTGCCATAGCAAAATCAAGTTCATTTTATCTATTAGAAGTGACTTACTACATTTATTTATATGTCCATTTTACCCCTAACATGCAGTTTTATTATTTATTTCTCTTAACAATTCATTCTTGAACCACACAAATTTGTACATCTCGATTTAAGATGGAAGAGATTGATTTTGCTTTTAGTTTTGTTATATATATATTCTTCTATAACCCTTGTATTTGAACACTGAACTATTATAGTATCCTTTTTGGAGTTTTTCACTTTTTAACCCTGTAGGTGTGAAAATTTTCCTGTGTACGGATTGTTTATCACAGCTACCAATTTTTTAACAATATTAGCTACATTTTCATTACTTAATAAGGGGTACACTATCTATCTGAACGCAGTTAAATCTGGCTAGTTGTTTTTATCGTTAACTAAGTTAATTATTCTTTTTCTAGATTTTCGTGTTTACTTTTCATTTCTTCATATCGGTTTTATATTTCTTTCTATTCCATAGCAACAGTATTATTATCTTTTGTATAAATATCTATTTTAGCCGTGTAAAGATTAATTACACTACTCAATAGAGATTTTTAAGTGACATAAAATTCAACAGCATACCGCATACGCCATCAGGTCAATAATAGTTTATAAGCCATAACTGACACAATTTTAACAACAAACTTGTAGAAGTGGATTATTTGAGCTTTAAAAACCCCAAAAAATATGGGTTTTTTTCGTTTTTTGCTTATAGTGTGAAACATAATGATCTGTTCATAATCTTCAAAATGAGTGTTTATAGATTTTGATCGCAACACTCTCATAAAGAAAAGCTGGAAAAACTTATATAAAGTGACTGTTTAAAAAAAACCATAAGTTCGTTGTAATAACAGCTGGATCCTTAATCTGCCTCCTAACGATAGTTTATAATGTTAAGATTAATAAGGTTTAAGATCAATTTTGTCCGTTTTGTAGATCTTGCAGAATTGCAGTTTAAATAATTTGTAGAAATATTTTGCAGGACATATCGTATTAACCACGAAATTTCAATAGGGATATACAAATATAATATATTTTGTAAGCTCATAAAATTGCACTTCACTTTGTATATCTTGGATGTTTGTTATAGTGCCGTAAAATGTATTAATACTGCTTGTGCTTGTGAATTTTGACTTAAACAACCGACACTTACTTCTCCTCAGATATGTTGACAGTGGCGGATCCATACAGTGCAAAAAAATTATTTAATTAATAATAGTAAACAGTATACAGATAACTATTAACTTAGTAAACTAATGAAAAATTAGACCAATATGGGCACGTAATAGTTATATAAATAAAAATCAAATCATCTGCTGAGCAAAAAACATATATTAATACAATTTAGCATAATTTTCATCTCGTACCCCTACCTCAAAAAATCTTAGATCCGTCCATGGGCCTTGACAGCTATTGTCAGTGCACCGCTGGCTGACTGCCGCATATTCGTACTTTTAATGCAATATTTACTATTATTTTAAACCAGTTTCTGGGCATTTGAGGCAAATTGAAGTGGAATTTTTGAAAAAATATATTCTTATTATATCCCGATCGAACTATTCTCGTTAATACGATGAGAAGTGCAAAATATTGCTCTAAATTATTCAAACTCCAATTCTTCGAAAACTACTTATTCAATAGTATTTATTCATCGTGAGCCCATAATCTTAACATCATATACTATCGTTTTACCGATGATTAATATTCCAGTGTTAGTCACCAGAAAGATATCAATTTTTGAAAAAAAAAATCTACTTTTGACCAGTTTTTCTGAATTTACTCGATGAAAAATGATCCAATCAGGATGCATAAACGCTCATTAAGAAGGATTTCTGATTCTTTACAATTTTTTTCTAGACGGCATTACGATTCCTTCATTACTTTTCGCTATATAAGCAAAAACAAAAGAGATTCGTATTTTTGCAGTTTTTTATTATTTCAATAATTTATTTCTCCGAGTTTGCTGTTAAAATCTTGGCAGTTATGCTGTGTTACTGACGAATAAGCGAATTGCTGTTGAATTTTATGAAAATGAGTTCAATTTTGCCCTATAAACTGGTATATAATAGATTCTTGAGAATTTTCTATGGCACTTTTTTCAATTTTCATCATGAAGAACTTTTTTCACAATGACTTGCAAAATCTGGTGGCAAATCTTAATGTGTTTTTTAAAACACCTACAATTGTTTCCAGCCGTTTATTTGAGTTGTTGTCCGTATCTGGTTGGTTTTTTGTTTTACAACAAAAACATCATTCAGCTGCTCTCGGTATTCAATTTGCCCCAATTTGAATGTCTTACATGCGTAATATAAGTGTTATTTACATCAGCTACATGAGCTGTTGTCACCTTCAGAGGGTCGTAAAACTACAGATTGTATTTTTAAGTTCTCAGATAACAATACATCAGACACCGCCTACTGCTCGTACTTTAGATCTTTCTCCATTTTTATTATTGTTGCGTACTTTTGGGCGCCACATAAGTTGTTTGACTCATTTACCGGAACAAACCATACTGGAGAACCTACCAATCCGCACTAATGCAAATTGACTTATAAATTATATAAATTGATTTCAGTGAATTGCTAAAAATTTAGCCTCAAAAATCATTGCAAAATATGGCCACCATTAAGCAACAAGCAGAAATATCTACATAAATCAAATTTTAAATAAAAAGAAATAACAAAATTAATCATGAAACTTATTATGATGGTCCAAATATATCATCAAAACTAAAAAGAAAACATTGGAAGATACTCATTAGGTCGATTACAAAACTTCTATAATTTTCTGGCGTAAACTAATTGCATACTATTACAAAAGTTTAAACCCCACATCTTTTGTTTTCAAAATATTGTTAAAAATACTTCAAATAATTAAAATCTCAATAAAAATAAAAAAGTGTTCATGTTCAAATTCTTGATATTACTGAACAACATTCACAAGATAGAGTATATATATCACATGAATATATGAAAGCAAATTTACTTTGGAAGAAAATAATTTCAGTTTCAGTTAACTGATAATGGATCTAAAATGTGAAATTTCTACCTGTATGGTACCTGAGATATATAGCTGGACATATTGATAACTTTTAACCCATGAGTGGTCAAAATACATGGAAACGGGCAGGTTTTGTTATCAGGGACTCTAATCTACTTCCCTAGATGGAGTGATCTCGAAATGTTTCCAGGACTTTTGCAGTGCTTCATGGACGGAACGTACGATAACGACAGGACTATTTGAGTGCTACGAGTCCATCAGGGAAGAAAATATTATTGTTACAGCCAGAGGCAAGGCAAAATGATCCGAATACAGAATTTCTATTTTAAAGTACATTGATGTATTTTGTTTTTAGCAAGGACATAATTTAGGAATCAAATCCTAAAGGCTGCTCTGATCAGAGCTGATTAATAAAGTGTATAGGTTATTTTTCGAGTCATACCTGTAAGTTAACTGGTTACAATACAAAGGAAATACAGCAAGTGTTTAAGTAGATTTTGAATTTCAATTGTTGGAACTGTTGGTCGTACCCAAGACGATAAAACGATAGCTGCTTTTGAATACGGTTGCAGGCATTTGGTTAAAATGAAAAAGAATGACATTTTGGGAAGAATTTCCAAGGGTACATTCCAAGTGAAAATACATGGAAAAAAAGTTACCGGCAGATAAATTGCCTGATAAAATTCGTTCAATTTCCTATGCTATAACTGCTAGATTTTTTGTACCCTCCTTACAAATTAGTCTTGGTGCCTTTCTCCGATCCAGCTGTTATATAATTGTGCCTTATTCTGCGGTCACCTAAACGTTAAGCGTAGATCTGTTTTGGAATGGAAAATGGATCAGAGTGATTTGTGATTGCTATGAAGTTATGGAGTTATTAGTTATTAAGGTTGCCTCCACTTTCCAAAATATATTTTTCGTGAAATCAGGCAGAGTTAAGGCATCCCTTAACACTGATCCGTACATAAGTGACAGTTCAGTGATTATGAAACAATAATGATACAACATCGGTTCTGTTCAAGAAATAATAAATAATAAAATAGGAATAATTCCTGTCATGAAAATTCATGCCTGGAAGATAACGACCCTTATAATTTTTTTAATATGGATGAAATGATTAGTACCGCAAATGTAATTTTTCTATTCATGTATTTTCAGTATATAAAAAATGTATAGAATAAAAAACAATTTTTTATGAATAAAGTTGTTACATTGTTAAAATTGAATCTTCAGTCCCAAATTTCGCTGGATACAGCCTTGGTGAAATAGGTTGTATTTTGGCATACAGCTGCAGAAACGCTTAGGTGAAATTTCACAATTTGCTACCATTACATAGGGCAACAGGTACTTATTGTGGACTTATTACAGAAAGACTCTAAGAATATGCTGATAGATGAAAGTGACTTAGAACAAGCTAATACTGATGTTTAAAACAAATCTTTAAGATAAAAAAAAACAAATTGCTCTAAACGTGTTTTTAAAACTATTAGCTATCGATGTTCAATAATTGGGATAAAATCATTGCAAAAGTCTTTGGGATCATTTTTTTTATTACATAATAACATTGTATTGTTGTCTTCAGAACTTTGTAAATTGCAGGTCTACAATAACTACAAAAACAAAGGACAGGATGCATACAATGACGTAGATACAATTTTATCATGGGGGCATATGTGACCTGGAATGGAAGCCTTCAATAGGGGAGATCCAACATTAGATTAATGTATTGCAAAAATTATGCACTCCTGGTTGCTTTTGATTTTACGTACGACTGCCTGGAAAAATTGTAGTACATTTTTGCGTTTTTCACTTTGTTTTGAAATAATTTATTTAATGACAATCGTTATCAGGGGATATATCCTTCAATTCCCTCGTATCTACGCAACTATTCATACATGTGATGGATTGGTAACTTGGTGCGTTCTGGCTTGAACCTATTTTAGTAAAACTTGGAAATCGACTCGTGGGCTTCTGCAGAATTTCAACTCTACAGCATTTGTATGGAGACAATTTTTGAGGCAGTTGTTAGTTTTGAGGTGAAGTTATGTTAAGTAAATAAACTTGTTTTCTGACTGTAAATCCTGTATGCTACGGCTAAACCTCATCCATCAGGATACGTAAAACGAATTCATTCTAAGTCTAAACATACAAGATCTACTTTTCACATAATTAATTATAAATTAAATCCCCGACCAATAGATTAAACCTAAATATTCAGATTAAAAAACATTAATGAAAACTTTTCCTGACAGCCGTCGTAACTCTATCCGATTTCTAAATCCTTTAACATCTGTAATGCTTACTTCACACTTTTAATGTAGTGATTGTTAAAAAGCACCTAATAAAACTAAAACATATACTTTTATTCGAATATTATTTTATTCTAAATGTAATTTCCAAGAATATCAATATTCCATTCAGTCGACATCAAATTAAATACCTTCTAATATCATTTTTTTATTTTCCGTTTTATGAAATACTTTACACGTTTCTTATGAGATTATAGATTGCTTGCGATATAAATTTCTATGTAAATCTAATATATTGGAGTTCAGTGCCAACTATAATAGTTTTATAGTATTTTCTCGTTAACGATTTCTCTAGTTTTTTTAATTTCGTGGACACTTTGCCTGTTGATTCAGCAACCGAAGCTAATGCATCAATTGATTTTGACAATTGAACTTATATAAGATTAGCAATCATGCGACCAGATATATTTTATTATCTCTTTTGTTTTCAACATTTTATCTTACATCTGTTAAAGTTTGAAGTAGACAATTTATAGCTCTGGTAAAGTATAACAACATTACCCGTTGAAATTTACTTGAAGGTTAAGAATTGTATCTATTTGGCTAAACGTGATTCGGAGAATTTTAATCAACAAATACATTGTTTTCTTTTCATTTCGGAATTCGATTGGTTGGTTTAACACCGTGTCAAAAGGACAACTGCTCAAAATATAACTTGTATTTGTATTGAAATAACATTGTACAGTTTATCTTTACGGTTTTCTAGGAACATCCACTACACTTGAGACAAACGTGTTCACATTTTAAAAGTACCAAGTGATTTAAGGTCTGCACCATGCCACGTATTTAATGAAACTCGTATATTCAGAATTGAGTTTGTCTCGAGTTCCAACTTTGTTACAAAATTATGCATTCGCTAAAAGTCAAGCCCGTAGCCAGGGGGGGGGTCCAAAATTTTGGTTTCAAGATTCAATTTTAACCAATTAATCATGTTTTTCATAAGAATGAATTTTATATTTATACTATTTTATATATCATGGAAATACATAAACAAAAATATACATTTTGCAGTCCTACTTAGCCCATCACCAATAAAAAAAATTATCCACCCCCCCCCAAACCCCACCCCGAAAAAAAAACCTGGCTACGGCCTTGCCAAAAATGCTATGAAAAACTCTTTCCATTAAAGCATAAGTGAAAACATTTCTTAATTTCATATTACGAAAGTAGAATCGTACAATTTTCGTTTCTTCTTTGTAAATATAATATGTTCACAAAACTTTCGAATAGTTTTGATTTTTAGGGTTCCGTATATACAATATACGGATACCCTTATAATATCACTCCGGATTTCTGCCTCTGTCACATCACAGTAATTTTCTCCTAAACTACTGGACCGGAAGAGGTTGAAATTTTGTATCAATGTATAGTTTGGTGACGCGATCAGGAGTACATATAATAAAAGAAGAAATTTAGATTTTAGGGGTACTTTTGGGGGAAAACTAAAAAAATCGACCGTTCCCCCCTTGATCTCCGAAACTACTAAGCCTAAAATTTTGAAAAAATAGGAAATATAAAACGTTGTCCCAACTTTACAGGAAAAATAAGGAGTAGCCATTAATATTAATTTTGGGGGCAAATTATAGAATTAAATGAAAATTTAAAAATATATTTTTAACGCATCATGTAATACATTAAATGAAAGGTCCCATTCTGAGGAACACAAATATATGTTTTCCATATTAAAAAAATAGTTAATAATATATTAACGAAAATATACCAATATTTACCCATTCCCTCCCCTTATCTCTGAAACTATAAATCGTAAAGTTTTGAAAAAAATTAGAGGTATAGGGTCTGACCTGAAGTTTACTGGAAAAATGAGGAGAAACCTCTACTTTTAATTGTGGGGGGCACATTACAGAATTAAATGGAAAATATAAAATTAAAATTGTTGCTAAGGCTTCATATTATATTTCAAATGAAAGGGCTCATTATGGCGAAAACAAATTTTTTTTTCATATTTTTAAAATAAATAAATTAAAAGATATTAACAAAAATTTTTAAAAAAATTACCCATTCCCCCCCCTCATCTCCGAAACCATAAGCTCTAAAATTTTGAAAGTAATAGAGGTATAGCTCCTAACCTGAGCTTTACTGGAAAAATAAGGCGCGAACCCCTTAATATTTATTTTGGGGGGCAAATTATAGAATTAAATGGAAAATAAAAAATTATAATTGTTTCTACCGGATCAAGTTATATTTCAAATCACAGGGCTCATTATGAACAATACAAATATATTATTAATTTTTTTTAAATGAATATTTTAAAATATATTAGAAAAATATTTAAAAAAATTATCCATTCCCCCCTTTATTCCTCAAACTATAAAACCTAAATTTTTTTATTTGCAGGAAAAATACGAAGAAATCCCTAATATTAATATTGGGGGCCAAATTATAGAATTAAACAGAAAATAAAAAAATATTTTTTAACGCATCATGCAATTAATCAAATGAAAGGGCTCATTATGAGGAATGCAAATACATATTTTTCATATTGTTACGAGAATTCATCCGACTGCTGGTGCAATCGGCCCTCAACCAATTCATGGAAGGGACATTATTCCGATAAATTCGTGGAACCCGAAATGTTTGGCTCTCAACCGATGGTTCGTGGACGTACCAGATAATTCCAAGATAAATGTATAAATATAAAGCAGCTGGCGATAGGAGTTTTCAGTTTTCGTCGGTCGTTTGTACAGTTAAGATAAAATGTAAATAGTAGTTTCTGTGAATATAAATTTGTGTAAAAGTAGTGGAAATAAATTAGAGTGAGTTAGACTGTGTTTTTAAATAAATCCAAGAACTGAACTGAACCCGAGTGTGAAAATAAAAACATTACAGTGGTGACAGGTGTGCGGTGTAGTTGTGGAACTTTAAAAGTGAAAAATAAATAGACGGACAATGTTTAAAAACGTGAGTTTGGACCAATTGAAAGTGACGGACTTGAAAAAAGAACTTGAGGAAAGGGATTTAGAAATCAGTGGGAAGAAAAGTGAATTAATACAACGGCTACGAGATGCCCTAATAAATGAAGGTAACGACCCCGATACTTATGTGTTCGAAGTTTCTGGCAACGGGGACATGAGTATGCTATTGAAAAAAATGGAAGAAAATTTAAAAGAAACATTACAAGAAAACTCTAAAACGCTAGAGGAAAAATTGCAAGATAAATTGCTAGAAAATTCTAAGTCTTTAGAGGATAAGTTACAAACATTACAAGAAGATTCTAAAAACTTGAAAGAGTCGTTAGAAGATAAATTAATGGAAAATTCTAAGACTTTAGAAGATAAATTACTAGAAAATTCGAAAACCCTAGAAACCTTGGAAGACAAATTACTGGAAAATTCTAAAAACTTGAAAGAGACGTTAGAAGATAAATTAGCAGAAAATTCTAAATCCCTAGAGGAAAATTTGAAAAGCATGGTACAGAAAAACTCAGAAATGCTGGAAGAGAAAATATTCGAGAATGAGGCTCGGATGGAAGAGCTAAGGCAAACAATGGTCGAAGAGTCACTCAAAAGTGAAACGCGGATAGAAGAGCTAAAGCATATAATGGAGGGTGAGATCAGCAAAATAAAAGAACAAGTAGTCTCGATACAAAGGAAAGAAACTCCACCAAAGGTCGAAAGCAGAAACAGTTCGGAAGTAGTGGATTCAAAAATTGGCCTCGAAGGAGCGAGACACAAAATGAAACCTCCACAATTTGATGGTAAATCGTCATGGACTAATTATAGGCGCCAATTCGAGGCTGCAGCAAAGTTAAACGGATGGTCGGCAGAGGAGAAGGCAATAGCATTAACCCTAGCCTTAAGAGGGGATGCTACAGATATCTTACAAACGTTGAATACCTCGGAGCAAGAAGACTACGAACAACTGGTCAAACATTTAGAACTGAGGTATGGGCAAACCCATTTGGAGCACGTTTACCACTCCCAATTGAAAAATCGCCACCAGAAATCAAATGAATCCCTCCAAGAGTTTGAAGCTGATATTGCCCGTCTGGTTCGCCTTGCCTATCCAGCCACACCGGAAAATGTTATAGAAAGGTTAGCAGTCCAGGCGTTTTTGGATGGACTTCGGGACCACGAAGCCAGACAAGCATTGACGCTAGCTCGACCCACTCAATTAGTAGATGCACTGGCTCGAGCTTTGGAATTTGAGGCTGCGAAAAATACGTGCAGAGGTCAAGCCAGAGTCCGAATCGTTGATGGAGAATCCGAAGATGGCGGAAACGATGAAGCCTCTGTAAGAAAGATAATAGAGAAAGTCCTTACCGAGAAAAGACAACTGAGATGTTGGAAGTGTGGTAAGGTAGGGCACATTAGGAGTCGTTGCAAGGAGAGCAACGTAGGCCCGACTTCCTCGTCGGAAAACTAAAGAGGGTCGATGTGAAGGGGCCATCGTCGACCTGTAGCCAACAAGCCCCAACTATCTACGCATATGTCGCTTCGCTACGCAACCACGTTAACAGTGTCTTTGTAGATGGCTTTATTAATAAGAAGCAATGTGCAATGCTGCTGGATACAGGTGCGACAAAAACAGTTATAAGGCCCAACATTGTTTTAGACAAGGCAATGATAAAACCAACAAAATGGCAACTGCGAACAGCGACAGGAGAAGCAGCGAAAGTCCATGGTGAAATAGTGATTGAAATGACCTTGGGAAACACAACCTTCCTACATCGGGCATTAGTGGCAGACATCGAAGACGAAGTCATCATTGGAATGGATGTCATGAGCTCCAAGGGATTCCAGTTAAACTTCAAAGATGGAATTCTGCGAGTGAATGACGAAGAAGTGGTGCTTCATGGGAAAGATGACATAATGCTTCGAGCCATCTTAGCAGAGGATGTCAATGTTCCGGAAAGAACTGAAATCATTGTAGATGCTTGCCTGGATGGGAAAGCTAAAGCTAGAACAGTGATGATGTTTGATCCCGAACTTAACGACGGAAATGTAGGCAGAGGAGTCGCACTGGGGAAGACTCTGTTTCGTGCCAGGGAGATTGTTCCAGTAAGAGTAATGAACCTGAATCATTACTCGGTTGTGCTAAAGAAAGGAACAACTTTGGGCCATTGTTCAACAGTGTCCTCTGTAGTCAGAAGCACACAGCATGCAGAAATACCACCAGGTAAACTGTCTGAGGAACTGGAAAGACTTATCACCGATTCATCTAAGAATTTGAAACCAAACCAGAGAGCAAAATTGAGGGACATCGTTAGAAACTACCAGGATATCTTCGATGTAGGGAATGGCAAAAGAGGACGAACTGATCTGGTGAAACACAAAATTAATACTGGGGACGCTCAACCTATTCGACAGTCGGCGAAAAGACTACCTCTAGCTAAAAGAGAAGAAGCCGACAGGATAGTCCGCGAGATGGAGGAAGAAGGTGTTATTGAACCATCCAATAGCCCTTGGGCTTCTCCAGTTGTGTTGGTTAAAAAGAAAGATGGTTCGACCCGATTTTGCGTGGACTATCGGCAATTAAACCACGCTACAAAGAAAGACAGCTATCCCCTTCCAAGAATAGACGATACCCTAGACACGTTGGCTGGATCGAAGATGTTTTCCACCCTGGACTTGAAGAGCGGTTATTGGCAGGTGGAACTTGCTAAAGAAGACCGAGAAAAGACTGCTTTTACCATCGGCTCAGGACTTTATCAATTCACGGTGATGCCGTTTGGACTGTGTAATGCTCCAGCAACGTTTGAAAGATTGATGGAAACAGTGTTAAAAGGGCTTTCATGGAAAACGTGTCTGGTGTATCTTGACGACATTATCGTGGTTGGAAAATCTTTTGAAGACCACGTGAGGAACCTGGAGGAGGTATTTCGGCGACTTCGAAGTTCCGGACTAAAGTTAAGCCCGAAGAAGTGTCAGCTGTTCCAAGAAGAGGTACAATATCTTGGACATGTAGTTTCCGCACAGGGAGTAGCTGTTGACAAACAGAAAATCAAAGCTGTCCAGGAATGGCCGATACCTAAAGATATCCACCAGTTAAGAAGTTTCCTGGGGTTATGCACGTACTATCGTCGGTACGTAGCCGGATTTGCCAACATCGCCAAGCCACTTACTAGACTGACAGAAGGGAAGGTGCAGTACCAATGGGACGAGGAATGTCAACGATCATTCGATACATTAAAAAGAGCTTTGACGAGTGCTCCCATATTAAGTTATCCTTTGCCAGATGGAAACTTCGTATTGGAGACCGACGCAAGCAATGTCGGAATTGGTGCTGTGCTTTCGCAGATCCAGGAGGGCCAGGAGAGAGTGATCGGATATTTCAGCAAGACCTTGAGCAAGCCTGAACGGAATTACTGCGTTACTTGCAGGGAACTCCTGGCTGTGGTAAAGGGGGTAGAACATTTCTACAAGTACCTTTATGATAAAAGATTCCTCCTGAGGACTGATCATGCAGCACTGAAGTGGCTTCTGCAGTTTAAAAATCCTGAAGGACAGGTGGCAAGGTGGATTGAGCGATTGCAAGAATTCGACTTCGAGACTGAACATCGAGCTGGAACAAGCCATAAGAATGCTGATGCCCTATCGAGGAGACCATGCCCTGATGATTGCAAACATTGTCAGCGAGCAGAAGAAAAAGGGGCTGTTCTCGGTAGAACTACCGCCATCGATGACCATTGGCAATCTGCGGAGATCCAAAAAGACCAGAAATTAGATCCAGATCTAAAAGAGGTTATCCGGTGGAAGGAAGAAGACCGCAAACCTACGTGGCAAGAGATTTCCCGATACTCACCAACCATAAAGTCGTACTG
This sequence comes from Octodonta nipae, assembly GCA_034190945.1. Taxonomy (NCBI): domain Eukaryota; kingdom Metazoa; phylum Arthropoda; class Insecta; order Coleoptera; family Chrysomelidae; genus Octodonta; species Octodonta nipae. Next base: position 122,763,374 of record CM067216.1, read on the forward strand.
GGCTCAGTGGAACTCTCTCATCCTGGAGAATGGACTTCTGAAGCGCGTCCTGGAAATCCCAGAGGAAGGCAAGGACAGAAAGCAGATTGTAGTCCCTAAAAATAGGAGACCAGAGGTTTTGCGAGAACTACATGACGGTACAACTGGAGGACATCTGGGAGTAACGAAAACCCTGGGGAAGTTGAGAGAACGCTTCTATTGGGTAAACTGCCAAGTAGATGTTAAGGAGTGGTGTCGGAAATGTACGGTTTGTGCAGCAAGTAATGGGCCTCAGAAGCGACCAAAAGCTCCTATGAAGCAATATAACGTGGGCAGTCCATTCGAAAGAATAGCCATTGATGTTGCCGGTCCATTTCCTGAATCCGACTGTGGAAATAAATACATTGTGGTGGTGATGGACTATTTTAGTAAATGGGCCGAAGCGTATGCCTTGCCGAATCAAGAAGCTTTGACCGTAGCTGATCTCCTTGTCAAGGAATGGATCAGTCGTTTTGGTGTTCCCTTGGAGTTGCACTCAGACCAAGGTAGAAACTTCGAGTCTACTCTTTTCCAAGACGTCTGCAAACTCTTGAAGATCAATAAAACACGGACGACGGCATTACACCCGCAATCCGATGGAATGGTAGAACGGATGAATAGAACCATTAACCGCCATTTGTCAAAGGTAGTCTCTGACCACCAAAGAGACTGGGACCAGTATCTGCACTTGTTTCTGATGGCATATCGTTCGTCTGTGCACGAGTCCACGGGTCAGACCCCGGCCAGTATTATCATGGGACGAGAATTAAGACTACCATGCGATTTGAAGTTTGGATGTCCCCCAGGAGAAGAGATCGCAGGTGAAGACTTTGTCAGCCAGCTACGTCAAAAGATGAACGACATCCATGAACGAGTCCGGTTAAACATCGAGAATGCCAGTGCCCGAATGAAGGAAGCCTACGACATCAAAGCCGAGAGCGGAGAATTCCAAGTTGATGATCTTGTTTGGTTGTATAACCCTCAACGTCGTCGTGGATATTCGCCCAAGCTACAGAGATGTTGGGAGGGGCCGTACCAAATTGTGAAGAAAATCAACGATGTTGTCTACAGAATAAAGAAGCTGCCTCGGGGAAAACCAAAGGTCGTACATTTCAACAGGTTAGTCCCTTATGCCGGAAGTCATGACAGCGAAGATGACCAAGCCCAAGTCCGCAGCATCCAACCACCCGATGACGAGATGACTTTCGAACAGTTTATGGCACTGTACTCTAATGGGCAGAAGGTGCAGCACGACGTGACCACAGAGGAACCCCGAGACCTGTTTGAGGTGCCCATAGAATATGCCCTGGCTCATTGTGTGGCTCGAGATCTCCGGATGTCCAGAGGAATAGCCAAGGTGTTTGCCAAGAAGTACGGCCAGTTCCAGAAGCTACGGGAACAAGATCCAGTGGTAGGGAAGGTCCTTCATCTCGAAGATAAACAACCAGTCGGTACCAGAGACATCTTTTATTTGGTAACGAAAACATTCTCGCAGGACAAGCCAACATACAGCGATCTTTGGAAGACTCTGGTAGAATTGAGGAATGTGATGATGGAGGAAAATTTGATGAAATTGGCGGTCCCAAAGATAGCCTGCGGGTTGGATGGACTGAATTGGAGGGTGGTGAGAAGTATGATGGAAACAATCTTCCGATTCAGTGGCGTCGACATCCTGGTATGCTGTCTCAGTACTCGCAGTCCAGATTCGAAGACCGTTGACTGTTACTTCCACCAAACTTCTCGTTGTCGAAATGGAGGGTCCTGCAAATATCGTCATACCAGGAAGAATTCTGGGACTCCGGGACGAAATGGCCTTAAGGAGGGGGCAATGTTACGAGAATTCATCCGACAGGTGGTGCAATCGGCCCTCAACCAATTCATGGAAGGGACATTATTCCGATAAATTCGTGGAACCCGAAATGTTTGTCTCTCAACCGGCGGAACGCTGCCGTTACTGGGAATTCTCTTAAAGCTTCCAGAACGTGATGGAATTTCCCGATGGTTCGTGGACGTACCAGATAATTCCAAGATAAATGTATAAATATAAAGCAGCTGGCGATAGGAGTTTTCAGTTTTCGTCGGTCGTTTGTACAGTTAAGATAAAATGTAAATAGTAGTTTCTGTGAATATAAATTTGTGTAAAAGTAGTGGAAATAAATTAGAGTGAGTTAGACTGTGTTTTTAAATAAATCCAAGAACTGAACTGAACCCGAGTGTGAAAATAAAAACATTACAATATTTTTAAAATTAATTGTTTACAAGATATTAATATAAAGATATAAAAAAATCTCATTTCTCGCTTTATTTCCGAAACCATAATACCTAAAAATTTTGAAAATAATTAGGGGTACTGGGCCTCACTTGGTAATTTTAGGGACAAATTATACAATTAAATGGAAATTAAAAATTCAATTTTCAAACGCATCATGTAATATATCAGATAAAAAGCTCATTATGTGAATTACAAATATATCATATTTTTAAATCATTTTTTAAGCGATAATAACAAAAATATTAAACATCGACTTAATTCCCACTTTAGAATCTACACTATTTAAATTTTGAAAAATATGTTTTATTTGTATTTTCAAATAATTTGAATAACAGATTTAATAATTTGTAATTTAAATCTTGACCTATTTTGCCCTTTATCTTTCAATCTACAGAACCTCAAAATTCAAACAGTAGATTATTAAAGGCTTCCCTGAAAGTTTATTAGTAAAATAAAACTCTAATGTTAATTTTTGGGGGCCAAATTAGAAAATTAAATACATATGTATTCTTACAAAAATCAAGCGACTCCTGAAGCAGATAAAATAAAAAGTCTATGTTTGGAAAATGAAAGTGTATATTCTTTATAAATTTAAAACGGTTCCATTAAAAGATATTAGGGTAAACATAAGAAAATGCACTCATTCCCTGCTTGTCTGAAACTGGAATATTAGAATTTTGAAGGTGGTACGGAACCCTTAGTATGCGAGTCCAACTCGTACTTGACCAAATTATTTTTATTTATTTTTATTTCCACACTTAGAGGTCTTGAGCTCCCTCCAATATAACAGTTATTAAATTGTCAGAGAATTTTATAATTGCAATTTTTTGGGATGGTTTATTTTTTTGTGTTGATATACCTAATTGAATTTGTTGAATGTGGTTTTAGTATTAAATCTGTTACCTAGCTTCTTAGCGTCTCTGAAAAAGAGACTTTCACAATGTATGGAATGATTGTTGCAACGCGGTTCTCTTGGGTCGGGGAATTGGGGATATATATATATATATATATATATATATATGTTTTAGGTGGTTTCCGGGAATTCATCCGCGTAGTTGATAACTGATCCCTGCCAGGATCGATGGTCAAATGACGACGTTTCGGCAGAGTCACATCTGCCCTCTTCAGGTCGGTTCGCATAATTCTCGTAGCCTTCTGCTTTCGAATACTGTATTCGAGTAACTAGAAGCGAAAGCAGAAGGCTACGAGAATTATGCGAACCGACCTGAAGAGGGCAGATGTGACTCTGCCGAAACGTCGTCATTTTACCATCGATCCCGGCAGGGATCCGCTATCAACTGCGCGGATGAAATCCCGGAAACCACCTAAAACATTTAGTGCCCGCGAAAACTTAAAAACATATATATATATATATATATATGGTAATGATGGATGATAACCGTTTTGTCGAAGGATTTCTTGAAGATTATTAAGTTCGTTTTGTCTATTGTCAATGTCTGTTAAGCGAATAGATCTAAGAGCCAAAGATTTCATTACAGAACTTATTTGGGCAGGGTGATGATGTGATTGGGCATTTAAGTATCGATTGGTGTGGGTTGGTTTCCTACACACTGTATGTGAGAATCTGCCATTGCTAGTTTTTGTTAGGAGGACATCAAGAAACGGGAGTGAAGAATTGGATTCGATTTCCATTGTAAATTGAATGTTAGAATGTATATCATTGAGGTGTTGTAGAAAGAAGTCTAACGAATCTCTGCCATGAGGCCAAATGACAAAAGTATCATCAACATATCTATTCGATTTGTTCCATGAAAATGTTAGCAAGCACTGGAGAAAGAGGTCAACCCATCGGGGCCCCACGACCTTGTTTGAACAGTCTTGAAATGAAAAATATGTGTTAGCAGAACAGTGGTGTACAAGTTTGATTATGTCAGAAGAGATATTGTGTTTTGTTTTTAGAATATCTAACGTTTCTGAAATGGGGACATTGGTGAAAAGAGATACAACATCGAAGCTAACCAAGATATCATTTTCTGAAATTCTATAACCGCCTAAAATATCTAGAAAGGAACAAGAGTTCTTTACGTACGAGGATGCTTGTTCGGCTAGAGGTTGAAGAGTTTTGGCAATATACCGGGCTAATTCTTAGGTCGGGGATTGTACCGAATTGACAATGGGTCTAAGAGGAATGTCCGTCTCGTGAATCTTGGGTAGTCCGTAAATTTTGGGAATTTTAGAAGATTTTTCATGAGGAATGATGGTCTTTTTGACGTCAAGAGGAAGATGTGTTGAGTTGATGATTTCCTTGGTCTTTTTCTCTAAGTAAGTAGTCGGATTATTGTTAAATATTTCGTAGTCTGGAGTGTGGAGTAGAGATTTTATCTCGTGAATATATTCCTTAGTGTTGAGAAGAACAGTTGCGTTACTTTTGTCGGCAGGAAGAATAGTTATGTCACCGTTGTCACGTAGTCGTTTTAATGTCTTTCGTGGGAAGTTAGGTTTGATTTTGGTGGCTTTGATGTGCGGAGTACTCTAGCAATGTCTTGATAGAATTTCATAACAGGGCGAAACTTGCTTTGTTAAGAATACTGGAAATTGAACGTGAAAAGGTGTGATGTTTTAGTTTGAAAGTGCTCGGAATGATGTTATGGGTTCTGCAAGATATAAGGAAAGCGAGATCATAAAGAAGCAGAGATTTTCTAATGAGAAGTTTCAGTATGTTTTAGTCAGTTTGAAGAATTCCTCCCCGTAGAGGCGAATTAAATGTTCTGAGAGGCTTGCGCGGTCATTACTATGAACAAGGCCAAGTTGCGGGTGAGATCCGCATCTGAATTTATTATATATTCGAAGTTTCGACTCCTGCTTTGGAGCCACCAACACCCAGCCAATCACAACACAGCCTCTTCATCACATGACATCCCCTTCTAACCCACCGCTAACTATAAATAAAAGAAGCAGAGTAGACTCAAAAGGTTATTAACGTTGTATATCCCATATGTCTGTAATTCACTAAAAAACTATTTTTTTTATTAATTCCCGAATTAACTCTGAAGAACTACGAATATCTTCTCTGGCCGCGTGTAATCATGTTCCGCGGTACAAGTTCTAATAATTTGCTGTAGGGAGTATCCATTTAAAATAGGTGCTCAATATTTTAATAGTTTGGGATTTTTTTAAGGGTCGATAAGGATGTTGGTGAAAAGGGACA